>CM057773.1:1800000-2381342 GCA_030064435.1 Trapa incisa
CCCTCCCGTGATGATGTCTTGTCCTACATTCCAAACCTTTCAGGACAGGACAGTAATTTGAGTTTTGTTCCGATGATTTCATTGGACATGGAGGAAAGAGAGTTCTGACTCATTAATTGAGCGGGTCATATTTTGATTTGATTTGATTTGCTCTTCAAGGGGCAACAGCATTTAGCTGCATGCAACCCATTTGTTGGGTCATTTAAAAATTTTAGTGTATCAAGAAGGAACCCAAAAGCAATACAAGTCATAGAAACACATACACATGACGACCTCGAATTTTAATAGCGCAATACTGACACAAACTGTGAAAAAATGCACCGAATGAGCAAGCAATTCAAAATGTGTCGGTGCTTTTAATGATGATACTTGGATCACAGGTATTTGGATTTTAGGTACAGTAAAAGGAGGGCTAGAGACAAAAATGTCAACATCCTCGAAAGAGGCCGAAGCGCTGGCCATGCAATATGGAATACAAGTGACTAAGATGATCAATGGAGGTGCTCACAGTATCTGATTCAATACTGATTCAAAATTTGTGACAGAAGCCATGAGGAATGGAGGAAGTGATCTGCCATGGCAGATTTTACCGTGTACCCATTAAATTCGTTGGATCACAAAATAATTATACAAAATTCAAGTTATCTAACCATTTTAATTTTAAAATTATTAACAATCTCTATCATTTTTGAGAGCTCATTATTAAAAACTTTAAAAGTAATCATGCTTGCTTGAATTGGGCTAATCTTACGAGGACTGACATGTTCCACAATTTTTCTATGAAGTGTATGAGCGATGAAAAATAGGTTGAAAATGGTCATATTGGATATGTGAGGTTGTCATCAAATAAGTATTAAAATTTAGTATTTGTTCCAACATCTTCTACTGACGTATCAAACGTATCAAAACACAGAAAATGTGATGTCCTGGGATGGGAGGTTGAGTATATGATAATGGTTAAGCAAAAGTACTCAAAATCATTTGAAACAATAATGGTACATAATGGGGGAAGTTATTTCTATATTCAGTTGATAGGTTATTCACGACCTATTGTCGGGCCCATTGATTAATAATGTCAAGTTGGCACTACCGACAACCCTTACATCAAGCTCGACAAATGGAATCCACCAACAGGCTACATGTTGTCCTACAGGCATTTTGATTTACCCAAAAACAACGTGAGATCGTGACTACCAGGAAATTTCACAAAAGGCAGAGGAAGATTAACAACTATCAAGGTAAATTCCGAAATGTTGTTACGATCTATGGACATTACGTGGAATTTCACAATCAATTCATATAGCTATCATTTTTAGGAGAATTAATTATTGGGCAAAAAATGATAATTAATTAAAAATACTCTTCACATTTTATTATTATTATTATTAGACAAGACACGATGCGAGTGGGATTGCCGAAATTAGTGTTGGTCGGATTGGACCGTCACCAAAAGGTTGACCTGCCTCCTTTTGTTTATGGGTGGGGACGACCGTCAATTGACCAGCCTCTCCTAAACCCGGTTAACTTGACCTGTGGAGAGATGGGTCTACGTGTAGCTCGTGGCAGACTGCTACAATGGCCGGACAATCTGACCCAATAAAAAGGTATATGGCGTCCGAGGAATTCAAAGCCGGGTCTTTCCGGATTCATGGGTCTCCTCTCAGGTAGAAAAACACACAAGCGATGTGTGGCTCCAAACATGACACACATTCAAGCAATATTACACGATAACAAAATGTTTTGCAGCATCATATTCTGATGGGAAGTCTTTGAATATGTCCGGTGCTTGCAATGAAACTGAATTCCAGTATTATCCAGGACAAGAGGAGGAAGTAAGAGAGGAGTTAAAAAAGCCTCTCATATGCTTTTTCATGTGCTAATAACAGTGTGATGATAAGATAACAAGCTTCTGCGCAAGATCCCCCTTTCCATACAACCTGACACTCACTTGGCTAAACTATTCAAGGAAGACAAGAATCAGGCATAAATTAATTGAGTTGGCTTTTGCCTAAAATGATTCTCCTGTTTCTCATTCATGTGTGACACATGCCTCTTGTCCTTGGGGACCATGACACAAACCAATCCGATAATTCTCAGGAAGACAACAGAATCTTACACGAACCAGGCCCATAAACTGGAGACGAGTCGACATATGATCCCACATTCGAGAGGGGAAAGGGCAGCCCGGTTAATTATTTGACACATAAAATGAATCTGCCTTCTCAGTAGGAGGGAGGTGCTCTTACAGAATAGAATCATTAAGAGTCAACCTTAAAAGTTGTTAGAATCAATGCTTTAATTGTTTGAAAATGTTTTTTTTCCTAACAAGCTAGACAGCTCACTTTTAAAAATTTTCGGACTTAATTCAACCATATCCCCCTCACAAAATTTTGATTTGGATCAGATTTAAGTATTGGTTTTCTTAAAAATTAAGAGGGCTGTCTCGTAACAAAATGCTCCAAGTATCCAATTGTTACAAAAATTTGAAACTAAGAATTTTTGCTTGTAAGAATATTACACGAACCCAATGTTAAATGTTAGAGATAACTAATTAGAACACTAACAATATATTTGGATTGCCTGCCATTGAACACATGCCAGAGTCATGTGTTTACTTTCCAAGTGTCCTGCAAACCTGTTCTATACCTAAACGGTCCTGCAAACATGTTCTATACCATTAGGCTTCTTAGGATAATATGGTGTTGTTGTCCCAACATTGCCTCAACTTAATCGCTCGGTATTAAAACTTCAAATTGTCTAACCTCAAGATTACATCCCTTGGGAGTTCCTCGTTTCCAACCTTGTGACCACCTAAGAAGGGCTCTCCATGCTATCCACGACAATTTCTGATAAGTGGAGTTCTATTTCAACCCATTCCCTTGCCTCAGGTTGCATGGGTTTCACAAAGCTTCACCTAATCCCATCCTTCATTCGTCCGCTCCGCTCACCACATTGGCATCCGAGAGTTATCCCTCTCACCGGTAGCTGAGGTTCGGCCGTACGTCCTTGGCAATGCAGATAGCTTATAACTCGACTATTTCCCCATTTAAGCAACTCACTTGCCTTGTGACTGTTTGAATTACTCTTTTCAAATAATTGTTTCTGAATTTTGTAATCTATCTTGCAAGATCTGCATTTCACCCACCAATGAGGCATTGTTGATGGCATGAACATGTACTTCACCTCCACTAGTAGGCTCCACAACAATATTCTAGTTACTTGACCTAAACTCGCTTCTTTCTGTTTTCGGCGTGGACGACTAGTGCACATGATCATGCAATGTCGAGAGTAACGATAAGGGAAAGAGTTATTTGGACCATGATGGAGGGACTGGATCACAAAGATATCTACACTGGTCAGTCATCATAGTAGCTAAAAAAGCTGAATGAAAACCAAAGACTTTCTATCCCTCTTCCCCTTCAAATTCATTTTATCTAGTCGAGGTTCCAAGCTCACATCACGGACAACCTATGAAAACAACCCACGTTTTGTATTTGGAATAATCTTCCTCTAACAGAGGGTCACTTGACCCGGTAATCATTATGAAAGATATTACACATGGGATAGATAAATCTTTAGATCAGTTGACCGGAAGTACAGAGAGGGCTCTTGATACTTGTTATAATTATCTAATAGAGCGTCCATGAAGAATCACAGGAAGCATCGGCTTTAGTTCCCATAAGTTATTAGAAGGGATATATAATTTAACGGTCAAACAAGAGTGTGTGGACAATTTAGAGGAAGATCGGAATGGGGGGAGGGGGTGACCGCGTGTGTTCTATCTCAGCCCAATGTAGTTAAAAGAACCTATAGACAACAAAAAGCCGAAGAGAACAACTAAAACGAAGATCGTTAATGCTACATTCAACTTTTCTGAAGATTTACATTATGTGTAAGTGAATGAGGTGGAAAATACAGATTAAATCTTACGGATGGTTGTGGTGATTGGTCCGAAATAGCAGGTGACACATGGACATGAACCTTATTGTGTAATTGGAAAAGCTTAGGGTACGGCTTGACAATTCCAGTACTAAAAGATCTCTTTCAAAAAAAGAAACATAATATTCTTTTTCTCATTAAAATAAAAAATAAGGGACTTATAACATGGTAATTTTTGAAAATTAAATTAAATATAATCAAAACTATACCCCTATTGAAACGAAAATGAGAATTTAAATTTGGATAAAAAAATTAATTTAAATAAAAATAAGAATAATAATATAATAAAATGATTCTAACACATTCTACAGATATACTTAATAAAAAATAAAAAATTGGAAAATGTCCTATATAAAATAAAGTCAAATAGAGATTGAACCGCTACGTTAAAAACTCTATGATATTTGGATGGGTTTCAAAAAATAAAAAGATAAAAATTATTGGCTCTAGATATTAGAAAATTGATTAAGAAATTTTATAAAAATAAATTGGGATAAAAACTAGTTAAATTAGAGGTTAATTAATTAAAAAATAGTTAAATTTAACTGAATTAACTAATTAATTTGTTAGAAATCAGTTTACTATAATCCGAACCGACCGAGGGTCTCAAACATGAGTACGTGTCGTACACACGATTTGCACACGTCCTGCACATATGACTCTCCCACGTGTTACACGTGCGCGCGTGTTGTTGTTTCCACCTAAGTGGCAAGCTTCATCTGACTTGAAAATTGGTCTAGAACCTGATTTGTGACTGAAAGTTTGCACAAATTTTGGCATCAGTTGGAATTCAATGAAAAGCAAGCCTATGGAAGTTTAGTATGACAAGGTAATGACATGTATTCATGGTGGATTTAATAATAACTCGTCTATTCAATACTACAATAATTGATACCGATCGAACGTATAAATTGCTTATAATATAAAAAATTTTAATTAATTTAATTTTTTTAAAATAATTCAACTTGCAAAATGTATAAAAATATTAGAGAATAACTATGTGTGATAATAATCAATAATTTTTGTATTAATTTTTTAAAATTTATATCTCAAGTTTATAAGTAGTAAGTGGCGTCTAACCCTTGCAAATATTCTCATTTTCTCTTCTTACCTGAAAAAAAAATTATTTAGAAAATGGGTGAGCGTTTAACTTATTAAATAGATTAATCGACATTGATACACTTAATAGCTACAATTTCGATTCTCTATTTAAAATAATTAATATAAAGAAATTTTTATAACTTGTGTAATGTATAATTTAAATGGTTAACTCTTTTTCTTTAAAATTATCAAGTAACTTTTATTATTTTATTTTTCTATTTATATTTTAGTATTTTAATTGTAGATATATTTCTATCTCAAGTAAAATGCAATATCACACTACAATAATTACGTGACGATGTCCCCCGAGTACTCAAACATGGGTACTTGGGGCTACGAGGGTCGTACACACTCCCATGGTACTATAATGGTCTGTCCACTCATAGGGATTTTGTGGGAGTGCTTTCAATTATTCGTATACTTTCTTCCTGCACAAAATATATTTTGTATACCTCGTAAGTCCTTATCCTCCACTCATTGACGTCTAATAGGTTTCTGTGTAATATTATAATTTTTGGAATAAAAAATTTCAATGAAGAATTAAAGTTAAAATTAAATTTAAAATTTAACTAATTGAGTTATTTATTAGCAATTAATTAGATATGTGAAGTTATATTTAATTAAATATTTTATAAATAAATATTTAATTAAATACATGGATATATATATATATATATATGCATGAATACAAATAATTATATTAAATAGGGATTAAACAATTGGACTAAATCTGACGTGGTATATTTCACCAAAATTCAGTAAATTGATAACCAATTAAAGCATATGAAAAAGAAAAGAAAAGGGCCTCTATAACCAATAGAAGTATTCTTAAATAAAAATGAATAAAAATGTAAGTCCACTCAAGATGGGCTAATCTTTCCAATAACTAAAAATAAATGAAGCTAGGATGGACATTCATTTGACAAGCGCTGAGAAATATTTTATATTTGGACTAACACCCAAAAACCCTAATATCAACAGAAGAGGCATGCCTAAATAGCCTCATATGAGTTATGATTACCTTTTTCACCTCTTTATTCTCTCTAAAGTGTACGAAGAAAATGCATGCCTTAACTGTACTTTGTATAATTACATATTGTTACGTATAGAAGAGAAGCAAAAAATCATGTGTTAAATAAATATTTCAGCCTAAAAGACCTCACACGTCAAACTACTACCTACTTTTTGGAAGGTGAAGCTAAGCTTGAGTCACCATCAAATAAGATAAAGACATAAAGTGTCACGTCCCAATTCAATTTGGTCGGATCCCTGCGAAAAACTCACCACCCCTTTGTTTCATTAAAGATTTCACCCTTTTCTAAATTGCGAGAAATAATACATACTTTTACCTGTCTTTGTTAGAATAACATTATACAAAACTGAGTATTTTAAAATAGACATACCTGTCTTCTTACTATACCAAATTAGAAGAGTCTTTAAGAATTGTGTTTGCTCGATTACCTGAAAGGGGTAAAAGGGAGGGGGTGAGTTCTACAACTCAATGAGTGGGTGGTGGGAATGAGTTTTCAAAATCACTTTATCCAAACTGTGCCAAGATTATCATTTCCTTTAAAAAAGATTTTTCTCAAATTTCAGTTTTCAAAACCTTTTTCCATATCCATATTAGGTGTGTTTAGCTTTTTTAGCCCATCCCCTTGCCTCGAGAGGTGTTTAGAAAACAAATACATGCCCTTCATCAGGAAGGATGCACACATTCGCAGGTACAGCCCGTCCACTACACCCACTTGTAGATTGGAGCGTATTTACCGTTCATCAAGATAGAAGTTCGTACACTTCTACCCTGGGTCTGAGCGAATGTTCTTGATATCCGACCCTTAGACCCGAATGTCACTCCATGTCTGTATGAGGATAGAGACCTCATCCCGACCCCACCCCGGTCTCATGCACAATAAGCTACTCTGAGCTTCCCCACTGCCAGGCACGACGAACTGCCCTTATCTCCACCATGTCGTCGAGTAGCCCTTAGGACCCATCACTAACCCCTAGGGCATCTTAATGGACCCGCACCACAAGTGCATGCACAAACAATAGTTTTTAACATATGACTATTATCTTTGGTGCCAATGGTCCAATGGCCTTGACGCTCAACTCGACCTGTAGCTGTTTGTCTAGGCCCCATCGACCTGGCCCTGATGCACTACCGCTAGTCCATCGAGCACTGTCGGTCCTAACTTGGTACCATGGCGAAATCACACAACCAATTTCATTGGAAATTTTTATGGCTTTCTTTAATCAATTTGTTTATGAGCTCTTGCTCGTGCCCACTGGCCTTGAGCCCACTGCACGTGATTTTCCAAAACCGGACATTTAACCTCATGAGTTAAAAAACCAAGGCCTTTGGTCTATCTGAGCTGTTCTAGTCCCGTCAAGAAGTTCTTCCAAATCTTTTAAGCATTGACACATAGTGATGGGAGAACACTTTTGATAAAAAGTTTATTTTCAGCTTCATCACACTAACCGAGTGTGATGATATCTCCACTTACAACTGGTAAGAGGGTTTCTCCTTTCCTCAAGGGAGTTCATCATACCAACCAGGTATGATCTTCTCAATTTACGACCAGTAAGTAGGTTTTCTTTTCATAAAAGTGAGCCCATCATCCCAACTAGTATGATGTATAAAATTCCCACTCACAACCGGTAAGTAGGTTTTCTTTTCATAAAAGTAAGCTCATCATCCCAATCGGTATGATGTATAATACTCCCACTCACCCAATGACCGTGACGTGTTCGTCTCAAATCAGTTTCCAAATCAACGCTACCTTTTCCTTGCTAGCATTTTGGTCTCTCGCGTCCCTATACGATTTGTGGCATATTTATCAATTAAGGTTTGGCATGATAGCCATCGTGTTCTCACGAGCGACTAGGCTCAAAATTATTGATTAATTGCACTTAGGTTCCTAAAGTTCATTTTCCTTAACTTTAGATCCCCAATGCCAATTTTCCCCAAATTGAGTCCCAATGCTTCCAAAATTCCCTTTAGTCCTCAATTTACTCAAAATTTTGTAAGGGCCTTAAGTTTTCCAAATTTCCAATTTGGTCCCCAACTTTTCAAAATTACAATTTTGCCCCTACTTTCCAAAAATGTTAATTTAACCCCAAATGTTCTAGAAATTGACCAATTGGTCCCTCAACATCTTACTCATGGCCAATTGGCCTTCAACTTTGGGAAATTGTAAAGTGGTCCCTCAATTTTTCGAAATCTCCAAAATTTCCCCAATTTCTCCCCTTCAAACTGAGCGAATTTGATTTCTTCAAATTGGCCATTCAATCAGGGTTAATCGCTCTAATTGAAGGTATGAATCAGTTACTACACTTCCATACGATTCAATTGAGCTTTGATCCGCAACATTTAGGTCCGGATTGAGCTCAAACGGAGCTTCGCTAGAAAACTACTCGTAGAGAGAGAAAGCTTTGAAAGCTTATCATTAGAGGTGCAGTTGTAAACCCCACCCTCGGAGGACCAATTGGTCGATTTTGGGAATTTTTGGGGTCAAATAGCCATTTTTGTAAAGTAGGGGCAAAATGGTAATTTTTGAAAAGTTGGGGACCAAATTGGAAATTTGGGAAACTTGAACCCCTTTTTATTATTTTGAATAAATTGAGGTCCCAAAGTAAATTTTAGAAGTTTGAGGAAATAATTTGGGGAAAAATTGGCATTAGAGACCTAAAGTTAAAGGAAAAGAACTTTAGAGACCTAATTGTAAATAATTAAAAGTATGTGGATTTTTTCATTCATGAGGAATGAAGGCTATTAGGCCAAATGATAATGAACAAGGATGTTCAAATCGTGTAGGAACACGAGGGACTGGGAATGACAGCAAAGACAAGCTCGCGTGAAGGTAAAAAGCCAAATAAGAGGAATACACTACACTATCGAGTGAGTGAAAATTTTCACATCATACCCGGTTGGGAAGATGAGTACCTCGGAAATGAAAACCCACTACTATGTGGAATTTTAACATCACACCTGGTTGGGGTGATGTGAGAAACACGCAGAAAAACTACTTACCGATTGTAAGTAGATCATACCCAATTGGTATGATGAACTTTCTAAAAGGAAGTGAAAAACTTGTTTATCTATAGTAAGCGGAGATGTCATTACACTCGATTGGTGTGATAGATGAGTGAAAAGTGATTTTTGTCAGAAGTACTTTCCCGTTATTGTGTTCCACTGCATAAAATTTTGGGAGACCTTCTTGATGGGTTCTCGAATAGCTTAGTTAGGCCAGAGGCCTCAGTTTAGGAACTTGGGGGCTAAAATGCCCGATTTTGAAAATCTCGTACAGTGGGCCTAAGGCCAGTTGACACAAGCAGGAGCTCGTAAACAAAAATGATGATAAGCCATGAATTTTAATAAATGATGTGATTTGGCCATGGTACCAAGACAAGACCGACATACTCGATGGACTAGCGATAGTGCGACAAGACCAAGTCGACGGACCGGTCAAGACAAACAGCTGCTGGTCGAGTTGAGGGTCGGGGCCGTTGGAGAAGTGGCACCAAAGATTAATTGCTTATATGAAAAACCTTATTTGTGCATGCACTGAGGTTTGGGACCATCATGATGCCCAAGAGGGTAGTGCTGCGTCCTAGGGGTTATTGGACGACATGATGGAGATAAGGGCAGTTAGGGAAGCTCGACATAGCTTCATGCGCATGAGACTAGGGTGGGGTCGTGATGAGGTCTCTGCCCTTATACATACACAAAATTTCTTTTCGGGTTTGAGGGTTGGAACGGTTTGAACCACTATTGAATAGAATACTAAATTCATTTTTCTAGGTGGCCTAGAAAATTCAAATGTGAGATTTGAGTCCAGCATTGGATAGAAAATGAATTTAGAAATTTTTAGATTTGAAAAATTCGGCCGAATCGGAGGTGAACTAGTTGGTTTAAGCATTGAACTTGGTTCGGATCGGAATGGTCTGGTTCAGAACAGTGTCGTCTTCTTCCTTTAGATGACAATACTGTACACTCGCTGGAAAATCGCGCAACACTGGTGAAGCTGAAAAGTCTTCGACTAGGGAGTTTCATGCAATGAATGACTGTCATTAAGGTTCTAATCGGTCGACCAAGAAGTCCCCGAGCTTCCAATATAAAGAGCCTCTCCTCATTCAATCTCTCCACACATGAAAACTCCATTCACTCTTAGCTGCTCCAATTTTGGGCAAATCTCGAACCAGAGCTCCAATATAGGGTCTTTTCTAAGCCAAAAAAGGCATGGTCGGGTTCTTTAGAACCGAGGAGAAGTTAGCTACATGCTTGTAGTCTCCATTTGCTTCGAGGGTTACCAGAGAATTGTCGGCGTGATCGAACAGTAAAGCAGCTTCGGTGGACCGAAGCTGCCCAATTTCGGCTGAGCTGAAATCAGCCAATTCGGCTCCCCTCTGTAATTTTTTACCAGTGCTAGAGAGAGAACCAACAGAACATCGATGATAAAATTCTCACTCAATTTGGCATCAATTGATGAAATTCTTAATTCTAAGAGAAACCTCAGGACAAGAGCTACCTACCTAGATTGAAAGCTTGGACCCCCGCGCCTACGACGGAAAGCTTTCGAAGCTTTCTCTCTCTAAGTCTTGTTTTCCGGCGAACCTCCGTTTGAACTCATTCTAGCACCAAATTGTATGATTCAAAGTGCAATTGAATCGTATAAAGGTGTAGAAACTCTAATCTAACTTCAATTTCAACAATTAAACTCAATTTATTGGTCAATTTGATAAAATAAAATTTGGTAGAGTTAAAAGGTTGAAATTGGAGGGAAATTTGGAAATTTTGAAAATTCAAAAATTCAAAAATTGGAGGGACTAAAGTGCAATTTCATAAAATTGAGGACCAATTGGGCATAATAAAGGTGTTGGAGGACCAATTGGACAATTTTGGAATTTTGGGGGCAAAACTTACTATTTTTGTAAAGTAGGGGCAAAATGGTAGTTTTGGAAAAGTTGGGGGACCAAATTGGAAATTTGGGAAATTGAACCCTTTTTTTGTGAAATTGAATAAATTGAGGTACCAAGGTGAATTTTAAAAGTTTCAGGACTCAATTTGAGGAAAAACCGGCATTAGGGACTTAAAGTTAAAGAAAAATAACTTTAGGAACTTAATTGCAAATAAATGAACAGTCAGTTTTCTCATTCATTTTGAATGAATGAAGGCTATTAGAACAAAGGATATTGAACAATAATGTTCATATCGTGTAGGAACACGAAGTACCAGGAATGCCAGCAAGGACAAGCTCACGTGAATACAAAGAACCGGTTGAGAGAAATTCACTACATTAACGGGTGAGTGGGAATTTAACATTATACCCGGTTGGGATGATAAGCAACTCGAAAATGAAAACCCACTACTAAGTGGTATTTTAATCATCACTCCTGAGATGAGTGATGTGGAAATCAAGTGGAAAAACTACTTTTCGGTTGTAAGTAGATCAAACCCAGTTGGTATTATGAAACTTTCTTGAAGGAAGTGGAAAACTCGTTCATCAGTTATGAGCGAAGATGTCATCATACTCGGTCGGTATGATGGATAGTAGTAAAGTTTATTTCATCGAAAGTGCTCTCCCCTGACTGTGTGCCACTCCTTAAAATTTTTTGGTGACCTTCTTGGTGGGAGCTTGAATAGCTATGTTAGGTCGGAGGCCTCAGTTTTGGAACTTAGGGGCTAATATGCCCAATTTTGAAAATCTCGTACGGTGGGCCCTAGGCCAGTTGGCACGAGTAGGAGCTCGTAAACAAACATGATTAATATTCCATGAAAACTTAAGTAATGTGTTGTTTAGCCATGGTACCAAGACAAGACCGACAAACTCAGTTAACTTGCACTAGTGCGACATTACAAGTCTCCGGTCTAGTCAAGATAATTAGCTGCAGGTCGAGTTGAGGGTCGGGGCCGTTGAACTAGTGGCACCACAAATTATATGGCATTATTTGAAAAACTATTGATTGTTCATGCATTATGTTTATGGGACCTTCAAGATGCCCAAGAGGGGTAGTGATGCGTTCCAAGGCTTTGGACGACTTGGTGGATATAAGGGCAATTAATCGTTCCAGAATTCATATGAAGCTTTGAGTAGCTTCAAGCACATGAGACTAGGGTAGAAGATAGGATTAGTTCTCTATTCTCATACGGACACAGAGTTTTGTCACGGGATTGAGGGTCGGATATCGCAAACATCCACTCATTCTCTGGGTAAAAGTGGAAGTGCTTCTCTCTAGGTGGCCGGAATAGGTGGCCGGAAAAGTCACTCCGACGCCACAAGTGGGTTCAGTGGACGGGCTGGCCTACGATTGTGTGTTTTGGCTTTATTATGAAGGATGTGTATTGGGTGATGACACACCGTGGTAATAAGAAATGGTTATAAAAACCGAAATTGAGAATGAAAGGTTTTTAAAAGAACATAAGGAGTGTGGAACACTCCAAATAAAACATTTTTCCTAAAAGTTAAATTTTGAAAACCCCTTCATTGAGTCGTTATACTCACCCCTCCCACATATCCCTTTCAAGAAACCCCAGAAAGCTTACCCCAAAGACCAACAGCTAATACACCTGTAAGGCTAGTATGATAAGTTGTGCAGTTTTGATTTATGTTATTCTAGGAAAGATGCAGGTTTAAAGGACACCTTACTTGTCACAGTTTTAAAAACAAGGGGTAACCCTTAGTAAACTAAGAGAGTGGCGGGTTGATCCCGGGGATCCGACCAAATCGGGTTGGGGGGTGACAACTTGAGTGGTATCAGAGCATGTTTTCTCAAATACATAATCAAGACTAGAAAATATAGTAACTAATAGGATTGATCTTAAAATTTTCAAATGGCCCCAAGAAAAGTAGCCAAACAAACCCACGCTACCAAAGCCACCCGAAAGCCAAGGTGTAAACCCCACCCTTATGAGTTAAGGAAAACCGAGAAAAGAACTACTCAAACCGAGTGATAAATATCAAACTGGTTCTCAAACCCGATCATTAGAGAATGGGCAATTTGGAAATTTACAACTCATGAGTGTCTCAAAGGGTTCATAAAGTCTTGGAAAAGAACCTTAGCACATATTTGAAGAGAAAAACCAGATCGGTTCTGATGAACCGAATCCAACTGGATTGAATCGGTTTATGAATCGGAACCAATAGAGAAAGGTCAAACCGAGAAATTTATGGATCATGAGTGACCTCAAGAGTCAGCAAACTCATGGAAAAGGATGTAAGGATGAATTGGAGATGAAAACCAAACTGATTCAAGTGAACCAAATCCGAACCGGTTTGGACCGGTTTGAACCACATTTGAACTAGATTCTAAATTAGTATTTTGAAGTGGCTTAAAATTTTCAAATTTGAGATTTAAGGCGACCATTGGATAGAAAATGAATTTAGAAATTTTTATATTTGAAAATTTTGGTTGAATTGGGGGTGAACCGGTTAATTTAAGCTTTAAACCTGGTTCGAACCGGTCAAATCCAGTTTGGAACAATGTCGTCTTCTTCCTTCAGATGACAACACTGTTCACTCATCGGAAAATCATGCAGCACTGGCGAAGCTGATAAGTCTCCAGCCAGTGAGCTTCAGGCAATGAATGATAGCCATTAAGGCGTTAATCGGATGACCAAGAAATCTCTGAGCTTCCTATATAAAACGCCCCTCCCCATTCATCCTCTCCAAAACTGAAAACTCCATTCTCTTTCAACTGCTCCATTTTCCGGTGAATCTCAAATCAGAGCTCTGATTTGGGCACTTTTCTGAGCCAAACAAGGTGAGGTTAGGTTCTTTAGAATCGGGGAGACGTCAGCTACACATAGGCAGTCTTCATTTGCTTCGAGGGTCGTCGAAGAAGCATCAGCGTGATAGAACAATCAAGCAGTTCTAGTAGACCAAAGCTGCCCTGTTTTAGGCGAGCTGAAATCAACCATTTTGAGCCCTTCTCAGACCAAACCAAGCCCTTCCAACACCTCCATAGCCCTAATACAGTTGAATTAGAGTTGAAAGGTAAGCCAATTTGGCTCCCCTCTGTAAATTTCGATCGGTGTTACAGAGAGAACCGGCAGAACATCGATGATAAAATTCTCACTCAATTTGGCATCAATTGATGCAATTCTTAATCCTAGGAGGAACCTCAGGACAACAGCTATCTACCCAAATAGAAATCTTGGACCGTCACGCCCCCGACAGTAAGCTTTCGAAGCTTTCTCCCTCTAATTTTAGTTTTTCGGTGCAACTCCATATAAGCTCATTCTAGCACCAAATCGTGCGATTCAAAGTGCAATTAAATCATATGAAGGTGTAGAAACTCTAATTTATCTTCAACTTCAACAATTAAACTCATTTGAACGGTCAATTTGATGAAATCAAATTTGGCAGAGTTAGAAGGTTGAAATTGGGGGGAAATTTTGAGGAATTTTAGGAATTTTAAAAATTAGAGGGACTAAAGTGCAATTTCATAAAATTGTGTACCAATTGTGCATGATAAAGATGTTGGAGGACTAATTGGGCAATTTTGGAATTTTTGGGGAAAAACTTACCATTTTTGTAAAGTAGGGGCAAAATGGTAATTTTGGAAAAGTTGGGCGACCAAATTGGAAATTTGGGAAATTAAACTCCTTTTTGTGAATTTGAATAAATTGAGGTTCTAAGATAAATTTTAAAAGTTTTGGTCCTCAATTTGAGAAAAAACTGACATTAGGGACTTAAAGTTAAGGAAAAATAACTTTAGTAACCTAATTGCAAATAATGAAAAAGTTAGTTTTATCATTCATTTGGGATGAATGAGTGCTATTAGTTCAAAGAATAATGAACGAGAATATTCATATCGTGTAGGAACATGAATTAACGAGAATGCCAGCTAAGATGAGTTCGAGTAAGGAAATCAAGTCAAATTTGACAAAGTTAGAAGATTGAAATTGGGGGAAATTTGGGAGAAATTTGGGAATTTCAAAAATTTGAGGGACTAAAGTGAAATTTCATAAAAATGAGAACCAATTGGGCATGAAAAAGATGTTAGAAGACCAATTGGGCAATTTTGGAATTTTTGGGGCAAACTTATCATTTTTGTAAAGTAGGGGCAAAATGGTAATTTTGGAAAAGTTAGGGACCAAATTGGAAATTTGGGAAATTGAAACCCTTTTTGTGAAATTGAATAAATTATGGTATCAAGGTGAATTTTAAAAGTTTCGGGACTCAATTTGAGGAAAAACTGACATTAGGGACTTAAAGAAAAATAACTTTAGATACCTAATTGAAAATAAATGAAAAGTCTAGTTTATCTCATTAATTTAGACTGAACGAAGGCTACTAGGCCAAGGTATAATGAACAAGGATGTTCACATCATGTATGAACACGAAGTACCAAGAACGCCAGCAAGGACAAGCTCGCGTGAATACAAAGAATTGGTCAAGAGGAATTCACTACATTAACAGGTGAGTAGGAATTTAACATCATACCCGGTTGGGATGATAAGTAACTCGAAAATGAAAACCCACTGCTAAGTGGTATTTTAATCATCACACTTGAGAGGAGTGATGTGGAAATCAAGCAGAAAAACTACATAACAGTTGTAAGTAGATCATACTCGGTTGGTATGATGAAACTTCCTCGAAGGAAGTGGAAAACCCGTTCATCAGTTATGAGCAGAGATGTCATCATACTCGGTCGGTATGATGGATAGTAGAAAAGTTTATTTTGATAGAAGTGCTCTCCCTTGACTTTATGCCACTACTTAAAATTTTTGGAAAACCTTCTTGATGGGAGCTCGAATAGCTTTGTTAGGCCGAAGGCCTTAGTTTTGGAACTTGGTGGCTAATATGCTCGATTTTGAAAATTTCGAATAGTGGGCCCTAGGCCAGTTGGCACGAGTAGGAGCTCATAAACAAACATGATTAATATGCCATGAAAACTTAAGTAATGAGTTGTTTGGTCATGGTACCAAGATAGGACCAACATACTCGGTCAATTAGCAGCAGTGCGACATGACAGGTCTCCAGACTAGTCAAGACAAATAGCTATATGTCGAGTTGAGGGTCGAGGCTGTTAGACCACCTGCAGCACAAATTATATGGCAATATGTGAAAAATTATTGATTGTGCATGCACTGTGTTTATGGGACTTTCAAGATGCCCATAAGGGGTAGTGATGCGTCCCAGGGCTCTGGATGACTTGGTGGATATAAGGGTAGTTAGTCATACCAGAAGTCATGCGAAGCTCGGAGTAGCTTCAAGCGCATGAGACCGGGGGTAGGGGACAGGATGAGGTCTCTGTCCTCATATAGACATGAAGTTTTGTTACGAGATTAAGGGGTGGATGTCGCGAATATCCACTCATTCTTAGGATTGAAGTGGGTGTGCTTCTATCTAAGTGGCTAGTAAAGTCGCTCTGATGCCACTAGTGGATTCAATGGACGGGCTGGCCTGCAATTGTGTGTTTTGCCTTCATGATGAAGGATGTATGTTGGGTGATGACACACCGTGGTAATAAGAAATGGTTAAAAAAACCGAAATTGAGAATGAAAGGTTTTTAAAAGAAAATAAGAAGCCTGGCACACTCCAAATCAAACATTTTTCCTAAAAGTTAAATTTTGAAAACCCATTCACTGAGTCGTTGTACTCACCCCCTCCCTTATATTCCTTTCAGGTAACCCTAGAAAGCTTACACCAAATACCACTAGCTAATACACCTGTAAGGTAGGTATGATAAGTTTTAAATTTTGTGCAGTTTTGATTTATGTTATTCTAAGAAAGGTGCAGGTTTAAAGGACGCCTTACTTCTCATGGTTTATAAACAAGGGGTAACCCTTAGTAAATCGGGAGAGTGGCAGGTTGATCGTGGGGATCTGACCAAACCAGGTCGGGGCATGACAGGTTAAGTTCCCATTAAGCTAGGATGGATTGTGGATGGAAGATAGTAACCTTCCACACTCCCAAAAAAAATCGAACTGAAAATCCAAGGAGGCCAGAGGAAGAATGAAGTATAGATGGTGTCCCATATAAAAGTCCAAAAGATGATACAGAAAGGTTGTAAGGCTTTTCTGGCAATGATCATCAACGAGAAATCCAAGGGGAAAGGACCCGAAGACATTCTAGTAGTTAAACACTATCTAGAAGTTTTCTCGGAAGAATTACATGGATTACCCCCAAGCCGACAATTAGAGTTCACAATAGAGATTATCCCAGGAACAAACCCTATATCCCAAGTCCCTTATCGCAAGGCCCCGGCAGAACTAAAAGAATTAAAGGAGCAACTGGACAAATTGTTGGAGAAGGACTTCATACACCCTAGCCAGTCTCCATGGGGTGGAACGGTCCTATTCGTAAAGAAAAAGGACGGGAGCATGAGACTATGCATAGATTATAGGAAGTTGAACCAAATCACCATAAAGAACAAGTATCCACTTCCATGGATTGATGACCTATTTGATCAACTAAAAGGGGCGGCCTACTTCTCTATGATAGACCTTCGGTTGGGCTATCACCAACTCTGAATCCGAGAGGAAGATATTCCTAAGACCGCATTTCGGTCCCTTTAACCTTCATGGATTTGATGGACCGAGTGTTCCAGCCACACTTGGACAGGTTTGTGATAGTATTTATAGATGAATTCTTATATACTCATGAACTAGGTTGGAGCACGAAGAACATGTGGTGATCACCTTTGAGATACTACAGGAAAACAACTTATATGCAAAATTCTCTAAGTGTGAATTCTGGTTGCAAGAGGTAGGGTTCTTAGGACACATAGTGTCCAAAGATGGAGTCAATGTATACCCGGCAAAGGTGTAAGCCATATCCGCTTGGAAGGCACCCAGTAATCCCTCGAAGATATGAAGTTTCTTAGGCTTGGCGGGATACTACAGTCGGTTTGTGCAGGACTTCTCTAAGATAGCTGCCCCTTTAACTCATCTCACCAAGAAGGGAGTAGAGTATAAATGGGATGAAAGCTATGAGAAATCATTCTTGGAGTTAAAGACCTGTTTGACAATAGCACCTGTACTCTCCCTTCCTAGCCCAAGTGCAGAAGAGTACACTATCTATAGTGTTACATCTGGACAAGGACTCAGATGTGTACTAATGCAACAAGGAAAGGTTATCGCCTATGCCTTGCGACAACTTAACGTACATGAGCGGAATTACCCTACCCATGACTTGGAATTAGCCGTAATAGTGTTCGCCCTAAAGTGACCCTCAAGGATATGGTCCTAGGGGGATGCATAGTTTCTATGGAAGGGGAAGTCCTTGTTGTCCATTTAATACCCCTAAACATAACTAAAGTGGACCTTATCCTTGGGATGCATTTGTTATCTACCCACTAGGCTAGACTGGATTGCTAAAAAAACCCATGACATTGCGGGCTTGGGATGCAAGAGAAGTGGTATTCTAGGGAGAGAGGAGCCCAACTAAGCCATACCTAATATCTAGTCTTAAGGCCCAGAGAGGATGATGCAAAAAGGATGTGAGGTATTCTTGACACATATCACAAGTACCTAGAAGAGGATAACCACACCAGATGACACACCAGTAGTGCGGGAATGATTGGATGTATTCCCAGATGAGTTATGTAAACCCCACACTTTTGAGTTAAGGAAAACCATGAAAAAAACCTGTTAAACCGAGTAAGAAAACCGAGCCGGTTTATAAATCCGATCAAATGGGAACAAACAATTTGGAAATTTACAAATTTCGGGTGATCCAAAAGGTTTATTAAACCTTGGAAAAGAAACTTAAGACAAAAACCAAATTGGTTTAGGTGAATGAGATTCCATAAGAACTTCAAAGTTAAGTGTGCTTGCTCGAGAGTAGTGTGAGAATGGATGACCTCCTGGGAAGTATGATTTTTTTTGTAACCCAAAATTTCGGTCAAAAATTTTTATGTGAACGTAGCCATAAATTAATATATATTTAATTATTGTAATTAATACCATTAATTTAATACCTAAATTAAATTATTGAAATTAATACAAATATTAAATTATTTAAATTAATACCAATAATTTATGTTAATATTAATACTAGTAATAAATCTCTCCCATTTAATACATGATTTTACACCTATATAAAGAGGTCATCCCCATTCATTATTCTCACACCTGAACACTTCTTTCTCTCTCTACTGCTCCATTTCCCGATGAAGCTCGAACTATAGTTTTGACTTAAACATTTTTCTTAACCTCAGAAGGAGAGGTCGAGCTCTTTAGAATCAAGGAGAAGACAGTTATCTAATAGCAAACACTAGTCAATCCGAGAATCGCCGGCATGATGGAACAGTAAAGCAGCTCCGGCGGACCAAAGCTGCCCCATTTCGGCGAAGCTGAAATCGACCATTTCAAGCCCTCTTCAGACCAAACCAAGCCCTCCTAAGACTTACTTAGCCCTACCACGGCCGAATTAGGACTGAAAGGTAAGCCAATTCGACTCCCCTCTGCAATTTCTGGCCGGTGCTAGAGAGAGAATCGACAGAATTTCAATGATGAAATTCTAACTCAATTCGACATCAATTGATGTGATTCTTAATTCTAGGATGATCTTCAAGATGAGAGCTATTTTCCTAGATCAAAAGCTCGAACTGTCGTGTCCTCACTAGTGAGAAATCGAAGCTTTCTCTCTCTACAATCTGTTTTCCGGCGAATCTCCATTTGAACTCGTTCCAGCGTTAAAATCTGTGATTCATAGTTCATTAGAATCATATGAACATGTATAAAATCGATTTCAACTTCAATTTCTTCAATTAGAGGTGTTTGAACGGTCAATTTGATGAAATTAAATTCGATAGTGTTGAAGAGTTGAAATTGGGGGGAAAATTGGGGGAAATTTGGGGATTTTTGAAATTCGAAGGACCAAAATGAAGTTTTATGAAATTGAGGGCCAATTCGGCATGAAAATAATGTTGGAGGACCAAATGAGAAATTTTAGAATTTTTGGGGTAAAACTTACCATTTTTGTAAAGGAAGGGCAAAATAGTAATTTTGGAAAAGTTAGAGGACCAAATTGGAAATTTTAGAAATTAATCCCCTTTTTGTGAAATGAATAAATTGAGGTAATATGATAAATTTTAGAAGTTTCAGGACTCAATTTGAGGAAAAACTAGCATTCGGGACTTAAAGTTAAAGAGAAATAACTTTAGGGACCTAATTGCAAATAAATGAAAGTTTGACTTTATCATTCATTTGAAATGAATGAAGGCAATTAGGCTGAAGGATAATGAACCAAGATGTTCATATCGTGTAGGAACACGAAGTACTGGGACAAGCTCGCATGAAAACCAAGAATCGGTCTAGTGGAATTCACGGCATTAACGGGTGAGTGGATTTACTAACATCATACCCAGTTGGGATGATCAGCACAACTTAAAATTTTAAAACTACTTACCCATTGTGAGTGGAAATTTTATATCATACCCGGTTGGGAATGATAAGTACCTCGGTATGAAAACCCACTATTTAGTGGTATTTTAAACATCACTATTTAGAGGAAGTGATGTGAAAATCATGCGGAAAAACTACTTACCGGTTGTAAGTAAATCATACCCGGTTGGTATGATGTGACTTCCTCGAAGGAAGTTGAAAACCCATCCATCGGTTATAAACAGAGGTGTCCTTATACCGGGCGGTATAATGGATAGAGAAAACATATGTTTTGTCGGAAGTGCTCTCCCCTGACTGTGCCAATGCTTAAATAATTTGGGAGACCTTCTCAACGGAAGCTTGAATAGCTCTATTAGGTCGGGGGCCTCGGTTTTGGAACTTGGAGCTAAATGTCCGATTTTGAAAATCTCCTACAGTGGGTCCAAGGTCAGTTGGCACGAGCAGAATCTCATTAACGAATATGATATATGTGCCATAAAACTTAATAAGTGAATTGTTTGGCCATGGTACCAAGATAGGACCAACATGCTCAGTCAACTAGCAGCAGTGCGACATGACAGGTCAACGGACCAGTCAAGACAAACAACTGCAGGTTGAGTTGAGAGTCGGGGCCGTTGGACCAATGGCACGACAGATTACATGGCAATATGAGAAAACATTGTTTGTGCATGCACTATAAGTACGAGATCATCAAGACGCCCATGAGGGGTAGTGATGTGTCCTAACAGCACTTGACGACCTGGTGGCTATAAGGGCAGTTTGTCGTTCCAGGTGTTTCTGCGAAATCTAGAGTAGCACCAAGCGCATGAGACCGGGGTGGGGATAGGATGAGGTCTCTGTCCTCATACAGACACGAAGAAGTGATTTCAGGATTGTGGGTCGAATGTCGCATACATCCACTCATTCCCAGGGTAGAAGCGGTCGTACTTCTATCCGGGTGGTAGGAAAAGTCGCTCCGAAGCCACTAGCAGGTTCAGTAGTAATACTGACTTGCGATTATGTGTAACCTTCATGATGAAGAATGTGTATTGGGTGATGACACACTGGTAACTAAGAAATGGTGGAAAAACCCAAATTTTTAAATGAAGGGATTTTTGAAAAATAAAGGAGTCTGGCACACTAAGTAGTCGTACTCATCCCCTCCCTTATATCCCTTTCAGGAAATCCTGGAAAGCCTACCCTTAAAGACCGTCAACTAAGATGTCTGTAAGACAGGTATGTAAAGTTTTAAATTTTATGCAGTTTTCATTATGCTATTCTAGGAAAATGTGTGGGTTAAAGGAGGCCTTACTCTTTATGGTTTACAATAAGGGGAAACCCTTTAATAAACTGGAAGAGTGGCGGGTTGATCACGGGGATCCGACCAAACCGAGTCGGGGCGTGACAAGTTACATGTATTCCCCCTCATAGATAGTTCAACTTTGTAATCGATGTCATCCCTGGGACTTGCCTCATATCGCAAGCGCCATATCAAATGGCACTAGTAGAACTCAAGGAGCTAAAGGAACAACTAGAAGAGTTGTTGGAAAAAGGGTTTATAAGACATAGTTACTGTCACGCCCCAACCCGGTCTGGTTGAGTCCTCGTGAGCAACCCGCCACTCTTGACTGGAGTGGAAGGATGTTCTCCTTCCGATGAGTTTCAAGAGTCAAGCGTAATTCAGCTCTCTTTCATTCCCTAGAATAGTATTATCAAAACTAACTCAATTTAAAGACTTAGTGCCAAATTTTACCATAAGTGGCAAAGGGTGTCTCCTATCAAGGTTGAGTTCTTCCTTCCTGAAAAAAAAAAGATAGGGGAGGGGGTAAGTTCCATAACTCATTGAGTGGGCATCGAAGGGTTGAACCGTTTGGACTTTCCGAGTCATTATATTTATCATTCCATTTGGTTATCTCTTTACTTCATTCACGAAGTGTCCTATCTAATTATAGGATTAACAAGCAACACATGCACTTTTATCATCAAAAGGGATCAAGCGTTCGTAGAACAGTCCCCGACTGTTTCACTTGTGGACCAGAGTGCCTTTTCCATCCACCCTCATAGAGGTTTGTGGCCTCTACCCTGAGTTTGAGTGGACATCAATTGCCCAACCTTCAAACCCTAGCCATACTTCATGTCCACTTTGTGGGATGAGACCTCTTTCTCTCTTCAGCCTCGGCCTTAGTGCATAGGAAGCTCCTAGAGATTCTCGACTTATTGGATGACAAACCGCCCTTATGCACCCTGGGTCATCCAACAACCCTTGGAACCACCACTACCCCATACCAGGCGGCTCAATGGTTCTGCATCTCATACATGCACAGTCAAAGTCTTTTCATTAAGGCCATTATCTTTGGTCCACTAACCCCATGGTCTATTGACTACGCTTCGACCCCTTGTTTATTAGCCCAATGAGTTCGACGACCTAGCTTCGGCTTAACAGCGGTTAGGCCCAACAAGCTCAACATCCCGACCTTGGCTCGGTAGGTATCACACACAATTATCCATTTTAGTAACTTTTAATGGCTCATGACTTGCTAATTTTCAACGAGGCCCATACTCGTGCCCATCGGCCTTGGGCCCACTTGCATTAACTAGTCCATCATCTGAATTAGCTAAAACATCATTTAAGCAGAGTCACCCAATTAGGGGAGGCTAATTTTGGGGAAATGGTTTTCAATTTCGAATGCATGGCCATCATCCCAACTGGGACCAATGCTGGAAATTCCTACTCACTCGGGGTGTCATGACTCACTTCCGGTTGTATCTCGACTGGTCGTGTGTTCTCTTCATGATTCCTTGGACCGCTAGTCCTACACAGCCCTGAGTATTCATATTAGTGAAATTTAGCATGAGGGACCATACACTTGCACATATGAGCAATTTGGTCCTTAATTATGCTGAAATTGTGATTAAATCCTTAAAGTTCATAAATTTGCCTTTCGGTCCCTAATGCCTCTTATTTCCACTCAAGCTCTCAAATTTCCTTTAATTGTAATTTTGCCTCCAACTTTTCAAAAATTATCAAATTGCCCAAACTTTTCAAAAATTACCAAATTACCCCAAATTTCTTAAAATGGCCAATTGACCCCCCAATTTCCTAAAAATTGTTATTTCGCCTTCCAATTCTAGAAAATTACATCTCGGTCCTCCAATTTCTAAAAATTCCCAATTTTTCCCAATTCGTCCACTTTTGTCCTGGGATCAAATTGACCCTCAAAACTTAGTTAATTTCCTCCTAGCATGCTACTAATCATCTTCTCTATCTTCCCACAATTATTATATGCTTCAAATCACACTAATCAACCTTCAATTAAGCTCAAACAAAGCTTCGCCAGAAAATTACACTTAGAGAGAGAAAACTTCAAATTCTTACCGATTGAGTCTTGGTTGCCAAAGCTTTCAATTCGTGAAGCATATACTCGTCGAGAAGATCCTTCTAGGCTCAAGAATTTTTCCAATTGACTTTTTGAGCATGGAGAATTTGATCAACATAATTCGGGCATTTCTCTCTCTAGAATTTTGCTATATCGACGAGTGGAGGTAGATTTGACTTACCCTCAAGCATCAGGGAGGTCGGGTGTTGGGCGGACATGGTTGGGAAAGAGTCAACCTGGCGGCTGTAGGAGGTCGGGAATGGTCGGAATTCACCTCGAGGTAATGTGGTTGTTTTTCGACCGCTGGAGCAGCTACAATGTGCAAGCTCTCTAGCACTCCACTACTGGTCCTTGAGCCAAGTGGGGATTGCAATGAGGTGAAGTACTTCATCCAGGTTCCAAACACATCGAATGCACCTTCAAAGGCTGAAGGAAATCTCGATGTCAGAGCTCTAGTTTATGTTGCACCGGAAAATGGAGCACTTCATCTTCTTCGCTTGGTTGTGGGATAATGAAGACGAATGGAGGGGTGCTCTTTATTTTCCCAGTTCACCAGAGACTGACCCCTCTTCTCCCTCCTCTAATCTATCAGCCAACTAAGGAGGAAGACAACAATGTGCCACATATGCGAGCTTTGAACGTGTGGAATTGCCTCGTGGCATGCTATAATTGGTTGGCTTTGCTGACACGGCTTCCTACTCAACATCCCAGTCAGCCTTTGACTTATTATCAAAGGATGGGGTTTACAAGTATTCTTCTCTGACTGTGTGCCAAAGCTTAATCTATTTGAGAGATCATCTTGACGGGAGCTAGAACATCTCAAATAAGCAAGAGGCCTCAGTTTTTTTAACTTATGGGGGCTAAATGCACTGTTTGGGGAAAACACATGCAGTGGGCCCAAGGCTAGTGCGCATGAGCATGAGCTCGTAAACAAATTTAATTAAAGAAACCTTTGAAAATTTCTAATTAAATTGGTTGGGTGATTTTGCCATGGTACCGAGTTAGGACCGACAGTACTCGATGGACTAGCGGCAATGCGTCACGGCCAGGTCGACGGACTAGCCTAGAGAAAAGCTGCACGTCGAGTAGAGGGTTGGGGCTGTTGGACCATTAGCACCAAAGATAATAGCCATATCAGAAAAACTGTTGTTTGTGCTTGCACTAGTGGTACGAGACCATCAAGACACCCTAGGGGGGTAGTTATGGGTCCTAAGGGCTACTGGACGACATGGTGGAGATAAAGGCAGTTTGTCATGCCAATAAGTTAGGAAGCTCGAAGTAACTTCTTGCGCATGAGGCCGGAGTGTGGTCGGGATGAGGTCTCTATCCTCATACGGACATGGAGTGACATTTAGGATTGAGGGTCAGATGTCGAGAACATTTAGGATTGAACGCTTAAAGTAAATACGCTCCAATCCACAAGTGGGTGAAATGGACGAGTCGCACCTGCGAATGTGTGAACCCTTCCTGATGAAGGGCATGTGTTTCTTTACTAAACACCTCACGAGGAAAGGGGATGAGCTGAAAGAGCTAAACATACCTAATGGTAATAGAAAAAGGTTTTGAAAACCGAAATTTGAGTAAAATCCTTTTTAAAAGAAATGATAACTTTGGCATGGTTTGAGTAGAGTTGTTTTTCTAAAAATCACTCCCAACACCTGCTCACTCAGTGGTAGAACTCACCCCCTTCTTTTTACCCCTTTTAGGTAACTGAGGAAACACCCTTCTTAAAGACCCTCCTAATTTGGAATAGTAAGAATGTCATGCCCCGACCTGGTTTGGTCGGATCCCCGTGATCAACCTGTCGCTCCCTTGGTTTAAGAGGGGTTTTCCCCTTTTTTTAATCAAGAGGAGTTCAACCTTATTCCCTAGAATAACATAAATCAATAATAATGCAAGCTCACAAGTAAATTTTTAAGCATACCTGACAAAAGGTAGGTCCAGGTGTTATCCTTAGTCATTTTCCATAAATCCTGAAACGAGATAAAAAAGGTGGGTAAGTTTCTAATATCAGTGAACGGGTGTTTGAAAAAGAGTTCTTATAAAAATAGTTTTTAATTGGAGTGTGCCAGACTCCTTATTTCCTTTACGATTATTCCTTTCTCAAATTTTGGTTTTCAAACACTTTCCTCATTATCTACAATCTGTGTTACACGTGGCAGCCTCCCATTGGTTTCTCATTCATATGCTGTCCATTTACTATGACATGTGGCGTCCTCTGATTGATTGATTTAAATGCATTAGATTTCCCTCCTAAAGTGCCACTGCCACGTGTCAGCCTCTAATTGGTTGATGTCATTCGACGTGGCATTGCCATGTGTCAACCTCTAATTGGTCTCTCATTTCTCCGACATCCTTGTCGAATGCTAACATGGCGTCCTTGCCATATGTTAGCTCCTCATTGGTCAGCCTTGCTAAATAGGCTCTTCCGACATTGACCATTGACCAGGACATGTGTCGTTCCCCTATTGGTCAATCGTCGCTAATGTGGATTTTCCTCATCTGACCGTTGACCGAGGACACGTGTCACGCTCTGATTTGTCGACGTTGACAGAGCGACTGACTAGGCACGCTTCACCACGTGTCGTACGCTGATTAGTCACGCCTGCTGACTAGGCATTGATCTGGCAAGGGTCCATTAACTGGCTGGACTGTTGATCGGTCTGGTTTGATCGGATTCGGTGACCCAAAATCGAAAATTGATTGGTTCAGGCCCGATTCGACCAGGTTTCTTAAAATTAAAAATTCCTAAATTCATATAAATTCATTTTCTATATAATGGTGGCTTCCATTTTCCAATTTGATATTTTTAAGCCACCAAGAAAAATGAATATTTGAACCGGTTCTTCACAGTTCGATCCGGTTCAGGTCCAGTTCACCCTGAACCACTCCGGTTTTCACATTCAATCCACTTCATGGTTTTTTTCCATGGTGTATAGGTACTTCTTGGCCACTTGGTATTTTCCAAATTCCGATTATGACCCTTCTTTACCAAATTATGGTTCACTTAGATCCTCGGTTTTTCTTTTGAAAACTCCCGGTTTCCTTAGTTCGAACGGATGGGATTTACAACTCTCCCCACCTTTTAGGAGTTTTATCCCCCAAAATGTGTTATGCGTCTCTTAAATATTGAATGACGTCCTCCTTCCTTTTTCTTCCTTTCCTTTCCCATTCCGTCCATCCAAACATCATGTCTTTGCCAATTAATTTTCTTTGGGGCTTAAGTTTACCTTTATGTCACTTGTGACTCGATCTTGATATGATATCATAGGACATGTCCCCATCCTAGTTGCATCTCTTTTGGGGCATCTTTAGTTTCCATGTCTTGGGGTGTCTGTTGTTTTATTAATTATCTTTCCATCACCCTTAATGGCATGATTTGATATCCCCACTTCCTTTTCTTTAAGCGTTCATTTGCTCGTATGATTCTTTCCTGGGCAAAATGTCATTATGGTTACCATTTTACTTAGTCCTTTAAATAGCATCCTTAAGGAATTTCTCTTCCCTGCAAATGTCCATGTACTCCATGGGACTTTTTATAATTAGCTTGTCTTACTCATTTGCCCAAAAATATTTTCTTAGATCCAATCCTTATGTTGCTTAGGGGTAGGATTCCCACTCTTGAGGTTTTCATCTAGACATTGATCCAGATCACAAGATGGAAATGTCCAATTATCCCATCGTTGGGTTATTTTTCCCTGGTTGTCAGAAGTCTTTAGCTCGACGTCCTTTCAAGTTTTTCATTCTTATTTTGTGGGTTTTGGCTTATTTTCCTTCGCTCTCTTCCTGTATTATTTTGGTCTTTTAATCCATTATTTATTTACTACTACCCGGGTCCATTCTACCTTTTATTTGACCTCGTCATGCTTAAATAAACGACTCTTCTCCCCATGAGTTATACACTTTTCAGGACTCTTGGACCTATATGCCCTTAGTAGCATGATATGTTCCAAAACTATCTTTGTCCATTATACTTCTAGGGTATTCCCTTGCCACAACTCTTTGATTTCTAATCCTTTAGGGATCGTGGGACTTCGTCCCTCCTTACCATCTGGTAGTGTTCCTTAACTACCATGGACGTTATCCAAGCACCCAATGTTTACAGCCGTGATTTGAACATGTCTCCCTTACCTTGTAGGTCTCCATTTCTTGAAATAAGTATCGAATCCTCACCACTTCTTTCATTAGATGGTATCCTCTATGCTTTTCTTTTTACATTGATAGAGCGTTCCAACAATCGTTTCTTTTAACTTGGTCTCCCTAAGTATAAAATTTTTCCTCATTGCCTTCCTTATATCGTACTTCGACCAAACTCTACTGTAGGCTGCATGCTTGTTCTCCCAATCTCCCTTATCATTTTAATGACATTTTGGTTTTCCAAGAATCCCATGCATGAACTATTTGCCTATCCTTTATCAATCTCTTGATGGATCATTCTTGATTCCAACTGTCAGGGTTCTCGATCACTTCACCACAGACTTAACTCGCCTCTTACTTCTCCATTTGTTTGGAATTTTCCCTCTTCAAGGGTTCCCATTCTTTAGTATACTTTTACTAGTTCCTGGCCATTCCACGATTATTCCCTCTATTACTTATGAGGGTCATTTATGGCAAGTATTTACCCTTTTGGGCTCATCCTTAGGAAAGATCTTTTGTTTGTCCCATTCTCCACTCTTGTACTTTGAAGTCGAGACTTCTATCATTAGAACTAGGCATCCATCCTTATTATCACTCCTTGAAGGTTTCCTTCCTTCATATCCTTACACCTCCTTTGTGAGTGCATTCTTCCCGTTCTAATCCTTTACCGAATATGACTTCCTCGCCTCCCTCCCCCCCCCACCCCACTTTTTTTGAAGTTTATTTCCTATCCAAGGAATTTCGATCATCGGGGTCTTACTTTGGTTACTCCACACAATGTCCTATCGTCTCAAGCTCCATTAAGCGGGGGTGGACTAAACTCATTCTCCTTAATATCCATATGTCCTTATCATTATTCCTTTAATCAGTTAACCTACTTTCTTCCCTTTCCTCCCAGTACTCCTCATTTCTTTCATTCAGAAGTATTTTTCTTAAATTTGTCATTATGGGTATCTAACCCATCCAAAAGTTTATGACATCCTTCGATGTCGCCTCCTCGTTTACTCATTCCTTCGGGTTACCTTCCTCCCTTTAAATCTCTTGAGTACATCCTAGTATATGATCCTTACTTCCACTTATGTTACATATTTCCTTTCATAAAGGGAATCCAATATCTTGACTTCCTTGTCAAGGATGTTAATGACTCACTTTTGAATCATAATTCATGAGCTAGGTTTTGACCTTTGCACTAAATAATTTCCAAATTCCCAAAATTTTGTATTACTCTTTAGAGTAATTAGATCTTTTTTGGTCAATCATTTCCCCTAGCTTTATTAGGATTAAATATCTTCTTAATTCTTCCCTTTTGGGCTTTTTCACCCCTCTTTCTTAAAGGGTTTTCTTTCCTCAACTCACTTATAGTATGAGATCATAAACCTTTAGGAAAAGGAAATCTTTTTCATCAATCGCGTTAGCCACAAATATGGCTTATTACATAGGTTAAGCAAAGTATCCTACCAATTAACTACTACTCTAATCACATATTGACTGTCCTAGAGTTTAACACTAGTGGGTTGCAAGACTCTTTATCTGCAGAGTTGTGTGGGGTCGATCTCCTAGGTGGGCAAGCACCCCCATGATACCTCTCACACCCAGCACACGAGTTCATACTTGCCTCTTCATACTCCGATGAAGATGACTTGCTTTAGGCTCTCATGACTCTAACCTCATGAGTGATGGCGACCCCAAGTTTCTCCAGGTCTGTGACCTCCTACTCCTAAGCATGTTGCATTTGATTCACTGGTTCTTAGTCTCTTCGAACTAGTGGTAGTTTGTAGAAGACCCTCACATAATAAGCGTAGGCTTCTCAAAAGCTTCTCTTAGCCTCTTCTTGGGCTTGGGTTAGTTTTAGGGTACAGAAGTTTCATCTTCTACTACATGTTGGGGGTTCTCTCCCTAGAGTTCCTTCAAGGGATTCACTCCTCACTCGCATCTTTACCCACATTGTTGGTATCCTTCCGCGGGATGTACTATTCGCTCATGTTCCCGTTCATAATTATCTTAAATAGATTTAGGGTTTGTTAGGATTCTTTTGATTCCTCTCTTGGGATCCATACTTATGATTTTAGGATTTTCGTAAATTTTAGGTTATAAAATCTTGATAAATTATTTTAGTAAACATAGGCTCTGATATCACTCAAGTTGTCATACCCCAACCTGGTCTGGTTGGGTCCCCATGAGTAACCCGCCACTCTTGAATCGAGCGGAAGAATGTTTTTAGGATTTTAGGTTATAAAGTTTTGATAATTTATTTTAGTAAACATAGGCTCTGATATCACTTAAGTTGTCATACCCCAACCTGGTCTGGTTGGGTCCCCGTGAGCAACCCGCCACTATTGACTCGAGCGGAAGGATGTTTTCCTTCCGATCAGTGTCAAGAGTCAGGCGTAATTCAACTCTCCTCCATTCCCTGGAATAATATTATCAAAATTAACTCAATTTAAAAGCTTTGCACCAAATTTTACCATAAACGACGGGGTGTCTCCTATTAGGGTTGAGTTCTTTCTTTCTGAAAAAAAAAAGATAGAAAAGGGATGAATTCCACAATTTATAAAGTAGGCATCGAAGTGTAGGACCATTTAGACTTTCCCATTCATTATATTTATCATTTTATTTGATTAGGGGTTAATACATTAACTTGATTTTCGAGAAGTATGTTCTATAGAAGAGTCCACAACTACTCTGGTTTTTTTTTTTTTCAGGAAGGTTGCTTTTATGGGTAATACATCTGCCCATAGTTTTCAGTCCAGTCGGAGTGGTGTCCTTCAACCTAAGTAATAGGGCTTGAGTGCAATCAATGGATAGATATGTAATTGACTTAAAAATGTTTGGCCTTTAATCCAATACACGTTTTACAGTTATTTATTCGTTAATATATATATTTATAATAAATTATTATAAAACGGATATTTTGAGATTAGCTAACCTTAACTTTACAGTTATTTATTCGTTAATATATATATATATATATATTTGTAATAAATTATTATAAAACGAATATTTTGAGATTAGCTAACCTTAACTCGATTAGCTCTCCTTCTGTTTGTTCAATAAATCAATCTTATTCACTAATTTTATATTTAATCTTCTAATCGAATTAATTTAATTTTAAAATTAAATATACTTCTTTCGAAATAATTAAATTATTATTTTTATCCCCAAAACTTCGGTACAGTGAAATTTCTATTTCCCTTGGGTGATATGGATTGCTACATCTCAGCTAGAGTGGTCTAATGTTAGACCCCGTCAAGATTTCAGTACTTGTGGCATTCTCTTATTCGGGTGTAGTCATAGTTGCATACTATTTAGTGAGGCATTCATTTCGTGGCACCATCCCTAGCAGAAAATAACGCAAGAGCCAACAAGTAGAGAGGAGAAATTACCCTAGGTGAGGAAGAGAATGCTTATAAAGGTTTTCTCGCATATGCTTGCCCTTTGGCATGCTTGAGGTTCTTTCTGACATTCCCTTAATGGCTCAAAAGTTGGAGCGTGCAAAGTATTTTGTTACTAGCGCGTCGTTCCGACCTGTGCTTATGGCTCTTAGCCTCCATTTTGACCTGTGTTTTTGTCACTATTACACTTTAGTAGTCTCATTGTCGGTCTAGCTTCTGCTAGCCTAGGCGAGAAAGCGAAGTAACAAGTGGGAGTGCAAAGACCGGCGAACTAGAGAGCAGGCTCAAAAGTCTTCACGTGCCTTTGTGATTTCCATTTTCTCAAAAGTGCCTATTTTTGCGTGTGCTAAAAAATCGTAATATCAATGTAGAAAACTATAATCACACTAGCTTTCTAACCATCGAGCATTTGCTTGCTCTTGTGCGTTTAGATCGAGAAAACTATAAACACACAGAGCTAGCAGTAGTTTGCTCGCGTAAATTTGTGTGGAACAATGATTTAAATATTATGAACAAGTATTATGAATAATTCTTGTTATTATACATAATTATTGAAGAGTATATTTGGGCAAAAGAAAGATTTGAATTAAAACACTAATTTGGGTTACAAACTCTTTATTTAAATATTTTAAAAAAATTAATGCTAATTCATTTTCATGTTGCCGGACTACGCAAGGATAACATACCTAACATATGTTTTTCATCTTCAGCTTTTGAGCTTTGCTTATCTTACGCAATGATTACATGGCTAACATATGTTTCATCTTCCAGCTTTTGAGCATTTGTTAATCTTTTTTGGATCGATCCTCTGCATGTGTTGTTAGAACAAACCTACCATTTGCTCCCATTTGAAATTCTCATCTTCACTTGAGAGGTTTCTTGCGAAATTCTTGAAACTTGGGCGTGATATCCATATTGAAACTCTAACTGAAAGTCTTTTTTTTTCCTTTTTAAATTCACACCTCTTTTTATATCGATTGAAAAAACGAAAAAAGCCACCAAGTACTCTTATCTAAGATCAAGGCAAGGCAGGTGATTGAGATGTCCTTACACAATTTACTCCATTAGAATGGAATGCTTGTATGGATTGAATGGTAGGTCTAGACTCTCAACTATCCTCTCACTCCTCCTTGCTGACATTATAGGGGTTGTTTTGCCTTGCTTATGTGAGGTTTGTTAGTTTTTTTACCTGACATCTTTAATGTTCCGTTCAATAATCGAAAAAAAAATCTTATAACAAAAACATTGCTTAAGAAAATAAGAAAACAGTAAAAGTACAAAGAAATAATAATTATTATTTAATAGAAAATTACGAAAAATCGTTTGGGCCTTAGGGCGGCCGGAGTTCAGACCGAACAGAGAGCAGAGAGGTCAAATCCCTGTCTCTTTTCTATCCTAATAAGCGCTTTATCCTGCGCTGCCCCTCGCCGGCCGCTGTGCTCAGATCTCCCACTTCACTCACGCGGACGGCGTCCCTTTCCTTCTCCTTCATCACTGTGAAGCTTCACATCTAAACAGTTTACTCGTATCAGCTCTTATTCCTCAAGATCAGGTCGGTTGTTTGGATCATTAGTGGTTTCGCTGCTCAGTTCTTGTTTGATTGACTGCCGGTTGACTTGCATATCTGCGATCCGAATTCAGATGACCGATTACTCTTAATTCCTGATCATGGATATAAGATTGCGATTTTGACCTGGTACTGTGCGCTAAATATGCGTTCTGTAATGTCATGGGACAACGTCGATACAAATCCAAAAGCTTATAGTTTTCTGTGAATTCGGACTCGTTTCCACTGTATTGCCAATGGAAACTGTCGGACATTATTTCATTTCACGTTATATCGCGTTATTGCGATGCGCTATTTTCTGTTCATAGTTTTGATACTCTTTCCTCAATTTCTTGAACGGAATCGCTGCCAGAAATAGCTCCACGTGTTTTCACATTGAACTGGGCTTATCATGGTGAGCTTTTTTTTATTTATTTACATGAAATGTTTTGAGCTGGTCATCAGAAGTTGGCTGCACATGTAGATTAAGTGTCTTGCAGGCGTTAACTACTCCTTTAATTGTTGTTCTCATTCAAACCAGTCTTGCATGCATCTAGATTTTGTGTCACTTGCATATTATATTCCCCACACTTCACTTTGCATTGCGTGAAATGTCCTTTTTCAGATTGTCGTTTTTGTCTAATCTAGCATTTCCTTATGCGGTAGTATTTGTATTTCTTTCCTTTGTTTGGGATTTTTTTTTTTATCGCAACTGAGATGCTGAATTTTACCTGACACAAAAGAGCAACTTGAGACAAGGAATCATGGGCTGTTTCAGCTGCTGCGATGATGATGATGTCAAAGCTCCAGATACAGAAGGTGCATACACGGCAAAGAATTCATCAGGTAAATTGGCAATCATGACTTGTTTTTCGTGTCACAGTCATATATCCAGGCAGAACTGAAATATAGCAAAGCCCTTCTACACTTGTTCGCCAGTGGTGAATTTTAGAAAGATTTCAAATGCATCAAATAATCTTCTGTCATTTGAACTCTTATTGTGTGCAACACCTTTCTCACTTATTCATATTGGATTATTTAATCGTAAAATTGTAATCTTCTTTTATCCTGCTGTCTTAATTTATATATGGCACAGTATGGATATATAATTGTTGGTGCTGAATGTCTTACAGGAAATGATGGGGGCTATCATGCTTCTGAATCTGCACCAAGAGGTGCACAAACTGTTAAAGTGCAGCCAATTGAAGTCCCTGCTATACCAGTAGATGAACTTAAGGAAATCACAGAAACTTTTGGGACAAATGCATTGATTGGAGAGGGGTCGTATGGAAGAGTATATTATGGGGTTCTAACAAGCGGGCAGCATGCAGCAATTAAGAAATTGGATGCAAGCAAACAACCTGATGATGAATTTTTGGCTCAGGTATTGGGAATGCAAGCTTGTTCTCTGTCTGTTCTTGTTTTGGTTAATGTTAATAATGAGATTTGCTTGGTAGGTATCTATGGTATCACGGCTGAAACATGAAAACTTTGTTGAACTGCTTGGTTATTGTGTTGATGGAGCATCCCGTGTACTAGCTTATGAGTTTGCATCCAATGGATCCCTCCATGATATACTTCATGGTAATCTCCTGTATATCCTTATTTTAATATTTTTTTTATCTGCATAACTAGTGTTAATATAGATGCTATGTTTGTGAGAGAGAAATGTGTCCATGCTGCAAAGAACTTGGTTGTCTGAAACATGAAATCTAAGAATACCTCAGACCGAAGAGGCTCTAATTTTCCTGATATCTAAATATAATGCAGGTAGAAAAGGTGTTAAAGGAGCACAGCCAGGTCCACTTCTCTCTTGGGCACAGCGAGTGAAAATTGCTGTTGGGGCTGCAAGAGGTCTTGAGTTTCTACATGAAAAGGCAGAGCCACGTGTCATCCACAGAGACATAAAGTCGAGTAATGTGTTGATTTTTGATGATGATGTTGCAAAGATTGCTGACTTTGACTTATCAAACCAAGCACCTGATATGGCAGCTCGCCTGCACTCAACTCGTGTCCTTGGAACCTTTGGTTACCATGCCCCTGAGTAAGTCACAGTTTCAAAATCATGTATATGTTCCTTTACATGATCAAGCACTTCAATCGTGTACATCGTACCAGTGTTGGATTATTTTTTGCTTTCTACAATTATAATGACTTAGACACAAATTCTTTGTTCACATATATTATTGTGCTGCTAAGCTGAAGCATATCATTCTTACTGAGGAAATCTTGGTAAATTTAGCATTTTAATTTCTTTCTCATTTTGTCACTTGCCTTCTCGTGTATGGCAGATATGCAATGACTGGGCAGTTGAATGCAAAAAGTGATGTATACAGTTTTGGTGTTGTTCTGTTGGAGCTTTTGACGGGGCGAAAACCAGTGGATCATACTCTACCTCGTGGGCAGCAAAGTCTTGTGACCTGGGTATGTCAGATTGAAATTATTGGCTACTTAATCATTCATCGCTAAGCCATGTTAGGTTAAAGTTAGGCATATTTCTCGCTGCAGTCGAGCTGAGTTGTGATTTGAAATTCTCCCAGGCTACACCTAAATTGAGTGAAGACAAGGTCAAGCATTGTGTTGATGCAAGACTGGGAGGAGAGTACCCACCGAAGGCGGTTGCAAAGGTAATTGCTGAGATTCACCATCTCTTGACAAATTTCCCTGCTCTGTTGTCTAAGCTCCTTTCATTGACGGTCCTCTTTTCTTTCTGAAATTGTTTTGGGAAAATCAATCTGTGATTGTTTAAAAATAGTAAGATAGAAAATCCCTGATTGATTATTGCCAGTTTGAAATTTGATTCAACCGACATGAAGTTTTCTTTCTTCACTGTAGTTTGCTGCCGTTGCTGCGCTGTGTGTGCAATACGAAGCCGACTTTCGGCCCAACATGAGCATTGTAGTGAAGGCTCTCCAGCCCCTTTTGAATGCCAGGGCGGGACCATCCGGGGAAGCACCATACACCTGATTGAAGCTTGTAAAAGATTCCACCTATGCCTCTCCCTCCGCTGTGTCATTAATTATTTGTGTGTGAATTATTTGGAACATGTAAAAGAAAACTGCAACGGAATGATCTTTGATTCTATTTGTTTACGACAGTCTGTGGGACTCCCTTTGGAGCTTTTGTTTCATTACCCACTGGCGTCTTCTCTGGCCGGATGCGTCTATGCGTTCCACTTCTGTAACACGATTTAGCCACGGAAGTTGACATTTATGTGCGGATGCCTAACCTCCTGAAGTGCAAATCACAACTTAGCCAAAGCTATGGAATTCAACTGGCAGCTGCTCTAATTGCTTACCTGCAGCTTCTCTAGCAATTATTGACAGGAGGCCACTAACCCAGAATTTGTTATAATGTACAGAGAGGGCAATACAAGGAAATTCATTTATAGGACATGGTACAATCAATTATTCTTGCATATGCATAAGCCCTTTATTCCATGCCATCGCCATCAAGAAAATTGAGATCTTCGTCTGTATGTTCATTCCCATCGTCATAGCTCCTAACCAAGCCACACACTTGATTATCTTCAAGGTGATTGCAATCATTACTTGAAGTGACCATTTCTATGTTTCTCTGTTCTTCACTCACATTCTCATCATCGTCATATCCACAGATATCCTCCACCTCGTTGTAGGTCTCCTGATAATATAATAAAAAAATTGATTGCCTTTGTTTCTAATTGCAGTTATGGGTAAAGGCCCGACCAGGCAGATAGAAGATGGTTAAAGAAAGAATATTTTATGTTTACCTCATCATCTTGCTCCAATGATCCCTTTCTCCCATGGACCCAATCGTGCATAAGGTTTTCTGAAATGCCACTTTCAAAGGAGAGCAGATCATCCACCATATTTTCACGGGCCAGAGGCTCTCTTAGACGCAAATTATAGTGTACATAGGTCAGGTCGTCCCACTTCTTCTGGAAGAGACTATTATGCCTTCTGCTGTGAAGCTGATCATAGATGCTCCAAGAGTGTTCGCATCCAATAGATGAGCAAGTCTGGCTCAGTACACGAATGGCTATCCGTTGGAGCTCAGGGCTGCCTTTCCCATGCTGTTGCCACCATGAAACTGTTCATAATATATATTCCACAGCAAAAAGAGTTAAAAAGAACATACCACAATAAATCTAGGATGCAAAATTCGACTTGAAGTTGCAGTTCACCTGGATCAAGCTCTGTTCTCGTGCTTATGGCCAAATCAGTTCCAAAATCAGCTTTTGCAGAAACAAAATCCGGAACCTGATACAGCAAGAAGATAATACCATCAGCAAGGGAGAACTGAAAGAAAGTTTATAGCTCATACTAAAAGAGTAATCCATATATGCATACTCCTAAATTTCAAGAATGAAAGCAAACTTGGATGGAAAAGAGTTCACTTATTTAAATTTAAGCATCTAGAAAATGTAGATTCCAGGTATTTATTTACCTGCATTGATGCAGAGATTCTCCTGGCACTATCCAGTTCAAGTCGAACAATACATTCATTCAGACCACGGACCACCTCAGGATGCTGAAAGCACATGGAATTAATATAACATCATAATGGACGAATTGATGAAATAAATTTGTTGTGTAATTTTTCATTTAAACATACCGTTATGAAATCATTTCGGTAACGATATGATGGATTAAGAAAGTAAGCAGCTACATGAAGAGGATGATGAAACAAAGAGCTCCAATGGTTGTCTATCACACTCCAGAAAGGACCATATTTTTGCACTTCATCACCACTGATGACTCTAATGGAAAGCTTAGCTCTATACATCTCATTATATACACATTGGAGGCTTCTCTCACTATCTATCCTCTCAAGAACTTGCATCAATGGTTCTAAAGATTGTTTTACATGCTGCATCTTCTTCCAAAATGCAGCATTCAATACTATTTTCCCCACTTTTTTGCCTTCTTCACACCAGGAAAAATGAGAAGACGGCCACTTACTTGACTGAAACATCCTCTTAAGGCAAACTCTCTGGTCCAGCAAACTTTGGATAGTGAGCAAACTGGTTGAAAATTTTGTCTTACCAGGGATGAGAAGTTCCTTCCCTCCTGTAAATTCATTCTTCATATAATTTAGGACCCACGAAGAGTTATATACAAACTTTGTAATTTTTCTAGCCTTTTCAAAGCATTCCCCTACCCATTTTATCTTCAAAAAATCCTCTAGCATCTGATCAATAGTGTTCACAGCACAAGGAGTCCAGAATAGATTTTTCCTCTTCTCTTCGAGCATCTTTCCTGCAGCTTTAAAGCTGGATGTGTCCTTAGTCACAACCTGCAACCCACTGTAACATGTAAGCTTCCACTGAGACATTGAAATTAGAAAGCCACAAAAGAATGCGAAATACCTGGACCACATTTTCCTCGCCCACCTCATCCACCATCCTGTCCAGCAGTAGAAAAATGTTTCCATGATCTTCGATTAAGTCAGTTGCATCAATAGAAGAAATAAAATATATTCCACATGGACAAGATACCAGAAAGTTAATCATGATCCTTCTGTGTGCATCCTTCCAAATATCTGCCAAGATGGAACAGCCAGAACTTGTCCATGATGTCCTCAACTCTTCCATATATTCTTTGGAGGATGTGATCTCATTACGAAGAAATAGATCGGATATCAATCTGCTTGATGGACCCTTCAGACCCGGCCCATATAGACCGACTAACTCCAGCATACGGTGGAAGTATGGAGAATTTGCAGCAGCTGAAGGGATTCCAGCATGATAGAAGAATTTGGATATAGCAGATAGGACATCCTTGCGACTTCTTTTATCAGATACCATCTTTTGTTTTCCTTGCCTATAGTAAGATGATGTCTGGCTTTTGAGTGAATTTAGAAATACAGAATCCAATCTGGACCTTTTCAGGGGTGGCTCAGGACTCGTGCAACTGCCCCCAGGAAGATTCAATCCATTCATGTTCCTGATGTCACTATCAAAAGCTTTCTCATCAGATGCAACAATCTCATTATCAGAACCTTCCAAAAATCCTTCATCTTGATCTTCAGGCTCTTCTTCATTTTCTGACTCCAAGTAGAAAGCAGAAATCTCTTTCATTTCAGGCTTTCTAGGTCTTCTTCCTGATCGGTGCCATTTCATATTCTCCTTAATTTTGAGATAAACATCTTCTGGAGCCTTTTCACAATATGCAACTTCTCCTGGGATCCTAGCCAAATGTTGTTTAAATCGATTAATTCCTCCGCTGATTATTCTACCACAGTAGTTGCACTTTACCCGTTTCTTCTTTTCATCTTGAGCAACACAATATTCCCAACCTGGGTCCACATATCCCATTGATCGAAGAGGAGCAACCCTTATCACAAAATTTTTATCACCTGCAACCTTTTTTGGCTTGTGATTATAAGATGCAGTTGCTTCTTCAGAATCCTTGTACTGAAAAGGAGACAAACCATAAGAAATCTGCTCATATTCAGATTGCCTTCTTTTTCGTCCAGAGCGACATCCTTCAAGGTTTTTCCTCATGCTAAGGCACACTTCCTCAGAAACCCTTTCACAATGAGTGACTTCCCCAGATATTCTAGCCAAGTGTTGCTTCAATCTAAATATTCCTCCACTGACCACTTTTCCGCAATAGTTACATTTCACCTTCTTTTTCTTTTCATCCTGTGCAACACCATGTTCCCATCCAGGGTCAATACATATAGTGGATCGTGATGGGGGCATCTCTTCAACCATCGGGGAAGTATCAAGGCCCTAGAAAATTTATTGTCTAGCATGAACAAGGAAGTGAAAACATGAGTAAGAAAAAAAAAACTATAAAAGATGGAAGATGAAAATTTTCTTAGCTATCTACTCACTCCTGCACATCAATTGGGGTTTGCAAGATTAGCCCCCTAGCACAAATAAACTAAAGACTTGGTCAAATTACATTTTATCAATCTTTGATCCATCCAAAAATCATACAGCCTAGCTTATACAAACATGACATGGATTCTTTATCATATTAGCACTATTTAGTATGGAATCACCATCCAGTGAATTCATTTCCTTGATGTTCTGAAAATCCCTTGCTGAGATAGAAACTATGAAGCGTGCCATTACAAGCTCCTTGTCACAGTTCCTCTAAAACGGCATAGAATACATACCTTTGGAAAGCCTGAAGCAACAGACAAACGGATTCAGTATGGGATAGGGAGAGACAGATACTGGTGGCACAAAGAAAAGAATGTCATTGGAAAAGGAGCATCATCCGACGAAAATTAGGAACTTTTCCCTACATTCTACAGCGAATCTCAAAACCTCTGGAAATTTTAAAAAAAACCAAGCGGGAACATTATCTAGACTCTCTCAATCACCGCTCGAAGAAAGCCCACTCCATTGGACAGGTCGAAGCTCAAAGAATTTTAGCTTGTTAATATATCAATGCCGCCAGATGTAACTCTGAAGTTCAGGACTGACCTGATAGAACAAGTTTGGGGAAATAGCGATGCGCTTCAATTGACTAATCCATGCCTCGTCGATTATTTTGCAGTGCCGTCCTCAACTATCAAGGCAGAGTCGCCGATACCTTGAGGCTCCAAAGCTACGAAGAATATATAGAGGCAAGAAATTTGAGCAGATGGTGCGTTCGGAAGGCCGGAGGAAAGGTACGGTGACCAAAGGAGGCGTCGAGGGTTTGCTCGGCCGTCTGCTATGCGGAGCTTGCACGCTGAGAAAGAACGTCGTGGGGGTTGGGCAAAAGCGACACCGTTTCAGGGCGTCGGCGTTGATGGTAGCAGTAGCAACAGAAGGTAGGGAAGCAATCAGCCAGGTGTCTGAACGGTGATATTACCGTTCAGAGTTTTTGACCAAATAAAAAAAAATAGGACTTGGGAATTTTCCTAAGCCTCTCGGCCCAACTTCGATATCATTTTCGGGCCCCTTACAAATATTGACTTGATTGGACTTTTCGGATGGGCCTCACTAGCCCATAATCGTCAATTTTAAGATTAAAAGCATGAATCTAGTTTTTTATGGTGTTGAGGCTAGGAGGCTAATTTTCAAAATTCCAGTAAATACATTCAAACAAATTATGTCTAAATAACATAGTGTATTTATTTTTGTACGTATTATACATGATAATATGTGGAATTATATAATATAGTGTGTTTTATATGTGTATTAGATGGTGCTCATAAATTGGACACACAGAAAATACATCCAACTCTCTATAATCCAACAAAAGGAAGAATTACAATAACCCTTCCCATGGAAACATGATAACTTGTAAATAAATATTTAAGTCTACCAAATCTACTAGGTACACAATAAAAAGCAAATACTTAATTTAATGGAAGAGAGTATTATCAGCATACTCTAAGACTCGAAATCTTTATATATATATATATATATATATTTCAGAGTGGATATTAAGTTATCATTAAATTTAATTTTAAGTTTAATTCATAGTTATATAATGAATTATTTTATTTTATTTTAAAGTTAATGTAATAAGGTAATTTTATAATATCCAACTTTTACTAGGAAAAAAAATTGAATTGGCTAAATTAATCATATTCTAAAGGAATAATGGGTTTGAACAATATTTGAAGATTACTTTTTATCACCTGATTTGCCGGTAAGGCTAACAATATAACTATTACGTTATCACAATTTTATAACTTTTTATCGCCTCCATTTGACTTGCGGGTGAGGCTAATAACCATTACCTTAACACAAATATATAATATTGGTAAACTCATTATTTTAATACCGACATATAATAATATATAAAAATAATCGAGATATTAGTGTAATTATCGTCCAAGGGGATTAACTCAAATGATGAATAATGACCTTTTCAAATTCTTGTTATTGTATTCATACGGTATCTAAAATGAGATTAGTAAGATGGTAAGGTACAAAACTAAGTGGGACATTGACTTAATTAAGTCTAGTACATAAATACAATCCCTATTAAAATATCACTATTTAGTATAAAATCTTTTAATTTTTTAAATTGTGTTTTCCTTATCATTACTTATTAGAATAAAAAGTCTTCATTCAAATAAAAATGCATCACGACATAGTAATTACTTGTGTATTACTTCACAAAATTATATTGTGATTATCGTCACAATCATCGCTCAATAAGGTCACAATCTAGTAGTGGGAACATATCCCTCTCTGTAGGTACCTAGTGAGAGATCTCAACCGCTCTATACTATCATTTAATGAACCACATCAAAAAAAGTACACTCATGTACCTTATAAGGTCAAGAACATCAGTACCTTATCAATATTGTGATCATCTCTAACAACCCCTAGTCAATCACTAGATACCACCATATAACTCACTTGTCCTTGTTATATGTTATAAAAATATTTCACTATTATTAACTCACCACTCTGATATCCCTTAGTACCTGAAATCGGCTGTTACACCTCGACCCCGTTTGGTTGGGTCCTCGTGGGCAACCCTCCACTCCCTTCAATTTGTGAAAGGTTTTACTATCTTCTAAATTGAGAGAAGTAATGCGTCATCTTTCCTATTTTTCCTGAAATAACATTATATAAAACTGAAGTATATTAAAATAGTCATACTTATCGTTCCACTATAAGAGTCTTTAAGGTGGATTTTCCTCTGTGGGGTAAATGGGGGGGGTGAGTTATACAATTCAATAAGTGGGTCTTGTGAGTGAGTTTTCAAAATAATTTTAGTTTACCATGCCAAGGTTAACATTTTCTTTTTAAATGGATTTTCCTCCAATTCATGTTTTCAAAACCTTTTTTCAAGGTTTACCATTCTTTTTCTAATGATTTTCAAACTCAAATCTCGAAACCTTTTTCTCATTTCCATATTAGGTGTGTTTAGCTTTCTTAGCCCACCTCCTTGCCTCGGAAGGCGTTTAGTAAACAAACACATGCCCTTCATCAAGAAGGGTACACACATTCGCAGATGTAACACATCCATTACACCCATTTATGAATCAGAGCATCTTTATCCTCCACCAAGATAGAAGCCCGTCCACTTCTACCCTAGGTCTGAGTGGACGTCCCAGATGTCTGACCCTCAGACTCGAATGCCACTTCGTGTCCGTATGAGGGTGGAGACCTCATCCTGACCCCACCTCAGTCTCATGAGCAAAAAGCTCCCAAAGCTCCATGACTGATTGGCACGACAATATGCCCTTATCGCCCCCATGTCGTCCAACAGCCCTAGGGACCCATCACTACCCCTAGGGTGTCTTGATGGTCCTGTACCTTAAGTGCATGCACAAACAAGATTTTTCACATATTAGCCATCATCTTTGGTGCCAACGGTCCAACGGCCCCGACACTCAACCGACTTGCAGCTATTTGTCTAGGCGAATGTACACCTTATCTATAAATTAATATATATTTAATTATTATAATTAATACATAAATTAAATTATTAGAATTAATACAAATAATTTAATACCAAAATTTAATTATTAGAATTAATACCAATAATTTATGGAGTAATAAATCTCTCCCATTTAATATACAGTTTTACACCTATATAAAGAGGTCATCTCCATTCATTCTCCTCACACCTAAACACTTCTCTCTTTCTCTATTGCTCTATTTCCTGGTGAAGCTTAAACTAGAGCTTCGACTTGAAAATTTTTCTTAACCTCGGAAGGAGAGGTTAGGCTCTTTAGAACCGGAGAGAAGTTAGCTATATGATAGCAAACTCCAGTCAATCCGAAAATCACTAGAGAAACACCGATATGATGGAATAGTGAAACAGCTCCGGTGGACCGAAGCTGCCCTGTTTCGGCTGAGTTGAAATTGGCCATTTCGAGCCCTACTTAGGCCAAACCAAGCCTTCCCAACACTTCCTCCACCCTCCCACGGCCGAATTAGGACTGAAATGTAAGCCAATTCGGCTCCACTCTACAATTTCCCGCCGGTGTTAGAGAGAGAACCGGTAGAATTTCAATAATGAAATTCTAACTCAATTCAGCATCAATTGATGTGATTCTTTATTCTAGGATAAACCTCAAGATGAGAGCTATCTGTCTAGATCGAAAGCTCGGACCGCTGTTCCCTCACCGGTGAGAAATTGAAGCTTTCTCTCTCTACAGTTTGTTTTCCGGTGAAGCTCCGTTTGAGCTCGTTCCGACGTTAAAATCTGTGATTCAAAGTTTCTTAGAATCATATGAACATGAAGGAACTCAATTTCAACTCCAATTTCAATAATTAGAAGTGTTTGATCGGTCAATTTGATAAAATCAAATTTGGTAGTGTTGAAGAGTTGAAATTGGGGGAAAAATTAGGGATTTTTGAAATTCAAAAGGCCAAAATGCAATTTTATGAAATTGAGGATCAATTGGGCATAAAAATAATGTTGGTGGATAAATTGAGGAATTTTGGAATTTTTGGGGCAAAACTTACCATTTTTGTAAAGGAAGGGCAAAATGGTAATTTTGGAAAAATTGGGGGACCAAATTGGAAATTTTGGAAATTAAACCCCTTTTGGTGAAATTGAATAAATTGAGGTACCAAGATAAATTTTAAAAGTTACAGGACTCAATTTGAGGAAAAACCGACATTAGGGACTTAAAGTTAAAGAGAAATAACTTTAGGGACCTAATTACAAATAACTAAAAGTTTAGGTTTTCTCATTCATTGGAAATGAATGAAGGCTATTATGCCAAGTAATAATGTTAAAAAGGATGTTCATATTGTGTAGGAACGCGAAATACTAGGAACGCTAGCATGGACGAGCTCGCGTGAATACAAAGAACTGGTAAAGTGGAATTCATTGCGTTAATGGGTGAGTGGGTTTATTAACATCATACCCGATTGGGATGATGAGCACAACTTAAAGATAAAAACCAATTACCGGTTGTAAGTGGAAATTTTATATCATACCCGGTAGGGGATGATAAGTACCTCGGTATAAAAACCCACTATTTAGTGGTATTTTAATCATTACCACTTAGAGAAAGTGATGTGAAAATTATGTGGAAAAACTACTTACCAGTTGTAAGTAGATCATACCCAGTTGGTATGATGAGACTTTCTTGAAGGAAGCTTAAAATCCGTTCATCGGTTATGAACGGAGATGTCCTTATACCGGTTGGTATAATGGACAGTGAAAACTTATTTTGTCGGAAGTGTTCTCCCTTGACTATGTGCCAATGCTTAAACTATTTGGGACACTTTAAACTATAGGCCCGGGGCCCCGATTTTGGCACTTGAGGGCTACAATGCCTAGTTTTTTTGAAAATCTCATACAGTGGGCCCAAGGCCAGTTGGCATAAGCAGGAGCTCATAAACGAACATGATATATGTGCCATAAAACTTAATAAGTGAATTTTTTGGCCATGGTACCAAGATAGGACCGACATGCTCAGTCAACTAGCAGCAATGCGACATGACAGGTCGTTGGACTAGTCAAGACAAATAGCTACGGGTTGAGTTGAGAGTCGAGGCTGTTGGACTAGTGGCACCACAGATTACATGACAATATGAGAAAACATTGTTTGTGCATGCACTATGAGTACGAAATCATCAAGATGCCCATGAGGGGTAGTGATGTGTCCTAAGGGCCCTGGACGACCTGGTGAGTATAAGGGCATATCGTCGTTCCAGGTGTCTGTGTGAAATTTGGAGTAGCACCAAGCACATGAGACCGGGGTGGGGACGGGATGAGGTCTTTGTCCTCATACATACATGAAGAAGTGATTTCGGGATTGTGGGTCAGATGTTGCATACATCCACTCATTCCTAGGGTAGAAGTGGTTGTACTTCTATCCGGGTGGTAGGAAAAGTCGCTCCAAAGCCACTAGCGGGTTCAGTAGTGATACTGACTTGCGAATGTGTGTAACCTTCATGATGAAGGATGTGTGTTGGGTGATGACACACTGGTAACTAAGAAATAATAGAAAAGCCCAAATTTTTAAATGAAGGGATTTTTGAAAAGGAAGGAGTTTGGCACACTCTATATAAATGTTTTTCTTAAAAGTTAAAAGTAGACCTTTAAAAACCCATTCACTGAGTAGTCGTACTCACCCCCTCCCTTATATCCCTTTCAGAAAATCCCGAAAAGCATACCCTGAAAGACAATCAACTAAGATGCCTGTAAGAGAGGTATGTAAAGTTTAAAATATCATGCAGTTCTGATTATGCTATTCCAGGAAATGGTGCAGGTTTAAAGGACGCCTTACTCTTTATGGATTATAATAAGGGGGAACCCTTTAATAAACCGAGAAAATGGCGGGTTGTTCACGGGGATCCGACCAAACCGGGTCGGGGCGTGACAAAGCACCTCCTCGTGCCCACTAGCCTTAGGTCCACTGCACGTGTTTTTCCAAAATTGGGCATTGAGCCCTATGAGTTTAAAAACTAAGGCCTCTAGCCTATTTGAGTTGTTCTAGCTCCCGTCAAGAAGGTCTCCCAAATATTTTAAGCATTGGCACACACAGTCATGGGAGAACACTTCTGATAAAATCTTTTTTAACTCTTCACATCAACTAGGTGTGATGAAATCTTCACTTACAACTAGTAGGCGGGTTTCTCCTTTCTCGAGGAAACTCGTCATACCAATCGGGTATGATGTTCTACTTACAACCAGTAATTAGGTTTTATTCGTTTAAAATAGTGCTCATCATCCCAACCGTTATAATATATAAAATTCCCACTCACCGGTGATTGTGACGTGTTCGTCCCTAGTCAGCTTCCAAGTCCACACTAGCTTTTCCTTGCTGGCGTTTCGGTCTCTCGTGTCCCTACACGATTTGGGTATCCTTATCAATTAAGGTTTGGCACGACAACCTTCGTTTTCTCATGTATGAGTGACTAGACTCAAAACTCTTAGTTTATTGCACTTAGGTCCCTAAAGTTCTTTTTTCTTAACTTTAGGTCCCTAATGCTAACTTTTCCCCAAATTGAGTCTCAATGTATGCCCTGCTCTTTGGAGTTAAGGAAAACCAAAAAAGAACTAGTCAAACTGAATGAGAAAAAAACCGAGCCATTTCACAAACCTGATTATTGGGGAATGGGCAAATTGGAGAATTTACGACTCCCGATGACCAACAATGGTTCATAAACCTTGGAAAAGAACCTTAGGACAAATTGGGAGAGAAAAACTAGACTGGTTTGAGTGAACTGGATCCGAATCAGATTGAACCGGTTTATGAACCGAAACCGATAGAGAGAGGGAAAACCGGGAAATTTATGGATCCCAAGTGACCTAAAGGGTCACATAAGTCACAAAAAAGGACTTTAGGATGAATGTGGAATGAAAACCAAACTGGTTCAGGTGAACCTGATCTGAGCTGGATTGAACTAGTTTCGACCAGTTTGAACCACGATTGAACTGAATGCTAAATTCATTTTTCTAGGTGGCTTAGAAAATTCCAATTTGAGAATTGAGGCCACCATTTGATAGATAATGAATTTAAAAAATATTAATTTTGAAAAACTCGGTCGAATCGAGCCTGAATCGACCGGTTTAAGCTTTGAACCCGGTTCAGACCGGTTAGGTCCGGTTTAGAACAGTGTCTTCTTCTTCCTTCAAATGACAACACTGTTCATTCACTGAAAAATTGAAGCAGTGCCAACAAGAGGAAATATTTCCATTCAGTACATTTCATGCCATCAATGACTATCATAATGGTGCTAATTGGACGACCGACGAGTCCTCGAGCTCCCTATATAAAGAGCCCCTCTCCATTCATCCTCTCCAAACCTGAAAACATCACTCTCTCTCAGCTACTCAATTTTCGGTGAAACTTGAACCAAAGCTTCGATATAGGGTCTTTTATGAGCCAAACAAGGCATGGTCGGGTTCCTTAGAACCAAGGAGAAGTCAGCTGCACGGTGGTAGTCTTCATTCGCTTCGAGGTTCGCTAGAGAAGCGCTAACATGATCGAATAGTGATGCAGCTCTGGGGGACCGAAGTTGCCCTATTTCAATCGAGCTGAAATCAACCAATTCAAGCCCTTATCAAGCCAAATCAAGCTCTCCCAACACCTTCTCAGCCCTCCTACGACCGAATTAGAACTGAATGTTAAGTCAATTTGGTTGTTCTCTGTAATTTCTGACTGGTGCTAGAGAGAGAACTAGTAGAATTTTGATGATAAAATTCTCACCCAATTCGGCATCAATTGATGCAATTCTTGATTCTAAGAGCAATCTTAGGAGTAGAGCTATCTGCTCAAATTGAAAGCTCGGATAGCCTCGCCCCCGACGGTGAGCATTTGAAGCTTTCTCTCTCTACATTATATTTTCTAGTGAATCACCGTTTGAGCTCGTTCTAGCGTCAAAATTTGTGATTTAAAGTGCAATTGAATCGTATGAAGATGTAGGAACTCCAATATAACTTCAATTTCAACAATTAAACTTGTTTGATTGATCAATTTGATAAAATCAAATTCGGCTATGTTGGAAAGTTGAAATTGGGGGAAAAATTGGGGATTTCAAAAATTCGAGGGACTAAAATGCAATTTTATAAAATTGAGGGCCAATTGGACATGATAAGAGTGTTAGAGGACCAATTGAGCAAATTTTAGAATTTTTGGGGTAAAACTTACCATTTTTGTAAAGGAAGGGCAAGATGGTAATTTTGGAAAAATTGGGGACCAAATTGGGAATTTGGGAAACTTGAACCCCTTTTTGTGAATTTGAATAAATTTAGGTCATAAAAAGAAATTTTAATGTTCCGGGAGTCAATTTGTGGAAAAATTGGCATTTGGGGCCCAAAGTAAAAGAAAAAGAACTTTAGGGACCGAATTATAAATATTTGAAAAGTTAGATATTTTTAATCATTTATAATGAATGAAGGCTATCAAGCTAAATAATAATGAAAAAGGATGCTAATACCGTGTAGGAATACGAGATATTGGGAATGCTAGTTGAAGCAAAGCTCGCAAGGGACGAAAGCCAATTTAGAGGAAATACACTGCACAATTGGTTGAGCGAGATTTTTTTTTTATATCATAGCCGATTGGGATGATATGCACCTCGGAAAAAGAAAACCCACTACTAAGTGTTATTTTAATCATCACATCTGAGAAGAGTGATGTGGAAATCTCATGGAAAAACTACTTACCTGTTGTAAGTAGATCATACCCGGTTAGTATGATAAAACTTTCTAGAAGGAAGTGGAAAACCCGCTTGTCGGTTATAAGCGAAGATGTTCTCATGCCCGATGAGTATGATGGATAATTGAAAAGTTTATTTTGTCAGAAATGCTCTCCCCTTACCGTGTGCCACTACTTAAAATATTTGGGAGACTTTCTTGACAGGAGCTCTAATAACTCATATAGGTCGGAGGCCTCAATTTTGGAACTTGGGGGGCAAATATCCCTGATTTTGAAAATCTTGAACAAATAGCCCTAAGCCAGTTGGCACGAGCAGGAGCTTGTAAACAAAAATGATTAATATGCCATGAAAACTTAAGTAAATGAGTTGTTTGGCCATGGTACAGAGACAAGACAGACATACTCGATGGACTAGTGGCAGTGCGACATCACAGGTATTCGGACTAGTCAAGACAAACAGTTGCAGGTCGAGTTGGGGAATAGGGCCATCAGACTAGTGGCACCAAAAATTATATGGCATTATGTGAAAAATTATTGATTGTGCATGCACTATGTTATGGGACCTCCAAGATGTGCAAGAGGGGTAGTGATGCATCCCAGGGCTCTCGACGACCTATTGGATATAAGGGCAATCAATCGTACCAGAAGACTTGCGAAGCCCGACGTAGCTTCAAGCACATGAGACCGGGGTGGGGATGGGATGAGGTCTCTGTCCTTATACGGATACGGAGTTTTGTTATGGGATTGAGTGTCGGATGTCGCAAACATCCACTCATTCTCAGGGTAGAAGTGGACGTACTTCTATCTAGGTTGCCGGTAAAGTCGCTCCGACGCCACAAGTGGGTACAGTGGACGGGCTAGCTTGCGATTGTGTGTTTCTTCATAATGAAGGTCATGTATTGGTTGTTTAATACACCATTGTGATAAAAAATGATTATGAACACCAGGATTTGAAAATGGAAAATTTTAAAGAAATTAATGAGTCTGGTACACTCCAAATTAAAAACTATTATTTATTGAAAACTTCATTTTTGAAAATACCCATTCATGGAGTTGTAGAAACTCACCCTTCTTTTTATCACTTTTCAAGAAATAGAGAAAATGACTAAGGATAACACCAAGCCTTACCCTCTGTCAAGTATGCTTAATTTCTCTTAAGCTTGCATTTTATTTGATATATGTCTTTGTAAGGAACAAGGTTGAAAGTACGCTTGGCTCCTCTTGAGTTAAAGAAGGAGGAAACTCCTCTTGAACCAGGAGAGTGGCGGGTTGCTCATGGGAATCTGACCAAACCGAGTCGGGCGTGACACTTGAGTGGTATCAGAGCCTAGTTGTCACGCCCCGACCTGGTTTGTTCGGATCCCCGTGATCAACCCGCCACTCTCTCGATTTACTAAGGGTTGCCCCTTGTTTATAAATCGTGAAGAGTAAGGCGTCCTTTAAACCAACACCTTTCCTGGAATAACATAAATAAAAACTGCATACAATTTTAAACTGATTATACCAGTCTTATAGGTGTATTAGCTGGTGGTCTCTGGGGTAGGCTTTTCGTGGTTACCTAAAAGGGATATAAGGGAGGGGGTGAGTACAACGACTCAGTGAATGTTTGATTAGTGTGTGCCAGACTCCTTATTCTGTGGTGCATCACTACCCCTTATATCCACCAAGTCGTTCAGAGTCCTATGACGCATCACTACCCCTCTTGGGCATCTTGAAGGTATCATAAACACAGTGCATTCACAATCAACATTTTTCACATGATGCCATATAATCTGTGGTGCCACTAGTCCAACGGCCCCGACCCTCAACTCGACCTGCAACTGTTTGTCTTGACTAGTCCGGAGACATGTCATGTCACAGTGCCACTAGTTGATTGAGTATGTCGGTCCTATCTTGGTACCATGGCCAAACAATTCATTTACTTAAGTTTTCATGGCATATAAATCATGTTTGTTTACAAGCTCCTACTCGTGCCTACTGGCCTAGGGCCCACTGTTCGAGTCTTTCAAAATTGGGCATATTAGCCCCCAAGTTCCAAAATCGAGGCCTCCGACCTAACAGAGCTATTCGAGCTCCCGTCAAGAAGGACTTCCAAAATGTTTAAGCAGTGGCACATAGTCAGGGGAGAGCACTTCCGACAAAATATATTTTTCCACTGTCCATCATACCGATTGAATATGAGGACATCTTTGCTCATAACCGATGAACGGGTTTTCCACTTCCTTCGAGGAAGTTTTATCATACCAATAGGGTATGATCTACTTACAACTGCTAAATAGTTTTTCCACTCGATTTCGACATCACCCCTCTCAGGTGTGATGATTAAAATACCATTTTGCAGTGGGTTTTCATTTTTGAGGTGCTTATCATCCCAATCGGGTATGATATAAAAATTCTACTCACCCGATCATGCAATGAAATTCCTCTTAGCCACCTTGTTGTCCTTACTCGAACTCGTCTTAACTGGCGTTCTCAGTACTTTGTGTTCCTACACGATATGAACATTATTGTTCATTATTCTTTGACATAATAACCCTCATTCTTCCCAAATGAATGAGAAACCTAACTTTTCCTTTATTTGCAATTAGGTTCCTAAAGTTATTTTTCTTTAACTTTAAGTCCCCTAATGTCGGTTTTTCCTCAAATTGAGTCCCGACACTTTTAAAATTCATCATAGGATCTCAATTTATTCAAATTCACAAAAAAAGGGTTTAATTTCCCAAATTTCCAATTTGATCACACAACTTTTTCAAAATTAATATTTTGCCCCTACTTTACAAAAATGGTAGGTTTTTCCCCAAAAATTGCTCAATTGGTCCTCCAACATCATTATCATGCCCAATTGGTCCTCAATTTTATGAAATTTCACTTTATCCCTCAAATTTTTGAAATTCCCAAATTTCCCCCAATTTTGCCCCAATTTCAACTTTCAAACTTTGCTGAATTTGATTTTATCAAATTGACCGATGAAATGAGTTTAATTGTTCAAATTGAAGTTACATTGGATTTCCTACACCTTCATATAATTCAATTTCACTTTGAATTGTACTATTTGGTGCCGGAATGAGCTCAAACGGAGATTTGTCAGAAAATTGGACTTAGAGAGAGAAAGCTTCGAAAGCTTACCGTCGGGGGCGCGACGGTCTGTGCTTTCGATCTAAGCAGATAGCTCGTGTCGTGAGGTTCCTCCTAGTATTAAGAATTGCATCAATTGATGCTAATTCGAGTGAGAATTTCATCATCGATGTTCTGCCAGTTCTTTCTCTAGCACTGTTCGGAAATTACAAAAGGGAGTCAAATTGGCTTACCTTTTAGCTCTACTTCGGGTGTAGGAGGGTTGTAGAGGTGTTGTGAGGGCTTAGTTTGGCCTGAGAAAGGCTCAAATTGGTCGATTTCAGCTCGATTGAAATAGGGCAGCTTCGGTCCGCCGGAGCTGATTCACTGTTCGATCACGTTGGCGCTTCTCCGACGACCCTCAGAGCAAATGGAGACTTCTAGCATGTAGCTTACTTCTCTCCAAGTCTATATAACCTGACCATGCCTTCTTTGGCTAAAAAAAAACCCTATATCGGAGCTCTAGTTAGAACTTCATCGGAAAACTATGTAGCTAAGAGAGAATAGAGTTTTCAGGTGTAGAGAGGATGAATGAGGAGGGGCTCTTTATATAGGAAGCTCAGGAACTTCTTGGCTGTCCGATTGGCACCTTAATGGAAGCCATTCATTGCCTGAAACTCCCTAGCCAAAGACTTTTCAGCTTCATCGGTGCTACACGATTTTCCGGCGAGTGAACAATACTGTCATTTGAAGGAAGAATACGATACTGTTCCGAACCGGACCATACCAGTTCGAACTGGGTTCAAAGCTTAAACTAGCTAGTTCACCCTCAATTTGACCGAATTTTTCAAATCTAAAAATTTCTAAATTCATTTTACATTGAATGGTGGCCTCAAATCTAAAATTTGAATTTTTTAAGCCACCTAGAAAAATGAATTTAGCATCCGATTCAACAGTGGTTCAAACTGGATGGTTCTCTTGAACCAGTTTTGTTTTCATCTCTTATTCATTCTTAAGTAGATTTCCATTACTTTTGAGACTCTTTGGGTCACTCAGAATCTATAAATTTCCCAATTTCCCTTTCTCTATCATTTTCGGTTTGTAGACCGACTCGGTTTTCAATTTGAATATGACTAGTTTTTGCCCTGGTTTTCTTATTATCAATGGACGGGGTTTACAACTCTCCCCTCCTTTTAGGGGTTTTTTCCCCAAAACAGTTATACGTTAAATAATTAAGGATAACTATTCCTCATTACATTCTCGATTTTCCATGTCTCTTCCTACATGGGTCCGTTATGCCACAGAACCTTGACCATAGGAATCCTCTTATTCCTTAAATTCTACATCCTAGTTCTATTTGATAGGTCAGGTTCTTTTCCAGCTCTAATGGAGGTCAGTCCAATACATGACTAGGATCAGGTTGATATTTTCGAAGCCCAAAGATGTGGAATAAAACGTGTATTCTCTACAGGTCTAGAGGTAGTGCCAATTTATAGGCCACCAGTCCTATCCTTTGAATGATGAGATGTGGACCAATATACCTTAGTTTCAACTTTCCTCTTTGCTGAAACCTAAGTATTCCCCTCCATGGGGACACTTTGAGAAATACTTGATCTCCCACCTCAAACTCCAGATCTTTCCTCCAATTGTCCGGATAACTCTTTTGCCTGTCCTGTGCGATCTTAAGGAGACCCCTGATTAGTTTTATCTTTTTTGTGGCATCCTCGATTAGCTCTACCCTTTCTAGCCTTCTTTCCCCCACTTCTTCCCAAAATAGAGGGGTACGTCATGGTCATCCATAAAGGGCTTCATAGGAAGCCATCTGAATACTGGCTTGATAACTATTATTGTAAGCATATTCCATCAAGTACAAGTATTCTTCCTAGCCTTTGTTCATGGTGAGTACGCATGGTCTCAACATGTCCTCTAAGGTTTGGATAGTTTGCTTAGATAATCCATTTGTCTTAGGATGGAACACCATGATTATGTGGAGCTTGGTTCCCATAGCAGTTTGTAAGCTTGGCCATAACCTTGAAGTAAATTTTGGATCCCTATCTGATACTATACTCACCGGAATGCCATGGAGTCTCACTATTTCCTTCATGTATAAGACGACCAGTTATTCTACCATGTTCATCACCCTTATAGGAAGGAAATGAGCTGATTTGGTCAATCTATCCACAATGACCCAAATGAAATATAAACCCCACACTTTTGAGTTAAGGAAAACCGGGAAAAGAACCGGTTAAACCGAGTAAGAAAACTGAGTCGGTTTATATTTGGGAACAAGCAATATGGAAATTTACAACTTTCGGGTGATCCAAAGGGTTCATTAAACCTTGGAAAAGAAATTTAAGAAAAATTAGAAGACAAAAACCAAATTGGTTTAGGTGAACAAGATTCTATAAGAACTTTGAAATTAAGCATGCTTGCCCGAGAATAGTGTGATGATGGGTGACCTCTTGGGAAGTATGAATTTTTTTGTAACCCGAAATTTTGGTCAAAATTTTTTATGCAAATCATACGCATTATCATAAATAACCATAAATTAATATATATTTAATTATTGTAATTAATACCTAAATTAAATTATTGGAATTAATACATATAATTTAATACCGAAATTAAATTATTGGAATTAATATTGATAATTTATGGCAATATTAATACTAGTAATAAATCTCTCCCATTTAATACACGGGTTTTACACCTATATAAAGAGGTCATCCCCATTCATTCTCCTCACACTCGAACACTTCTCTCTCTCTCTCTACTGCTCCATTTCCTAGTGAAGCTTAAACCAGAGCTTCAACTTCAACATTTTTCTAAACCTCGAAAGTAGAGGTCGGACTCTTTAGCTATTTGATAGCAAACTCCAGTCAATCGGAGAATCACTAGAGAAGTGCTGACATGATGGAACAGTGAAGCAGCTTCAGTGGACCGAAGCTGCCCTATTTCGGCCGAGTTGAAATTGGCCATTTCAAGCCCTCCTCAGGCCAAATCAAGCCCTCCCAACACTTCCTCAGCCTTTCCACGGCCGAATTAGGACCGAAAGGTAAGCCAATTCAGCTCCCCTTTACAATTTTTGATCGATGCTAGAGAGAGGGTCGACCGAATTTCAATGAAGAAATTCGAATCCAATTCCATGTTAATTGATGCGATTCTTGATTCTAGGATGAACCTCAGGATGAGAGCTATCTGCCTAGATCGAAAGCTCGGACCATTGTGCCTTCATCGATGAGTAATCGAAGCTTTCTCTCTCTATAGTTCATTTTCCGACGAAGCTCCGTTTGAGCTCGTCCCGATGTTAAAACTTGCGATTCACATTTCTAAAGAATCGTATGAACATGTAGAAACTCAATTTCAACTTCAATTTCAACAATTGGAAATATTTGATGGGTTAATTTGATGAAATCAAATTCGGCTGTGTTAACAAGTTTTAATTTGGGGAAAATTGGGGATTTTCGAAATTCAAAGGATCAAAATGAAATTTTATGAAATTGAGGGTCAATTGGGCATGAAAATAATGTTGGAGGACCAATTGAGGAATTTTGAAAATTTTAGGGCAAAATTTACCATTTTTTTTAAAGGAATGGCAAAATGGTAATTTTGGAAAAGTTGGGGGACCAAATTGGAAATTTGGGAAATTAAACCCCTTTTTGTCAAATGGAATAAATTGAGGTCCTATGATAAATTTTAGAAGTTTCAGGACTCAATTTGAGGAAAAATCGGCATTTGGGACCTAAAGTTAAAAAGAAATAACTTTAGGGACCAAATTGCAAATAAAAGAAAGTTTGACTTTCTCATTCATTTGGAATGAATGAAGACGATTAGGCCGAAGGATAATGAACCAAGATGTTCATATCGTGTAGGAACACGAAGTACCGGGAACGCCAGTAAGGATAAGCTCGCGTGAATACCAAGAACCGGTCTAGTGGAATTCACGGCTTTTACAAGTGAGTGTGTTTACTAACATCATACTCGGTTGGTATGATTAGCACAACTTAAAAAGATAAAAATCACTTACCGGTTGTGAGTGAAAATTTTATATCATACCCGGTAGGGGATGATAAGTACCTCGTTATAAAAAGCCACTGTTTAGTGGTATTTTAATCATCACCACTTAGAGAAAGTGATGTGAAAATTATGCGGAAAAACTACTTATCGCTTGTAAGTAGATCATACCCAGTTGTATGATGAGACTTCCTCGAAGGAAGTTGAAAACCCATTGATCGGTTATGAACGGAGATATCCTTATACCAGTTGGTATAATGGACAGTAAAAACCTATTTTGTTGGAAGTGTTCTCCCGTGACTGTGTGCCAATACTTAAACTATTTGTGAGACTTACTTGACGAGAGCTCGAATAGCTCTTATAGGCCGGGGGCCTCGATTTTGGAACTTGAGGGCTAGAATGCCAGTTTTTTGAAAATCTCGTACAGTGAGCCCAAGGCCAGTTGGCATGAGCAGGAGCTCGTAAACGAATATGATATATGTGCCATAAAACTTAATAAGTGAATTGTTTGGCCATGGTACCAAGATAGGACCGACATGCTCAGTCAGCTAGCGGCAGTGCGAGATGACGGGTCGACGGACTAGTCAAGACAAATAACTGCGGGTTGAGTTGAGAGTCGGGGCTGTTGGACTAGTCAAGTACCTTGATAAGAAAATATTATTTGTGCATGCACTATGAGTGCAAAATCATTAAGACGCCCATGAGGGGTAGTGATGTGTCCTAAGGGCCCTGGACGACCCGGTGAGTATAAGGGCAGATCGTCGTTCTAGGTGTCTGTGCAAAATTTGGAGTAGCACCAAGCGCATGAGACCGAGGTGGGGATAGGATGAGGTCACTATCCTCAAACGCACATGAAGAAGTGATTTCAGGATTGTGGGTCGGATGTCACGTACATCCACTCATTCCTAGGGTAGAAGTGGTCATACTTCTATCCGGGTGGCAGGAAAAGTCTCTCTGAAGCCACTAGCGAGTTCAGTAGTGATACTAACTTACGAATGTGTGTAACCTTCATGATGAAGGATGTGTGTTGGGTGATGACACACCGTGGTAAATAAGAAATGGTGGAAAAACCCGAATTTTTAAATGAATGGATTTTTGAAAACAAAGGAGTTTGGCACACTGCCTATAAATATTTTTCTTAAAAGTCAAAAGCATTTAAAAACCCATTCACTGAGTCGTACTCACCCCCTCCCTTATATCCCTTTCAAGAAATCCCGGAAAGACTCCCCTTAAAGTCCGTCAACTAAGATGCATGTAAGATAGGTATGTAAAGTTTTAAATTTCATGCAATTTTGATTATGCTATTCTAGGAAAAGGTGCAGGTTAAAGGACGCCTTACTCTTTATGGTTTACAATAAGGGAAAATCCTTTAATAAACCGGGAGAGTGGAGGGTTGATCATGGGGATCCGACCAAACCGGGTCGGGGCCTGACATCACATCTTGTCCTTTCCTTGTCACTAGTAGTCCTGTGACAAAGTCCATGGTGATGTGCTCCCATTTCCACTCTAGAATTGGTATGGGTTGTAGCAGTTCTTATGGTTTTTTATGCTTCGCTTTTATCTACTGACAGTATAAGCATCGAGCTATACATTTCGCAATGTTACTTTTCATACCCTTCCACCAGTATCCTTGTTTGAGGGTGTAGTACATTTTGGTACTCCCCGGATGCATAACATATATTGAATCATTAGCCTCTTGCAAAATTAACCTCTTTAGTTCCTTACTTTGAGGCACACATACCCTACCCTTATAGGTCAGCACTCCATCGCTTTACAGGTCGTAGTGCAGTTTAGTTTCTCTATTAACCAGATCCAAGTAGAGCTAAAGTTTCGTATCTACTTTTTGTTGAGCCTGGATCTGCTCAGTGAGACTGGGTCTTACTACCACATTAGCCACTAGGCACCCTTCCCGCTTGTCCATTTTCAGGTCCACCTCCATTCTTCCCAATTGTTGCAATAGGGGTATGTAATTTGTCTTTACTTATGTCGCCTCAGTTTGGTACTTGTGACTCAAAGCATCTACTACCACATTTGCCTTTTCGAGGTGATATTCTATTACAAGGTCATAATACTTAATCAATTCCATCCATCTCCTCTAACAGAGATTCAACTCTTTCTGAGTTAGGAAGTACTTAAAACTCTTGTGATTTGTGTATATCCTACACTTAACCTTGTAAAGGTAGTGTCGCCATATCTTTAAGGCAAACACTATTGCAGCTAATTCCAGATCATGAGTTGGGTAGTTTCTTTCATGTACCTTCAGTTGTCGTGAGGCATAAGTGATAACCTTCCCCTATTGCATCAAGACACATTTGAGTCCTTGTTCGGATGCCTCACTATAGACGGTGTACTCTCCTGCATTAGGGTTAGGTAAGGACAGTATCGGTGCGGTTGTCAATTGAGTCTTTAACTCTAGAAAAGACTTCTCACATCTTTCATCCCACTTATACTCGACTCCTTTCCTGGTGAGTCGGGTTAGAGGGGTTGCTATCTTAGAAAAGTCTTGCACGAACTGTCTATAGTATCCTGCCAGACCTAAGAAACTTCTTATTTCTGTAGGATTCCTTGGAGCCTTCCAATCTGATATGGCTTCCACCTTGGCTGAATCTACTTTAACTCCATCTTTGGATACGATATGCCCTAAGAATCCTACCTCCTCCCACCATAACCCACACTTGGAGAATTTTGCATATAATTGATTTTCCTTTAATATTTTCAAGGTGATTGCAAAATGTTCTTCATCTTCTGACTTGGTTCGTGTGTATATAAGGATGTCATCTATGAATACTATCATGAATCTATCCAAATGGGGTTAGAACATACGGTTCATCAGGTCCATGAAGGCTACAGGGGCTTTTGTCAATTCGAACGACATCTCTTTGAACTCATAATGTCCATATCTAGATCGGAATATCGTCTTAGGGATGTCCTCTTCTCGAATCCTAAGTTGATGATAACTTAACTGAAGATCTATTTTGGAGAAGTAAGCTACTCCTTTTAATTGATCAAATAAATCATCTATCCTCAGAAGTGGGTATCGATTCTTAATGGTGACCTAGTTCAGCTTTTTGTAGTTGATGCACAGTCTCATACTTCTGTCCTTTTTCTTTACGAATAGGACAGGAGCACCCCACAGAGACTGACTTGAACGTATGAAATCCTTCTCTAGTAATTCGTTCAATTGTTCCTTCAATTCCTTCAACTCAGCTAGAGCCATGCGATATGGGGTATGGGATATGAGGTTTGTTCTTGGGATTATTTCTATGGTGAACTCCACTTGCCGACTTGGAGGTAGTCTGGGTAGCTCTTCTAGAAATACCTTTGGGTAGTGTCTAACAACCAGAATGTCTTCAAGCCTCTTTTCTTCAGACTTTTTGTCTATGACCAGGGCCAGGAAAGTTGTACAACCTTTCTGTATCATCTTTTGGGCTTTCAGATGGGACATCATTTTTTCTTCACTTTTCCTTCTATCTCCTTGGAACTTTAATCCTTTCGTCTTGGGAGTGTGGAAGGTTACCGTCTTCTTTCAACAATCCATCCTTGCGTGATGGTTACTCAGCCAATCCAACCCAAGGATTACTTGAACCTCTCTTAAGGGTAATGGGATCAAGTCATCTTCAAGTTGGATTCCCCCATTCTTTATCTCACATCCTTTTAGTTGCTTATTCCTATTTAAGCCTTCTCCTAAAGGTGTAAGAATATTAAGACTTTGCTCTAGTGGAGTGAGAGAGTCAAAGAGAGCATAGACTAGTTGTCCCCTTAGTTGTATATACCATGATTGAAGAAACATATTGTTTAGAAGAAAGTTTCCTTTATTAAATAAAAAAGATCTTCAATTTACATGACTCTCTTAAACTAATTTGGAGGGTTTTGGGATGTACCTGCTATAGTGCTAGGGTCTCTTTTAGCCTCCTCCAAGGTGAGGTTGTATACCATGGCTGTTACTCTTGTTGTAGCATTTGGCCTAGGGTTCCTGTGATTCCCTTGAGGTAGTCCATGAGTATTCTTCTACCTATTCTATCATGCCCTCACCCGATTTGGTCGAATTCCCATGAACAACCCACCGCTCTCTTGGTTTAAGAGGAGTTTTCTCCTTCTTTAACTCAAGTGGAGCCAAGCGTATTCTCAATCTTGTTCCCTGGAAAAACATATATCAAATAAAATCCAATCTTATGAGACATGAAGCATACCTGACAGAAGGTAAGGCTTGGTGTTAGCCCTAGTCATTTTTGCTAATTCTTGAAAAAGGGATAAAAAGAGGGGCGAGTTTTTAAAACTTAGTGAATGGGTTTTTTTTAAAAAATTATGTTCGATTAAAAGTAGTTTTCCAAAAATGGAGTGTGCCAGACTCCTTAATTTCTTTAAGTTTTCCCCATCATCAATATCAGTTTTAAAAAAAAATCATTTCTTAGTACCACGGTGTGTCATCACCTAACACACATCCTTCATCATGAAGGCCAAACACACAATCGCAGGCCAACCCATCCATTGAACCCACTTGTGGCATCAAAGCGACTTTACTGGCCACCTAGATAGAAGTACGTCCACTTCTACCCTGAGAATGAGTGGATGTTCCCGACATCCGACCCTACGTCCTGTAATAAATCTCTGTGTCCGTATGAGGATAGAGACCTCATCCTTACCCCCACCCCGATCTCATGTGCTTGAAGCTACGTCGAGCTTTGAAAGACTTCTGGTACAACAATTTGCCCTTATATACATCGGGTCGTCCCCTTATCCTTCTAGTTCTACCATTGAAATCATTAAACTTTGGAATGTCTGTTGCAGATATCTTCGCTAGCTTACTTTTACTCTTTGGATCCATGAGTGCCTTTCGTTTATTTGACTTCATTCCCTCCTGCTCCAGCATTTGTTTATTCCTTTGAGGTGGACCTCACATCTTTATTGTGTCCAAACCTTCTGTATCTTCATGTCCTTGGTATTCCCCCTTTTGTCTTGGTTAGGGTGTATTCTTTTACTACTCCCCATCTCTTATTAGACTTCGTTTACACCTCTGAATGATTTGGGCCATATAAGTTGTTACCTTAAATTGTATTCGTCTAAAGTTTCTATTTGAATTTCCAGGTCTTCTTGCAGTAGATCATGCTCAACCTCCCTATACTCTCACTTAGCCACTCATACTTCTTACTGAGGACCTTATTTCAACTTCGGTTTTGCAACCTTCACTCGATTGATTGTCTTAACCTGGAGTTTTCTCCTTCTTCAATCCAACTTCATATTTTTATCCTCCCTCTAGCATCTTTCATTTTGGGATTCTCTTTTTGTTTAATCACATTGCTGCTCTTTAGAAATTCTTTTCTTTAAATCTTCTCCTAACTTAAGGGTCTCGTATGACTTATCCACTCCTGCTTTTCTTCCTCTTTTGATTAACATCTTTGCCATCCAAAAGTCTCTCTCTTATGAAGCTCCTAAGGAATTGTATCTTAGTTTATTTAAGTAGTTATTACACTTGGGCCTTTCTGTTATTCTACCTTCTTCCCATCTTTCCTTGGTGGTCTCTATACTCATTTCTTTTTCTTCATGATCAACTTCTATTCTTTTGGTTCCTTTTGGAATGTTCTACTCCTCCTTGTTTTTCCTTACCCTTCATTCTTTGAGCTTTATTTTTAACTCCTTGGACTTTCCATGATTCTGTACTCCTTGTTGATTGCTTTCCTGTGTTCCACTTCTTTTTATTTTTCTTAAGATCTTCCTTATATGGATTCTTCCTTATCATATTCTAAGGGTAAATCTTTGAGATTTACTCGTATTTTCTTTCTTAAATGATTTCCTACCTTTCATTTAGATTTTTTATACACTTTTATTTTGAATTTATCAAATAACTTAGAAGTTTTAACAAAACTTTTACTTTCATTCATTCAAGAAATATTTTTCTTGCCATACTTTGGCTTATTGCAGAAATTTTCTATCCCCTAATCCCTTGGCGTCATAGGACTATAATTAACCCTAGAACGGTTGTGAGATTCTTGATCGAAGGGCTTTGAGGTGTTGATTGGGGTCCATTCACGCTCCCTAATAGGACAAATTTCATGTATGGCCTCCAATCCGTATCGCCTTAGTACCTCAATCTCACACTCATAAGTCCACATCACCCATTGGGAGGGATTGAAGCCAGGTTGAGTAGGTGGAGGTACCTGGCGGACCTTCATGAAGGTGGCATATGGATCTCAATAATTATCCCAAGCCTCTTTCTTGGTGTGATTCCCTTCTAGTTGTTGTGGAACTAGAGGAGGAGGGGTTGGACTTCTAAGAGGTGACACTAGTTCCTCTTGCCTAGGAGGAGGGTATATGATGCCTTCGTTTCTAGTAAAGCTCCTACTAGTTTCCGGTAGTCTTCCACCATGTCCTTGGGCACTCATTTCTCACAATTTAGAAACCTTTGTACGGCTCCCTCCCTTGGGTTGGATGTCTTTTTCAGGGTTATAAGTGGAGGACTGGATTACCACAAATTTCCTAGGGACTCTCCTTCTTACATGATATTTTAGAGTTGGGTTAATGTCAGGGCATAATATTGATAATTTTTCAAGGGAACTAGGCTATGATACCACTCTAGTTGTCACGCCCTGACCTGGCCCGGTCAGATCCCAGTGAACAACTCGCCGCTCTCTTGGTTTAAGAGAAGTTTCCTCCTTCTTTAACTCAAGTGGAGCCAGACTTATTTTCAACCTTGTTTCATGGAAAGATATAGATCAAATAAAATACAAGCTTAATAGAAATTAAGCATACCTGACAGAGGGTAAGAATTGGTGTTATCCCTAGTAATTTTAACTAATTCCAGAAATATAGACAAAAAGAGAGGTGAGTTTCTAAAACTTAGTGACTGGGTTTTTAAAAAAAAATTATATTTGATGAAAAATAGTTTTTCAAAAATGGAGTGCGCCAGACTCCTTAATTTCTTTAAGTTTTCCCCATCATCAATATCAGTTTTCAAAATAAATCATTTCTTATTACCATGGTGTGTCATCACCCAACACACATCCTTCATTATGAAGGTTAAAAACACAATCGTAGGCTAGCCCATCCACTAAACCCACATGTGGTATCGGAGCAACTTTACCGGCCACCTATATAGAAGTATGCCCACTTCTACCCTGAGAATGAGTGGATGTTCGCGACATCCGACCCTCAATCTAGTAACAAATCTCTGTGTCCGTATGAGGATAGAGACCTCATCCCGACCCCACCCCGATCTCCTGCGCTTGAAGCTACGTCGAGCTTCGCAAGACTTATGGTATGACAATCTGCCCTTATATCCACCAGGTCGTTTAGAGCGCTGGGATGCATCACTACCCCTCTTGGGCATCTTGAAGGTCCTGTAAATACAGTGCATGCACAATCAATATTTTTTACTTGATTCCATATAATCTGTGATGCCATTGGTCCAACGGCTCCGACCCTCAACTTGACCTGAAGCTATTTGTCTTTACTAGTCCGGAGACCTATCATGTCGCACTACTACTAGTCGACTGAGTATGTCGGTCATGTCTTGGTACCATGTCCAAACAATTCATTTATTTAAGTTTTCATGGCATATAAATTATGTTTGTTTATGAGCTTCTGCTCGTGCCAACTAGCCTAGGGCCTATTGTTCGAAATTTTTAAAATTGGGCATATTAGCCCCCAAGTACCAAAATCGAGACCTCTAGCCTAACAGAGCTATTCGAGCTCCCACCAAGAAGGTCTCCCAAATTGTTTAAGTAGTGACACATAGTTAGGGGAGAGCACTTCCGACAAAATATATTTTCAACTGTACATCATACCGACCGAGTATGAGGACATCTCCGCTCATAACCGATGAACAGGTTTTTCACTTCCTTTGGGGAAGTTTCATCATACCAACTGGGTGTGATCTACTTACAATTAGTAATTAGTTGTTCCATGTGATTTTCACATCACCCCTCTTAGGTGTGATGTTTAAAATACCATTTAGCAGTTGGTTTTCATTTTCGAGGTGCTTATCATTCCAACCAAGTATGATATAAAAAAAATCCCACTCATCCGATCGTGTAGTTAAATTCCTCTTAGTCAGTTTTCGTCCCTTACGAGCTAAATCTCCGTTGGCATTCCTAATGTCTCGTGTTCCTACACGAAATGAACATTGTTGTTCATTATCATTTGACTTAATCACCTTCATTCATTATAATTGACTAAATTCTCAACTTTTCAAATATTTTCACTTTGGTCCCTAAAGTTATTTTTCCTTGACTTTAGGCCACAATTGACGGTTTTCCCCAAATTGAGTCCCGAAACTTTTAAAATTCACCTTGGGATCTCAATTTATTCAATTTCATAGAAAGCGGTTCAAGTTTCATAATTTCCCAATTTGACCCCCCAATTTTCCCAAAATTACAATTTTGGCATTTCTTAACAAAAATGGAAAGTTTTACCCTAAAAATTTTAAATTTTCCTCAATTGGTCCCATAACACTCTTATCATGCCCCGTTGACCCTCAATTTTATAAAATTGTATTTTGGTCCCCCAAATTTTCAAAAATTCCCAATTTCCCCCAATTTCAACTTCCTAACATAGCCGAATTTGATTTTATCAAATTGACCGATCAAACACTTCTAATTGTTGAAATTGAAGTTAAATTTGAGTTTCTACATCTTCATATGATTCAATTGCACTTTGAATTGCAAGTTTTGATGGCAGAATGAGCTCAAATGGAGATTCACCAGAAAATAAAATGTAGAGAGAGAAAGCTTCAATTGCTCACCGTCGAGGGCACAACGGTCTAAGCTTCAAATTTGGGTAGATAGCTATCCTCTTGAGGTTTCTCTTATGATCAAGAATTGTATCAATTGATGCTGAATTGGGTAAGAATTCTATAATCGAAATTCTATTGGTTCTCTCTAGCACCGCTCAAAAATTACAAAGGGGAGTCAAATTGGCTTACCTTTCCATTCTAATTCGACCATGTTAGGGCTGAGAAGGTGCTCGGAGAGCTTGGTTTGGCCTGAGTTGGGCTCGAATTGGTCATTTTCAGCTCGGCCAAAACAGGGCAGCTTCGGTCCGCCGGAGCTTCTCCAATAACCCTCAGAGCAAATGGACACTACCACCGTGTAGCTTAATTCTCCTCAATTCTAAAGAACCCGACCATGCCTTCTTTGGCTAAAAAAAGATCCTATATCAGAGCTCTGGTTCGAGCTTCGCCGGAAAACTAAGCTGTTGAGAGAGAGTGAGGTTTTCAAGTGTGGAGAGGATGAATGGAGAGGGGCTCTTTATATAGGAAACTCGGGGACTCATCAGCCGTCTGTTTGGCACCTTTATGACAGTTATTGATGGCTTGAAACGTATTAAACGGAAATGTTTCCTCTTCGCCGGTGCTGCGTCGATTTTCCAATGAGTGAACAGTGTTTTAATCTGAAGGAAGAAGAAGATATTATTTTGAATTGGACTGGACTGTTCCGAACCGGGTTAAAAGTTTAAACTGGTCGGTTCACCCCCGATTTGACTGAATTTTTCAAATCTAAAAATTTCTAAATTCATCTAAATAAATTTTCTATTCAATGATGGCCTCAAATCTCAAATTTGAATTCTTTAAGCTACCTAGAAAATAAATTTAGCATCTTGTTTAATAGTAACTAAAACTGGTCCAAACTGGTTCAATCCAGTTCGGATCCGATTCAGCTGAACTAGCTTGGTTTTAATCTCCAATTCATCCATAAGTCATTTTCCATGACTTATGTAACTCTTTAGGTCACTTGGGATCCATAATTTCCCTAGTTTGTCCTCTCTCTATCGGTTCCGGTTCATAAACCAGCTCGATTCATTAACCGGTTCGGATCCCGGTTCAATCTAGTTTGTCCTCTCCGACTAGGTTCTAAGGTTCCTTCCCAAGGTTTATGACTCTTTTTGGGTCACATGGGAGTTGAAATTTCTCCAAATTGCCTATTTTTCAATAATCAGTTTTGTAAACCGGTTTGGTTTTCTCACTCGGTTTGACCGGTTCTTTTATGGTTTTCCTTAACTCCAAAGAGCGGGGTTTACAACCCTCCCCTCCTTTTAGGATATTTGTCCCCAAAAATTATTTCACGCTATTTGTGTATTAGCTTAAACATTTTTTTTGTTATAAAATTTTCTATTTTATTGTTTTATAATCTTCTCGGATGTTTCCCTTCACCCCTTTCATCACATACTTAAGATTCTCATCTCATTCTTCTCCTTTCCTCATTCCATGGAATTTACTTTAGCCTAGAATATCTTCCTTGAAGAACTAGGGTCATTTCCTTTAGTTATATCTTCCTTCCTAAAGCACCATTTCCCATTCCAAGCTTATTTTACCAAAAAATTTCAAAACTATGAGTTCTGGTCATTTTTCTACTACTGATTTTGGCTTTTATCATCTTTTCATCCTGCATGGATACCTTCCTCATTCTTTGGTTATCACCTTTGTGCTTGACTTCATTTTGCCTTACTTATAGAACTTTCCTTGCCCAAGTTGTATTTCCTTGGGTCAGTTGGGTTTGCATGCCCCTTACCGTATGACATTCTTTGTAATGTCTTTGACTTTACATCCCTATAACTGTATTAGGTTCCGTACTTACTCGTCTTTTCCAAACGTCCTTATTCAGTCATACAACCTTCAAATCCTTGAACTTCCTGATCCTCGCTGACATATTTACAACTCTTTATCTTATATTTCATTCTTCATTCCAACTAACGTACTTACTCTTTAAGATCTCTTCTCTTTCCAAATCCATTCTTCCTCTCATCATTGTTCCTTTCTTTCTTGTATGGCATCTTTTGATGTCGTCCTCCTACTTATTACTTGGGTTTGAATTATCCCTTGAATCTTTATGATTTTCTTCCCCATGTACTTGATCTTTTCATCTCCAACATCTTGTAATTTAGGAGCTTATTCTCTTTCTTATTCCGTTGGTTCCATTTCCACTTCATTGGTACACCCATGTCTTTCCAAGATTCTTCTCTCTGGTGAGCTTCACATTCCCTCTCTTTTAGGATTTCCTTCTAGTTCTACCATTGAAATCATTAAATTCTGGAATGTCTGTTGTCGATATCTTTGCCATCTTACTTTTACTCTTTGGATCCATGAGTACCTTTCATTTATCTCGCTTCATTCCCACCTGCTCCAGCATTTTCTTATTCCTTTGAGGTGGACCTCACATCCTTATTGTGTCCAAAGCTTTTGTATCTTCGTGTCCTTGGTATTCCCCATTTTGTCTTGGTTAGGGTGTATACTTTTACTACTACCCGTCTCTTATTAGACTTTGTTTACTCCTCTGAATAATTTGGCCCATATAAGTTATTTCCTTAAATCAGATCTGTCTAAAGTTTCTATTTGAGTTTCTAGGTCTCGTTGCAGTAGATCACGCTTAACTTCCCCACACTCTCACTTAGCTACTCATACTTCTTACTAAGAACCTTATTTCAACTCCATTTTTGCAACCTTCCCTAGATTGATTGTCTTGACCTGGTGCTTTCTCCTTCCTTGATCCAACTTCCTATTTTTATCCTCCTTCTAGTATCTTCCATTTTGGGATTCCCTTTTTGTTTAAACACCTTACCATTCTTTAGAAATTCTTTCCTTTAAATCTTCTCCTAACTTAATGGTCTCGTATGACTTATCCACTCCTATTTTTCTTCCTCTTTTGATTCATACCTTTGCATTCCACAAGTCTTTCTCTCTTTCGAAATTCCTAAGGAATTGTATCTTAATTTATTTAAGTAGTTATTACACCTAGGCCTTCCTGTTATTCTACCTTCTTCCCATCATTCCTTGGTGGTCTCTATATTCATTTCTTTTTCGTCATGATCAACTTCTATTAGTTAATATATTTTCTAGTCTTAATTATGTATTCGAGGAAACATGCTTTGATACCACTTAAGTTGTCATGCCTCGACCTGGTTTGGTTGGATCCCCTTGATAAACCCACCACTCTCCCCGTTTACTAATGGTTGCCCCTTGTTTATAAACCGTGAAAAGTAAGGCGTCCTTTAAACATATACCTTTCCTGGAATAACATAAATCAAAACTGCATACAATTTTAAACTGATTATACCTGTCTTATAGGTGTATTAGTTGGTGGTCTTTGGGGTAGGCTTTCCGAGGTTACCTGAAAGGGATATAAGGGAGGGGGTGAGTACAACGACTTAGTGAATGAGCTTTCAAAATTTATCATTTAGGAAAAATGTTTTATTTGGAGTGTGCTAGACTCCTTATTCTCTATTAAAAACCTTTCATTTCAAATTTCAGTTTTATCACCATTTCTTATTAACCATGGTGTGTCATCACCCAACACACATCCTTCATCATGAAGGTAAAACATAATCGCAGGCCAGCTCGTCCACTGAACCCACTTGTGGCATCAGAGTGACTTTACCGGCCACCTAGATAGAAGTACACCCACTTCTACCCTAAGAATGAGTGGATGTTTGTGACATCCGACTCTCAATCCCATAACAAATCTCCATGTTTGTATAAGGACAGAGACATCATCCTGACCCCACCCCAGTCTCGTGCACTTGAAGTTACTTCGAGCTTAGCAAGACTTCTGGTACAACAAATTGCCCTTATATCCACCGGGTCGTCTAGAGCCCTAGGACGCATCACTACCTCTCTTGAGCGTCTTGAAGGCCCCGTAAACATAGTGCATGCACAATCAATATTTTTCAAATGATGCCATATAATCTGTGGTGCCACCGGTCCAACGGCCCCAACCCTTAACTCGACCTGCAGCTGTTTGTCTTAGCTAGTTCAAAGACCTATCATGTCGTACTACCGCTAGTTGACTGAGTATGTTAGACCTATCTTGGTACCATGGCCAAACAATTCATTTACTTAAGTTTTCATGGCATATAAATCCTGTTTATTTACGAGATCCTGCTAGTGCCAACTAGCCTAGGGCTCACTGTTCAAGATTTTTAAAATTGGGCATATTAGCCCCCAAGTTCTAAAATTGAGGTCTTCGGCCTAACAGAGCTACTTGAGCTCCTGTCAAGAAGGTGTCACACCCTGACCCAATTTGGTTGGATCCCTATGAGCATCCCACCACTCTTCCTAGTTTACTAAGGGTTTTCCCCTCTTTTAAACTCGGGAGGAACAAGGCGTCCTTTAAGCCTCTACCTTTCCTGGAATAACATTATACAAAATTGAAAAATAGACATACCTAATTTTATAGTTCCTATACAAGGAAGTCTTTAAGATTGATTTTTCCTTGGTTTCCTAAAAGGGGTAAAAGGGAGGGGGTGAGTTCTAACACTCAGTGAGTGGGGGTTGGGAGTGAGTTTTCATAAAAAAAAAAACAACTTTTATCTGAGTGTGCCAAACTCCTTATTTCCTTTAAGAATATTCTTTCCTCAAATATTGGTTTTTAAAACCTTTTCCCTACCGAGGGTGACATTTTCAATTTGGAGTGTGCTAGACACTTTAATTTCCTTTAGATTTTTTCCATTTTAAAAATCTTGGTTTTTCACCATTTCTTATTAATAACGGAGTGTCATCGCTCAACAAACATCCTTCATCATGAAGGTCAAAAACATACAATCGCAGGTTGTCCGACCCTCAATCTAGAAATCAATTCTCTATGTCCATATGAGGACAGAGATCTCATCTTAACCCCACCCTGGTCTCATGCGCTTGAAGCTACATTGAGCTTAGCAAGGTCACCTGGTCCGACGAGCTGCCATTATACCCACTAGGTTGTCCAGGGCCCTTGGACACATCACTACCTCTATTGGGTGTCTTGAAGGTCCCTTACACATAGTGCATTTACAATTAGTATTTTCATCTCATGCCTTATAATCTGTGGTGCCACAAGTCCAACGGCTCCGACCATCAACTCCACCTGCAGCTGTTTGTCTTGACTAGTCCGAAGACCTGTCATGTTGCACTGCCACTAGTTGACTGAATATGTCGGTCTTTTCTTGATACCATGGCCAAAAAATTCATTTCCTTAAATTTTTATGGCATATATCTCATGTTTGTTTAGGAGCTCTTGCTCATGCCAATTGGCCTATGGCCCACTGTTCGATATTTTCAAAATCGGGCATATTAGCCCCCAAGTTTCAAAACCGAGGCCCCCGCCCTATAAGAGATATTCGAGCTCCAGTCAAGAAGGTTTCCCAAATCGTTTAAGCAGTGGCACACAGTCGAGGGAGAGCACTCCCCACAGAAATATGTTTTTAGCTATCCATCATACCGACCAAGTATAATGACATTTCCGCTCATAACCGATGAATGGGTTTTCCACTTCCTTCGAGGAAGTTTCATCATACCAACCGGGTATGATCTACTTACAACCGGTAAGTAGTTTTTCCGCGTGATTTTCACATCACTACTCTAAGTTATGATGTTTAAAATACCACTAAGTTGTGGGTTTTCATTTCGAGGTACTTATCATCCTCAACCGAGTATGATATAAAATCCCACTCACAACTTGTAAGGGATTTTTAACTTTAAATTGTGCTCATCATCCCAACTGGGTATGACTTTAATAAGCCCACTCACCCGTTAACTGTGACGTGTTCATCCACAGTTGGTTTTCCAAGTTGACGCGAGTTTTCTGTTGTTAGCGTTCCGATCACACTTGTCCCGTTAGAGGTGCGACTGTCCGAGCTTTCTATTAGGAAAGGGGATTAAGAATTCCTACTATTGACCTTTCAGCATTGTTGAGGTCGTATGAGGGTTGTGGGGATGTTGGGAGAGCTTAGTTTGGCTAGAGGACGGTTGGATTCGGCTAATTTTAGCTAGGCTGAAATAGGGCAACTTCGGTCTACCGGAGCTGTTTGACTATTTGATTATGTCAGCGCTTTTTCGATGATCCTCGGATCGAATGAAGGTTGCTATCATATATCTGACTTTCCCCGGAATCTAAAGAGCCCGACCTCTCCTTTTTAGGTTAAGAAAAATGCCCAAGTCGAAGCTCTAGTTTGAGCTTCATCGGGAAATGGAGTATTAGAGAGAGATATGAGTTTTTAGGTGTGAGTAAAATGAATGGGGATGAGCTCTTTATATAGGAGTAGAATTGTATATTAAATGGGGAAGATTTATTACTATGGTATTAATGTTACCATTATTCTTGGGAAATTGATAGACATTTATTAGTATTAATTTTAATAATTAAATATATGTATTAAATTATTGGTATTAATTTCAATAAATAAATATAGGTATTTATGATATAATTTCAGGTTACTAAAACAACAACTTCCCCAAGAGGTCACCCATCCTAGCACGCTTAACTTCAGAGTTTTGATTGGATCCAATGCATTAGTGCTAGTATGTTATTTAATTTTAGTTTAGTAAAAATATAGTTTGACAACTATTGAGAGGATGCAACATGAATAGTTCCTGAGGTCACCCATCCTAACACTAATCTCGCCCAAGCACACTTAACCTTAGAGTTTTGATAGGATCAGAGGCATTAATGCTAATATGTTATTTAATTTTGGGGTTACTAAAATCATATGGGTTGACAACTATTGAGAGAATGCAAAATGAATACTTGCCATGAAGGTCACCCATCCTAACACTACTCTCATGCAAGTATGCTTAACTTCGATGTTATGATGGGATCCAATTCATCTGAACCGATCTGATTTTTCTCTCTTTTTTTTTCTTCTGGTTACTAAAAACATGGTGTTACACTTTTGTGCCTGAGAAGGTCTTGCATCACAATATCCTTACGACCTTTAGGCTCATGGGAATGTCAAAGTCTTGAACATACCAGTTCTAGGATGGTGCCACTTGGTGCACTTTCCCCTTTGGAAGTTCAATGGGGGTGAGTAACCCGGTCAGTCCAGGGTTTATCCTCAAATGCTTCATGATGTCCATGTAAGCTTGGACATACTTTGGAGTCCTAACGGTTGCATGGGAGTTCTTAGAAGGAATTCAATTTTTCCTTATTTCCTCTTTCTCCATGGTATGGTTCATCTACCATTTACTGTGATGCTCCATCGGGATTTTCTGAGTATGCGTGAACGAGACAATCCTAAACCTTGTCATTATCTACAAAAGACTTGTTACTCATTAGAACTTTTTTGTACTCATTTCCTTATCTTTCCAATGAACGGGTTTTCCACTTCATTCGAGAAAGTTTCATCATACCAACCGGGTATGATCTACTTACAACCGGTAAGTAGGTTTTTTGCTTGATTTCCACATCACCCCTCTCAGGTGTGATGATTAAAATACCACTTCATAGTGGGTTTTCATTTTCGAGGTGCTTATCATCCCAACCAGGTATGGTATAAAAATCCCACACACCCGATCGTGTAGTGAAATTCCTCTTAGCCGACTTGTTGTCCTTACTCGAACTCGTCTTAACTAGCGTTCTCGGTACTTCGTGTTCCAACATGATATAAACATTTTTTTTCATTATTATTTGGCCTAATAGCCCTCATTCATCCCAAATGAATGAGAAACCTAACTTTTTCTTTATTTGCAATTAGGTCCCTAAAGTTATTTTTCTTTAACTTTAAGTCCCCAAAATGCCGATTTTTCCCCAAATTGAGTCCCGACACTATTAAAATTAATCTTAGGACTTCAATTTATTCAAATTCACAAAAGGAGTTCAATTTCCCAAATTTCCAATTTGGTCCCTCAACTTTTCCAAAATTACCATTTTACCCCTACTTTACAAAAATGGTAAGTTTTGCCCCAAAAATTTCAAAAATTGCCCAATTGGTCCCCTAGCATCTTTATCATGCCTAGTTGGTCCTCAATTTTATGAAATTTCACTTTAGTCCCTCAAATTTTTGAATTTCCCAAATTCCCCCAAATTTTCCTCCAATTTCAACTTTCTAACTCTACTGAATTTGATTTCATCAAATTGTCTGATCAAATGAGTTTAATTGTTGATTGAAGTGAAATTGGAGTTCCTACACTTTCATATGATTCAATTGCACTTTGAATTGCACGATTTGGTGCCGGAATGAGCTCAAACGGAGGTTCGCCAGAAAACTGGACTTAGAGAGAGAAAGCTTCGAAAGCTTTCCGTCAGGGGCGCGACGGTTGGAGCTTTCAATCTGGGCAAATAGCTCGTGTCCTAAGGTTCCTCCTAGGATCAAAAATTGCATCAATTGATGCTGAATTGAGTAAGAATTTTATCATCGAAGTTCAGCCAGTTCTCTCTCTAGCACAGGTCAGAAATTATAGGGTGGAGTCGAATTGGCTTACCTTTCAGCTCTAATTTGACTCTAGAAGGGCTGTGGTGGTGTTGGGAGGGCTCAGTTGGGCCTAAGAAAGGCTCGAATTGGCCGATTTTAGCTTGGCTGAAAGAGGGTAGCTTCGATCCGTCGACAATTCTCCGGCGACCCTCGGAGCAAATGGAGATTACATGCATGTAGCTGACTTTTCTTCGATTCTAAAGAACCCGACCATTCCTTCTTTGGGTTAGAAAAGACCCTATATTGGAGCTTTGGTTCGAGCTTTATTGGAAAACTAAGCAAAGAGAATGGAGTTTTCAAGTGGGTCTCTTTATATAGGAAGCTCGGAGACTTCTTGGCTGTCAAATTGACAACTTAATGACGGTCATTCATTGCCTGAAACTCCCTGACCAGAGACTTTTCAGCTTCGCCGGTGTTGTGTGATTTTTTGACGAGTGAACAGTGCTGTTATCTGAAGGAAGAAGACGACATTGTTCCGAACTAGACTAGACAGGTTTGAACCGTGTTTAATGCTTAAATCGGCTGATTCACCCCCAATTCGATCGAATTTTTCAAATCTAAAAATTTCTAAATTTATCTAAATTCATTTTCTATCCAATGATAGCCTCAAATCTCAAATTTGATTTTTTAAGCCACCTAGAAAAATGAATTTAGCATATGGTTCTATAGTGGTTCAAACCAGTACAAGCCAGTTCAATCCGGTTCACCTAAACCGATTTGGTTTATATATAATTCATTCTTAAGTCCATTTCCATGACTTTTGGGAGTCTTTGGGTCACTCAAGATCCATAAATTTCCTGGTTTGCCCTTTCTCTATCGGTTCCAGTTTATCGACCGACTCGGTTTTTAAATTGATGGAAGGACATGATGGAAGACTAGGTTCCTAAACGACAAAAAATAAGTACCCAAGGACATGATGGAAGACTACCGGAAACTGGTAGGAGCCTTGTTGGAACCGGAAGATATCATATACCCTCCTCCCAGACAAGAGGAACTAGTATCACCTCCTAGAAGCGCAACCCCTCCTCTTCCAGTCCCACAACAAGTGGGAGGGGGGGGTGGAATCCAACCAAGAAGGAGGCATGGGATAATTACTAGGATGCGTATGCCACCTTCATGAAGGTCCACCAAGTATCTCCACCTACTCAACCTAGCTTCAATCCCTCCCAATGGTTGAAGTGGGACCTATGAGTGTGAGGTTGAAGTACTAAAGTGGTACAGATTGGAGGCCATGCATGGGATTCATCCTATTAGGGAATACGGATGGACCCTAACCAATTCTTCAGAGCCTTCTGATCAAGAGTCCCACAACCGTTCTAGAGTTAATTCTAGCCCTATGACCCCAAGGGATTAGGGGGTAGAAAATTGCTTTAATAAGCCAAGTATGGCAAGAAAATTTATTTAATGAATGAAAGTGAAATTTTTGTTAAAACTCTTAAGTTTCTTGATATATTCACAACAAAAAGAGTATGATAGTTAAAGTAAAGGGTAAGAAATCACCTAAGGAAGAAGAGATGGGTTATTTATAGTTAAACTCAAACCTTAAGTGTCACGCCCCGACCTAGTTTGGTCGGATCCCCGTGATCAACCTCCCACTCTCCCGATTTATTAAAGGGTTTCCCCTTATTATAAACTGTAAAGAGTAAGGCGTCCATTAAACCTGCACCATTTCTTGGAATAGCATAATCAAAACTGCATGAAATTTTAAACTTTACATACCTATCTTACAAGCATCTTAGTTGATGGTCTTTAAGAGTAGACTTTCTGAGATTTCCTGAAAGGGATATAAGGGAGAGGGTGAGTATGACTACTTAGTGAATGAGTTTTCAAAGGTCTACTTTTAACTTTTAAGAAAAACATTTATATGGAGTGTGCCAGACTCCTTTCTTTTCAAAAATCCATTCATTTAAAAATTCGGGTTTTCCATCATTTCTTACTTACCATGGTGTGTCATCACCCAACACACATCCTTCATCATAAAGGTTACACACATTCGTAAGTCAGTATGACTACTGAACTCACTAGTGGCTTTGGAGTGACTTTACCGGCCACTTGGATAGAAGCATGACTTCTGCCCTAGGAATTAGTGGATGTACGCAACATTCGACCCTCAATCCCAAAATTGCTTCTTCGTGTCCATATGAGGACAGAGACCTCATCCTATCCCCATCCCGGTCTCATGCGCTTGGTGCTACTCCAAATTTCGCATAGACACCTGAAACGACGATCTGCCCTTATATTCATTGGGTCATCCAGGGCCCTTAGGACACATCACTACCCCTCATGGGCATCTTGATGTCGTGTTGCACTACTACTAGTTAGTTGAGTATGTTGGACTTGCCTTGGTACCATGACCAAACAATTCACTTATTAAGGTTTAATGGCACATATATATATCGCGTTCTTTTACGAGCTCCGGCTCGTGTCCATTGGCCTATGGCCCACTGTTCGAGTTTTTCAAAAACAGGGCATATTAGCCCTCAAGTTCCAAAACCGAGGCCCTCGGCCTATAAGAGCTATTCGAGCTCCCCTCAAGAAGGTCTCTCAAATAGTTTAATCATTGGCACATAGTCAGGGGAGAACACTTCCGTCAAAATAGGTTTTCACTGTCCATTATATTGACCGATATAAGGACATCTCCATTCATAACCGATGAACGGGTTTTCAACTTCCTTTGAGAAAGTCTAATCATACCAACCATGTATGATTTACTTACAATCGGTAAGTAGTTTTTCCGCATAATTTTTACATCACTTTCTCTAAGTAGTGATGATTAAAATACCACTAAATAGTGGGTTTTTATATCGAGATACTTATCATTCCCAACTGGGTATGATATATAATCCCACTCACAATCGGTAAGTGGTATTTAATTTTAAGTTGTGCTCATCATCCCAACCGGGTATGATGTTAGTAAACCCACTCCTTCACAAGTCCATTTCCATGTCTTTTGTGACTCATTGGGTCACTTAGGGTCCATAAAATTCCTGGTTTACCATCTCTTTATCGATTCTAGTTCATAAACCGTCTCGGTCCTTAAACCGGTTCAATCCGGTTTGGGTCCGGTTCACCCGAACCAATTTGGTTTTTCTCTCCCACTTTGTTCTAAGGTTCCTTCCCATGGTTTATAAATCTCTTCCAGTCACAAGGGATCCATAAATTTCCTATTTACCCTTTATCTATCGGTTCCAGTTCATGAACCGACTTAGTTCATAAACCGGTTCAATATTGTTGGACCCAGTTCATCCAAACCGGTCTAGTTTTCCTCTTCCAATTCATCCTAAGGTTCTTTAGAATCGATGAGAAGTTAGCCACACGCCAATAGTCTCCGTTTGCTTCGAGAGTCACCCGAGAAGCGCCGACATGATGGAACAGTGAAGCAGCTCCGGCGGACCGAAGCTGCCCTATTTTGGCCAAGCTGAAATTAGCCAATTTGAGTCCTCAGACCAAACCAAGCCATCCCAATACTTCCTCTGCCCTTCCATAGCTGAATTAGAATAGAAAGGTAAGCCAATTTGGCTCTCCTCTATAATTTCTGACCGGTATTAGAGATAGAACCGACATAATTTTGTTGAGGAAATTCTAATTCAATTCGGAATCAATTAATGCAATTCTTAATTCTAGGATGAACCTTAGAACAAGAGCTATCTGCCTAGATCAAAAGCTCGGACTGTTGTGCCCCCGACAATAAGCTTTCGAAACATTCTCTCTCTACAATCTATTTTCTAGCGAAGCTCCATTTGAGCTCATTTCGGTGTCAAAACTTGTGATTAAAAGTGCTATTGAATCATATGAAGATGTCGGAACTCAATTATAACTTCAATTTCAACAATTAGAAGTGTTTGATCCGTCAATTTGATAAAATCAAATTCGGTTGTGTTAAGAAGTTAAATTGGGGAAAATTTGGGGATTTTTTAAATATGATGGACCAAAATGCAATTTTATAAAATTGAGGGTCAATTGGGCATGATAAGAATGTTAGAGGTACAATTGAGGAATTTTAGAATTTTGGGGGTAAAACTTACCATTTTTGCAAAGGAAGGGTAAAATGGTAATTTGTGAAAAGTTGGGGGACCAAATTGGAAATTTGAGAAATTAAACCCCTTTTTGTGAAATTGAATAAATTGAGGTCCCAAGGAAAATTTTAAATGTTTTGGGACTCAATTTGAGTAAAAACTAGCATTTGGGACTTAATGTTAAAGAAAAATAACTTTAAGAACCTAATTGCAAATAAATAAAAGTTTGGTTTTCTCATTCATTTGGAATTAATGAAGGCTATTAGGCTGAGGGAAACTTTACATGGATGTTCATATCATGTAGGAACACGAGGTACTGGGAACTCTAGCAAGGACAAGCTCGCGTGAATACAAAGAATCGGTTTAGTGGAATTCACTACATTAACGGGTGAGTGGGCTTACTAATGTCATACCCGATTGGTATGATGAGCATAGTTTAAAGTTAAAAACCACTTACCGGTTGTAAGCGAGATTTTATATCATAATTGGTTGGGGATGATAAGTACCTCGAAATGAAAACCCACTACTAAGTGGTATTTTAAACATAACAACTTAGAGTAGTGATGTGAAAAACATGCGAAAAAACTATTTACCGGTTGTAAGTAGATCATACCCGATTGGTATGATAAAACTTCCTTGAAGAAAGTTGAAAACCCGTTCATCGGTTATGAGTGGAGATGTCCTTATATGTAAAACCCGCTAGTTTCAGCTAAGGAAAACCGGGAAAAGAACCGGGTCAAACCAAGTGAGTATTCAGAACTGGTTCACAAACCCGATCATTTTTGAACAAGCAATTTGGAAATCTACAACTTCTGGGTGATCCAAAGGGTTCATTAAACATTGGAAAAGAAATTTAAGACAAATTAGAACAGAAAAACCAAATTGTTTCAGGTGAACAAGAATTTATAAGAACTTTGAAGTTAAGAATTTTGGTCAAAACTTTTTATGAGAACGTACGCCTTATCATAAATAGCAATAAATTAATATATAATTAATTATTGTAAATAATACAAATAATACCAATAAATCTCTCCCATTTAATATACGATTTTACACCTATATAAAGAGGTCATCCCCATTCATTCTCCTCACACCCGAACACTTCTCTCTCTCTCTCTCTCTACTGGTCTATTTCCCGGTGAAGCTTAAACCAGAGCTTCGACTTGAAAATTTTTCTTAACCTCGGAAGGAGAGGTTAGGCTCTTTATAACCGGGGATAAGTCAGCTATCTGATAGCAAACTCCAGTCAATCCGAGAATCACTAGAGAAGCGCCGACATGATGGAATAGTGAGTAGCTCCGACGACCCGAAGCTGCCCTGTTTCGACTGAGTTGAAATTGGCCATTTCGAGCCCTCCTTAGACCAATCCAAGCCCTCCTTAGACCAATCCAAGCCCTCCCAACACTTCCTCAGCCCTCCCACGGCCAAATTAGGATTGAACGGTAAGCCAATTCGGCTCCCCTCTACAATTTCCTACCGGTGCTAGAGAGAGAACCGTCAGAAATTCAATGATGAAATTCTAACTCAATTAGGCATCAATTGATGCGATTCTTGATTCTAAGATGATCCTCAAGATAAGAGCTATCTGCCCAGATCGAAAGCTTGGACCGTTGTGCCCTCACCGGTGAGAAATCGAAACTTTCTCTCTCTATAATCTATTTTTCGGCGAAGCTCCGTTTGAGCTCGTTCCAGCGTTAAAATCTACGATTCAAAGTTCCTTAGAATCGTATGAACATGTAGTAACTCAATTTCAATTCCAATTTCAACAATTAGAGGTGTTTGATCAGTCAATTTGATGAAATCAAATTCAGCAGTGTTGAAGAGTTGAAATTGGGGGGAAAATTGAGGATTTTCAAAATTCAAAGGGCCAAAATGCAATTTTATGAAATTGAGGGTCAATTGGGCATTAAAATAATGTTGGAGGACCAATTGAGAAATTTTAGAATTTTTGGGGCAAAACTTACCATTTTTGTAAAGGAAGGGCAAAATGGTAATTTTGGAAAAGTTGGAGGACCAAATTGGAAATTTGATAAATTAATCCCCTTTCTGTGAAATGGAATAAATTGAGGTCCTATGATAAATTTTAGAAGTTTTGGGACTCAATTTGAGGAAAAATAAGCATTTGGGACTTAAAGTTAAAGAGAAATAACTTTAGGTACCTAGTTGCAAATAAATGAAAGTTTGACTTTCTCATTTATTTGTAATGAATGAAGGCAATTAGGCCATAGGATAATGAAACAAGATGTTCATATCATGTAAGAACGTGAAATACCGGGAACACCAGCATGGATGAGCTCGCGTGAATACAAAGAACTGGTTAAGTGGAATTCATTACGTTAACGGGTGAGTGGGTTTACTAACATCATACCCGGTTGGGATGATAAGCAACTTAAAGATAAAAACCACTTACCGGTTGTGAGTGGAAATTTTATATCACACCCGGTAGGGGATGATAAGTACCTCGGTATAAAAATCCACTATTTAGTGGTATTTTAATCATCACCACTTAGAGAAAGTGATGTGAAAATTATGCGGAAAAACTACTTACCGGTTGTAAGTAGATCATACCCAGTTGGTATGATGAGACTTTTTCAAAGGAAGTTGAAAACCCGTTTATCGGTTATGAATGGAGATGTTGTAAACCCTGCACTTTTGAGTTAAGGAAAACCGGGAAAAGAACCGGTCAAATTGAATAAGAAAACTGAGCCGATTTACATTTGGGAACAAACAATATGGAAATTTACAACTTTCGGGTGATCCAAAGGGTTTATTAAACCTTGAAAAAAGAAATTTAAGACAAATTAAAAAATAAAAACCAAATTGGTTTTGATGAACTAGACTTCATAAGAACTTTAAAGTTAAGCATGCTTACATGAGAGTAGTGTGAGGATGGGTGACTTCTTGGGAAGTATGATTTTTTGTAACCTGAAATTTTGGTCAAAAATTTTTATGCGAATGTACCGGTTATCATAAATAGCCATAAATTAATATATATTTAATTATTATAATTAATACCAATAATTTAATACCCAAATTAAATTAATGAAATTAATACAAATAATTTAATACCGAAATTCAATTATTGGAATTAATAACAATAATTTATGGCAATATTAAGACTAGTAATAAATCTCTCTGTCGAACTAGAGCTTCGACTTGAACAAAGGTCGGGCTCTTTAGAACCGGGGAGAAGACAGTTATCTGATAGCAAATTACATTCAATCCGAGAATCGTTGGAGAAGCGCCGACATGATAGAATAGTGAAGTAGCTACGATAGACCGAAGTTGCCCTATTTCGGGCAAGTTGAAATCGGCCATTTCAAGCCCTTAGGCCAAACCAAGCCCTCATAACACTTCCTCAGCCTTTCCACGGCTGAATTAGGACCGAAAGGTAAGCCAATTCGACTTCCCTTTACAATTTTCAATCGGTGCTAGAGAGAGAGTCGACCGAATTTCAATGAAGAAATTCTAATCTAATTACACATCAATTGATGCGATTCTTGATTATAGGATGAACATCAAGACGAGAACTATTTGCCCAGATTGAAAGCTCGGACCACCGTGCCTTCACCGGTGAGTAATCGAAGCTTTCTCTCTCTATAGTTCATTTTCCGGCGAAGCTCCGTTTGAGCTCGTCCCAGCGTTAAAACTTGTGATTCACATTTCTAAAGAATCGTATAAACATGTATAAACTCAATTTCAACAATTGGAAACGTTTGCTGGGTCAATTTGATAAAATCAAATTCGACTATGTTAAGAAGTTGGAATTGAGGGAAAATTGGGGATTTTTGAAATTCAAAGGACCAAAATATAATTTTATGAAATTAAGGGTCAATTGGGCATGCAAATAATGTTGGAGGACCAATTGAGGAATTTTGGAATTTTTGGGACAAAACTTACCATTTTTGTAAAGGAAGGGCAAAATGGTAATTTTGGAAAAGTTGGGGGACCAAATTGGAAATTTGGGAAATTAAACCCCTTTTTGTGAAATGGAATAAATTGAGGTTGGTATGATGAGACTTACCAGTTGTAAGTAGATCATACCCGGTTGGTATGATGAGACTTCCTCGAATAAAGTTGAAAATCCGTTCATCGGTTATGAGCGGAGATGTCCTTGTACCGGTTGGTATAATAGATAGTGAAAACCTATTTTATCAGAAGTGTTCTCCCCTAATTGTGTGCTAATCCTTAAACTATTTGGGAGACCTTCTTGACAAGAGCTTGAATAGCTCTTATAGGCCAGGGGCCTCAATTTTGGAACTTGAGGGCTAGAATGCATAGTTTCTAAAAATCTCGTACTGTGGGCCCAAGGCTAGTTGTCACGAGCAGGAGCTCGTAAACGAATATGATATATGTGCCATAAAACTTAATAAGTGAATTGTTTGGCCATGGTACCAAGATAGGACTGACATGCTCAGTCAACTAGCGGCAGTGTGACATGACAGGTCGATGGACTAGTCAAGACAAATAACTGCGGGTTGAGTTGAGAGTCGGGACTGTTGGACCAGTGGCACCACATATTACATGGCTTGATAAGAAAATATTGTTTGTGCATGCACTATGAGTACAGGATCATCAAGACGCCCATGAGGGATAGTGATGTGTCCTAAGGGCACTGGACGACCTGGTGGCTATAAGGGCAGTTCGTCGTTCCAGGTGTATGTGCAAAATCTGGAGTGGCACCAAGCGCATGCGACCGAAGTGGGGACAGGATGAGGTCTCTGTCCTCATATGGAAACAAAGAAGTGATTTCAGGATTGTGGGTCTGATGTCGCGTACATCCACTCATTCCCAAGGTAGAAGTGGTCGTATTTATATCTAGGTGGCAGAAAAAGTCGCTCCGAAGCCACTAGCGGGTTCAGTAGTGATACTGACTTGCGAATGTGTGTAACCTTCATGATGAAGGATGTGTGTTGGGTGATGACACATCATGGTAAATAAGAAATGGTGGAAAAACCCAAATTTTTAAATGAAGGGATTTTTGAAAAGAAAGGAGTCTAGCACACTCCATATAAATGTTTTTCTTAAAGGTCAAAAGCTTTTAAAAATCCATTCACTAAGTAGTCGTACTCACCCCCTCCCTTATATCCCTTTTAGGAAATCCCAGAAAGCCTCCCTTAAAGACCGTCAACTAAGATGCCTATAAGACAAGTATGTAAAGTTTTAAATTTCATGTAGTTTTGATTATGCTATTCTAGGAAAAAGGTGCAGGTTAAAGGACACCTTACTCTTTATGGTTTACAATAAGGGGAAACCCTTTAATAAACTGAGAGAGTGGCAGGTTAATCATGGGGTTCCGACCAAACTGGGTCGGGGCGTGACAGATGTCCTTATACTAGTTGGTATAATTGACAGTGAAAACCTATTTTCTCAGAAGTGTTCTCCCCTGACTGTGTGTGAATGCTTAAACTATTTGGGAGACCTTATTGACAGGAGCTGGAATAGCTCTTATAGATTGGGGGCCTCGATTTTGGAACTTGAGGGCTAGAATGCCCAGTTTTTTGAAAATCTCGTACAGTGGGCCCAAGGCCAGTTGGCACGAGCAGGAGCTCGTAAATGGACATGATATATGTGCCATAAAACTTAATAAGTGAATTGTTTGGCCATGGTACCAAGATAGGACCAACATGCTCAGTCAACTAGTGGTAGTGCGACATGACAGGTGGACGGACTAGTCAAGACAAACAACTGCGGGTTGAGTTGAGAGTCGGGGCCGTTGGACCAGTGGCACCACATATTACATGGCTTGATAAGAAAACATTGTTTGTGCATGCATTATGAGTATGAGATCATTAAGACGCCCATGAGGGGTAGTGATGTGTCCTAAGGGCCCTGGACGACCCGGTGAGTATAAGGGCAAATCGTCGTTCCAGGTGTCTGTGCAAAATTTGGAGTAGCACCAAATGCATGAGACCGAGGTGGGGACAAGATGAGGTCTCTGTCCTCATATGGACACGAAGAAGTGATTTCGGGATTGTGGGTTAGATGTCACATACATCCACTCATTCCTAGGGTAGAAGTGGTCGTACTTCTATCTGGGTGGCAGGAAAAGTCGCTCCGAAGCCACTAGCGGGTTTAGTAGTGATACTGACTTGCGAATGTGTGTATTCTTCATGATGAAGGATGTGTGTTGGGTGATGACACACCGTGGTAAATAAGAAATGGTGGAAAAACCCAAATTTTTAAATGAAGGGATTTTTGAAAAGAAAGGAGTCTGGCACACTCCATATAAATATTTTTCTTAAAAGTCAAAAGCTTTTAAAAACACATTCACTGAGTAGTCGTACTCACCCCCTCCCTTATATCCCTTTCAGGAAATCTCGGAAAACCTCCCCTTAAAGACTGTCAACTAAGATGCCTGTAAGACATGTATGTAGAGTTTTAAATTTCATGCAATTTTGATTATGCTATTCTAGGAAAAGGTGCAGGTTAAAGGACGCCTTACTCTTTACGGTTTAAAATAAGGGGAAATCCTTTAATAAACCGGGAGAGTGGTGGGTTGATCACGTGGATCCGACCAAACCAGGTTGGGGCGTGACATTATACCTGGTCGGTATGACAAAACTGCCCTAGATGACCTAGTTAGTATAAGTACAGTTTTGTCGTACCATATGACCGTGAGAAATTTGGAGTAGCACCAAGTGCATGAGATCGGGGTGGGGACGGGATGAGGTCTCTATCCTCATACGGACACGAAGAATTGATTTTAGGATTGAGGGTTGAATGTCACGTAAATCCACTCATTCTTAGTGTAGAAGTGGACATGCTTCTATCTAGGTGGCCGGTAAAGTCGCTTCGACGCCACAAGTGGGTTCAGTGGATGAACTAGCCTGTGAATGTGTGTTTGACCTTTATGATAAAGGATGTGTGTTGGATGATGACACACCATGATTAATTAGGAAATGGTGGTAAAAACTGAGATTTGATATGAAAGGATTTTTGAAAGAAAGGAGTTTGGCACACTCCAATACAAGTCTTTTTCTGAAAAGTTAAAAGTTTTGAAAAACCTATTAATTGAGTAGTCATACTCCTCCTCCCTTATATCCCTTTCAGGAAATTTCAGAAAGCATACCCTTAAAGAGCATCAACTAAAATGTCTGTGAGATAGGTACGATAAATTTAAAATGTTATGCATTTTTTATTTATGTTATTCCAAGAAAAGGTGCAGGTTTAAAGGATGCCTTACTCTTTATGGTTTATAATAAGGGGAAACCCTTTAATAAAATAGGAGAGTGACAGGTTGTTCACATTGATCCGACCAAACTGGGTTGGGGCGTGACAACTAGAGTGGTATTAGAGCCTATTTCCTCGAATACATAATCAAGACAAGAAAATATAGTAACTAATAGGATTGATCTTAAAATTTTTAGATGGCTCCCAAGAGAGTAACCAAGAAAACTAGGAATGACTCTATTCAATACCTTGTCCTTGTAGGAAGACAACCCTAGAAGCTTCCCAATGCCTGAGGTATGGTAGAAGTCTCAAAGGCCAAATCAGGAAGTATCCAAGAGGATGGTGCTAGGACCTATTGAGGTCACAACTCAAAGTATGAAGGAAGCTAAGCATGAAGCCATAAATGCCAGCAAAGGGCATATAACCTTACATAGGAGGATACTTACCAAGAATCTCCAAGCTCCCTAGTTATTTTGTGATCATTTTCTGTAATAGGGACAAAACACCCAACATACTGTACTCCTCTATTAATGAAGTACTCCAAATTCCTAAAAACCCTATCCCTCAAAGTATGTGATCTTCAAGGAAGATGGCCCCAAAGAAAGTGACCAAATAAGCCTATACTACCATAGAAACTAAGGAGAATCCCATCCAAGTTAAGGAAATTGAATTAGGGAATCGAGAAATCTAGGAGGACGCTTAGAGTGATCAAATGACAAAGAAGACTCCACAAGAAAAACTCTAAAGGTATCCAGACTCAAGGATGAAGGAGCACCAAAATTAACAATTCCCTAGAAAAATAATAGGAGGAACCACTTATGTTCACGTAATTACAAGTATGAACAATAGGGACACTGCATGAAGAAGTGCCAAACCCTACTAAGGGCAGGAATCGAGTTAAGCTATAGGGGAATAGGACACGAAGTGAAAAACTATCCCACATCGCCAGGAGTTAAGACAATATTTTCCAAGAATAATGCCCCCATAGCTATAGGAAACCCGAAAGGATACCATCCTTATCAATACAACTCATGCTCAGAACTTCAATTACATCCAAGAGTAAGCTCTTCAAGATTCTAGCATAATGGTAGGAAGAAAAAAAAAGGGACTAAAGGTAGGACCTCGATAAACCACAAATAGAACAAAGAGAACTCTCCCTTGAAAGAAGAAAATTCTAAATATTGGGAGCAAAGAAGGGAGAGCAACCACAAGAGAAAACAAGATGAACATTTGACGACAAACGAGATGTACTGGGATTATATGAATGAATCACCTTGGAAAAAGCAATGAAGCCAAATAGGAAGTTCAAACCAACATGACAAAAGAAAGCAAGTCGTTACAACAAGATAATCAGAGAGAATAAATGACACCCTAAGGAAGATCGAGAGGTAGAAAGGACTACACCCTAAAAAGGTCAGTGAGATGGACGTTAATTACAAGAGGACTCAAGAAACAATTGCTCTAAGAAACTTAGACCAAAGGAATAGTGGAGGCGAATCTGTTAACAAACTAATACACCAGAAAGCCATAATTTGAGTTCCAACAAAGAAGAGAGAGGTGGAAAGGCCAAATACTCGAGAAGGATGAAAGAAATCCTTAAAAGGACCAAAGGCCAAATTAACAACTAAACTCAAGCCAACATAGGAATAGGCAAGCCTCTCACATAATTGTCAAGAAATCTTGAAATAAGGAAGATTTGAACGCTTCATAAAGAAATACACTATGAAAGTAAACTTTGGAGGGATGCATACAACTAACTACCCTTGAAGGATTTATTGATTGGGCAAATAGATATAATGTGGAGTGCAAGGAACCAACCCTTAATTAGGAAATGTTTCAAAGGAAGGAAGTATCGTGATGGCCTAGTGTGACCTATTTGGAGAGAGTAGGAGAACCAAGTAGAAAGAAGAAACTAGTATCAACGGGACAGCCAAAGAGAATAAACAAAACCCTAAGAAAGGCTGAGATATAGTAAAGACTACACTCTATAAAGGACAATAGGGTGGGCATGAAGGACGAGAGATACAGTTGCCTAGACGATTGGACATGAGAAATGGAGAGAAAGAGATAGCTAAAGAACTGGTCTTCAAGAGAACCATGTATTTAAACAACGACAAAGAAGGGATAAGTGAAAAGGCCAAAACATTGGAAAAAAATGAAGGAAAATCCTTAAAGAAATCAATGGCCAAAACCAAATTTATAATTTAAACGGTTAGGTGAGCCTTACGAAGGACGAACAAGAGATTTTGAAACAAGGAGGATGTAAACCCTCCGTAAATGAAAATAAGTTAAAGGGTTAGCATCAAAAGATGATGTGACAAGTATGAATGAGTGGACAACCCATACTAAGGTAATAAAGGAAAGAAAGTTCAACAAACGTTGGGAAAGTAAGTCCTCCAAATAAGATGTGGCTAAGGAGGAATAACCACAATTGGTAAGACGGGTCATACTCCACACGCGCATATGAAACCTAAAGAGTGGACGACTGAGCATAATGTGGAATGCACGAAATAAAACCAATAATCGGAAGTATCCCATGTAAGGAATAAGGGATAAAATAAAAGTTATGGATAGAGAAAGATCCAAAGCAAATAGATGCCCTAATATAGATAGGGGTGCGAAGAAAGGGAGAAAGAACCCTACAAGGAATGGTAAAAAGATTGAGCATGTAACTCCTAAGATGGAAATCTCTATTGTGAGAGACATAGTAGAGAGTGAAATTGGAAGAAGGGAACCTTCCCAAGCAAAGGAATCGACATATAGATCGAAAGTGATTATTGTAAGAATGAAGAATCATGAAGTGATTACGAGTAAGTAAAAGTGGATTAAGGAAAAAGAAAAAAAATCCTTGAATAAGGAATGCCAAGGACTTAAGAAGGAAAGAATCTCAGTTTGTTGGTAAACTATCGGGAAACCAAATAATTGGCACCATAAATACCTAATAAAGAAGTTGGGAAATGATGAGTAGATAAGGAAAACCGATATGGTTATGTAAGACATGTTGTCAAGATACAAAGGATAATTGGATATTAGTAAAGGTAGTTGAGGAATACTACCCAATGAAAGGAGTGATGAAATTATACAGTCCCTGGAAGACTGGAAAGTTGGAAACAACCCTAAAAGGGGTATTGTAGAATTTTGATGGACAGAGACAGGTTCAGAACTATGTCATGTTGTAAGGGACATAAGCACTAACAATCCCGAGTAAAATGTAACTCGAGTAAGAAGGAGTCAGTTAGTAAACATAACGAGGTCAAACATAAATTTGATCTAAGTTGTAAACAATGACGGACAAAGGATGGGTCAAATTGGGATGAAAGAATAATAACACAGAAACCTGTGAAAACATATACGTAATGCTCAAAAGAACATCGAGTTAGAGGTTTCAACGATGAAGAGAATAACTAGACAAAGGAACGATTGGGCACCTTGGAACTCCCAATCCTCATATCTTGTGTAAGAACCCCGAAATGAAGAACCTTACCCTAAATAAAGGGAGATGCGGATCTGAGAATATACATTTGGATTAATGAGCCAGACATGCCTCGTCATTATAACTCCATGGAAGGAGTAAGCATGGTAAATGAAAAGAAATTCCTTAGGTGAATGATTACGAGGACTAAGTGAAAGAGTAATCGAAGTGTTAGCATGTCAAGAAAACCCAAGTTGACATTAAGGGAAATTATTCTTGAGGTGAAATATATTAGTTAAGTTTTGGGGACAAAACTCATAAAAGGAGGGGTGAGTTGTAAAACTCGCAATTTTGAGTTAAGGAAAACCGGGAAAAGAACCGGCCAAACCGCGTAAGAAAACCGAATCGGTTTACAAACCCGATCATTTGGGAACAAGCATTTTGGAAATTTACAAATTCTAGGTGATCCAAAGGGTTCATAAAAGCTTGGAAAAGAACTTTAAGACAAATTAGAAGAGAAAAACTAGATTAGTTCAGATGAACTAGATCCCATCAGAATATCAAAGTTAAGCGTGTTTGCGTGAGAGTAGTGCGAGGATGGTTGACCTCATGGGAAGTATGTTCTTTTTGTAACCCGAAATTTCGGTCAAAATTTTTTTATTGAAATTAATACTAATAAATACTCATAAATTTATGGAAACATTAATACTGGTAATAAATCTCCCCCATTTAATACACAATTTTACATCTATATAAAGAGCTCATCCCCATTCATTCTCCTCACACCTGAACACTTATCTCTCTCTCTCTCTCTACTCCATTTCCCAGTGAAGCTCAAACCAGAGCTTTGACTTGATCATTTTTCTTAACCTTGAAAGGAGAGGTCGGTCTCTTTAGAACCAAGGAGAAGTCAACTACACACCTATAGTCTCTGTTTGCTCCGAGGGTCGCCGAAGAAGCGCCGACATGATGGAACAGTGAAGCAGCTCCGACAGACCGTAGCTGCTCTATTTTGGCCAAGCTGAAATCGGCCAATTTGAGCCCTACTCAGACCAAACCAAGCCATCCCAACACTTCCTCAGCCCTTCCACGACCGAATTAGAATAGAAAGGTAAGCCAATTCGGCTCCTCTCTGTAATTTCCAACCGGTGTTAGAGAGAGAACCGATAGAATTTTGATGAGGAAATTCTAACTTATTTTGGCATCAATTGATGCAATTTTTAATTCTAGGATGAACCTCAGAACAAGAGCTATCTGTCCAAATCAAAAGCTCGAACCATTGTGCCCCCGACGGTAAGCTTTCAAAGCCTTCTCTCTCTATAGTGTATTTTCCAGCGAAGTTCCATTTGAGCTCGTTCCAGCATCAAAACCTGCGATTTAAAGTGCTATTAAATTGTACGAAGATGTAGGAACTCAATTTTAACTTTAATTTTAACAATTAGAAGTATTTGATCAGTCAATTTGATGAAATTGAATTCGGTTGTGTTAAGGAGTTGAAATTGGGGCAAAATTGGGGATTTTCAAAATTTGAAGGACCAAAATGCTATTCTATGAAATTGAGTCAATTGGGCATGATAGGAATGTTAGAGGGCCAATTGAGGAATTTTAGAATTTTTGGGGTAAAACTTACCATTTTTGTAAAGGAAGGGCAAAATGATAATTTGTGAAAAGTTGGGGGACCAAATTGGAAATTTGGGAAATTAAACCCCTTTTTCTGAAATTGAATAAATTGACGTACTAAGGGAAATTTTAAATGTGTTGGGACTCAATTTGAGGAAAAACTGGCATTTGGGACTTAGAGAAAAATAACTTTAGGGACCTAATTGTAAATAAATAAAAGTTTGGTTTTCTCATTCATTTGGAATGAATGAAGGCTATTAGGCCGAGGGATATTGAACATGGATGTTCATATCATGTAGGAACACGAGGTACCAGGAACGGTAGAAAGGACAAGCTCGCGTGAATATAAAGAACCGGTCTACTGGAATTCACTACATTAATGGGTGAGTGGGCTTTCTAACGTTATACCCGGTTGGGATGGATGATGAGCACAGTTTAAAGTTGAAATCCACTTACCAATTGTGAGTGGCATTCTATATCATACCCGGTTGGAGATGATAAGTACCTCAAAATGAAAACCCACTACTAAGTGGTATTTTAAACATCATAACTTAGAGGAGTGATGTGAAAAACATGTGCAAAAGCTACTCACCGGTTGTAAGTAGATCATACTTGGTTGGTATGATGAAACTTCCTCAAAGGAAGTTGAAAACCTGTTCATCGGTTTTGAGCGGAGATGTCTTTATACCCGGTCAGTATGACGAAATTGCCTTGGACGACCTGGTGAGTATAAGGGCAGTTTCGTCGTACTAGGTGACCGTGCGAAATTTGGAGTAGCACCAAGCGCATAAGACCGGAGTGGGGATAGGATGAGGTCTCTATCCTCATATGGACATGAAGAATTGATTTCAGAATTGAGGGTTGGATGTCACGTACATCCATTCATTCTTAGGGTAGAAGTGGACGTGCTTCTATCTAGGTGGCCAGTAAAGTTGCTCCGACGCCACAAGTGGGTTCAGTGGATGAGCTGACCTGTGAATTTGTGTTTGACCTTCATGATGAAGGATGTGTGTGTGGTGATGACACACCGTGATTAATAAGGAAATGGTGGTAAAAACCAAGATTTGATATGAAAGGATTTTTGAAAGAAAGGAGTCTGGCACACTCCAATACAAGTCTTTTTCCTAAAAGTTAAACGTTTTGAAAAACCCATTCATTGAGTAGTCGTACTCACCCTCTCCCTTATATTCCTTTCAGGAAATTTCAGAAAGCCTACCCTTAAAGAAAATCAACTAAGACGCCTGTGAGATAGGTACGATAAATTTAAAATGTTATGCACTTTTGATTTATGTTATTTTAGGAAATGGTGTAGGTTTAAAGGACGCCTTACTCTTTATGGTTTATAATAAGGGGAAACCCTTTAATAAATTGGGAGAGTGGTGGGTTATTCATGGGGATTCGACCAAACTGTGTTGGGGTGTGACATAATAAATTTAGATAAATTTAGAAAATTTTAATTTTAAAAAACTCTATTGAATCGGGCCTAAATCGTCTGGTTTAAGCCTTGAACCCGGTTCGGACCGGTCCGGTGTGGTACAGAACAGTGTCATCTTCTTCCTTGAGATGATAACATTGTTCATTCACCAAAAAATTGAAGCAGCGCTGACGAAGAGGAAACATTTCTGTTTAATATGTTTCAGGCCATCAATGACCATGAAAATGGTGCCCAACGGATGACTGACAAGTCCCTGAGCTCCCTATATAAAGAGCCCCTCTCCATTCATACTCTCCACACCTGAAAACCTCACTCTCTCTTAGTTACTTAGTTTTCTGATGAAGCTCAAACCATAGCTCTGATATAGGGTCTTTTCTAAGCCAAAGAAGGTATGGTGAGGTTCCTTAGAACCGGGGAGAAGTCAACTATATGGTGGTAGTCTTCATTCGCTCTGAAGGTCGTTGCAAAAGCACCGACGAGATTGAACGGTGAAGTAGCTCTAGTGGACCGAAGTGCCCTATGTTGCCCAAGATGAAATCAGCCAATTCAAGCCCTTCTAAGGCCAAACCAAGCTCTCCCAACACCTCCTCGGCCCTCCTACGATCGAATTAGAACTTTAAGGTAAGCTACATTGACTCCCCTCTATAATTTTCTACTAGTGCTAGAGAGAGAACTGACATAATTTTGATGATAAAATTCTCACTGAATTCGACATCAATTGATGAAATTCTTGATCTTGGGAGAAAACTCAGGAAGAGAGCTATCTGCCCAGATTGAAAGCTTGGACCGCCGCGAACCCAACGGTGAGCATTTGAAGCTTTCTCTCTATGCGTTCTATTTTTTGGCGAAGCTTCGTTTGAGCTCGCTCCAGTGTCAAAATATGCGATTCAAAGTGCAAAAATTTGATTTCATCAAATTGACCAATCAAACAAGTTTAATTGTTGAAATTGAGGGAAATTTTAATAATTTCAAAAATTTGAGGGACAAAAATGCAATTTTATAAAATTGAGGGCCAATTGGGCATGATAAGAGTGTTAGAGGACCAATAGAGCAAATTTTAGAATTTTTGGGGTAAAACTTTCCATTTTTGTAAAGGATGGGCAAAATGTTAACATTGGAAAAATTGGGGACCAAATTGGGAATTTGGGAAACTTGAACCCCAAAGTAAAAGAAAAAGAACTTTAGGAACCAAATTGCAAATATTTGAAAAGTTAAATATTTTTAATCATTTATAATGAATGAAGGCTATCAAGCCAAATAATTATGAACAAGGATGTTCATACTGTGTAGGAACACGAGATATCGGGAACGCCAATTGAAGCAAAGCTCACAAAGGACGAAAGCCGATTTAGAGGAAATACACTACACGATCGGGTGATTGGGAATTTAATATCATACTTGGTTGGGATGATAAGCATCTCAGAAAAAGAAAACCCACTATTAAGTGGTATTTTAATCATGATATTTGAGAAGAGTGATGTGGAAATCTCACGAAAAAACTATTTACGGTTGTAAGTAGATCATACCTGGTTGGTATAATAAAACTTTCTAGAAGGAAGTGGAAAATCCGCTTGTCTGTTATAAGCAGAGATGTCCTCATGCCTAGTTGGTATGATAGACAGTTGAAAAGTTTATTTTGTCGGAAATGCTCTCCCCTGAATGTGTGCCACTGCTTAAAAGTTTTGGGAGACTTTCTTGATGGGAGCTCAAATAGCTCATATAGGTCGAAGGCCTCAGTTTTAGAACTTGGGGGCTAATATGCCCGATTTTGAAAATCTCGAACAGTGTGCCCTAGGCCAGTTGGCACGAGCAGGAGCTCATAAACAAACATGATTAATATGCCATGAAAACTTAAGTAAATGAGTTGTTTGGCCATGGTTCCGAGACAAGACCGACATACTTGATGGATTAGTGGCAGTGCGACATGACAGGTCTTTGCACTAGTCAAGACAAACAACTGTAGGTCGAGTTAGGGGTCGGGGCCGCTGAACTAGTGGAACCACAAATTATATGGCATTATGTGAAAAATTGTTGATTATACATGCACTATGTTAGGAGATCTTCAAGACGCCCAAGAGGGGTAGTGATGCGTCCTAGGGCTCCGGACGACTTGGTGGATATAAGGGTAGTTAGTCATACTAGATGTGTTGCGAAGCTTGACATAGCTTCAAGTGCATGAGATCGGGGTGGGGATGGGATGAGGTATCTATCTTCATACAGATATGGAGTTTTGTTACAAGATTGAGGGTCAGATGTCGTGAACATCCACTCATTCCCAGGGTAGAAGTGAACGTGCTTCTATCTAGGTGGCTAGTAAAGTCGCTCTGACGCCACAAGTGGGTACTATAGACTGTCTAGACTGCGATTATGTGTTCCTTCCTGATGAAGGGTGTGTAATGGTTGGTTAATACACCGTTTTGATAAGAAATGATTATGAAAACAAGATTTGAAACTAGAAAATTTTAAAGAAATTAAGGAGTCTGACACACTCCAAATTGAAAACTATTATTTATCGAAGATTTCATTTTTCAAAATACCCATTCACTAAGTTATAGAAACTCACCCCTCTTTTTATCCCTTTTTAGGAAATAGAGAAAATGACTAGGGATAACACCAAGCCTTACCCTATGTCAAATATGCTTATTTTCTCTTAATCTTGCATTTTATTTGATATATGTCTTTTCAAGGAATAAGGTTAAAAGTACGCCTGGCTCCTCTTGAGTTAAAGAAGGAGAAAACTACTCTTGAACGAGGAGAGCATCGAGTTGCTCACGGGGATCCGACCAAACTAGGTTAGGGCATGACACCCAAGGTTTCCAATATTTCCTTTGGATCCTCAATTTACTCAAAATTGTGTAAGGGGCTCAAGTTTTCCAAATTTTCCATTTGGTCCCTAATTTTTCAAAAAATACGATTTTGCCCCTACTTTCCAAAAATAGCAAATTGTCCCCAAATGTTTCAAAAATTGACCAATCAGTCTCCCAACATCTTTTTCATTGCCAATTGGCCTTCAATTTTGAGAAATTGTATGGAGGTCTCTCAATGTTTTGGAATCCCCAATTTCCCCCCAATTTCTCCCCATTATACTGACCGAATTTGATTTCTTCAAATTGGCCATTCAATCGGGGTTAATTGCTCCAATTGATGGTATGGATCAGTTCCTACACTTCCATATGATTCAATTGAGCTTTGAATTACAAGAATTGAGTCCGAAATGAGCTCAAACGTAGTTTCACTGGAAAACTATTCGTATAGTGTGAAAGCTTCAAAAGCTTACTGTTGGAGGTGCGGTGGTCCGAGATCTCAATATGGGGAGGTAGCTCTCGTCCATAGGTTCCTTATAGGATCAAAAATTCTACAATTGAAGTCCATACAAGGGTGAATTTGGTTAGTGAAATTCAATACTCTCTCTCTCTAACACTGATATGCAATGATAGAGTAGGGCCAAATTGTCTTACCTTTCATCTCTTTGGAGGTGGTGTGAGGGTTGTGGGGGGTGTTGGGGAGGCTTAGTTTGGCTGGAGGAGGCCTGAATTTGGCTGAATTCAGCTCGGCCAAAACATGGCAGCTTCGGTCCAACGGAGTTGCTTCACTGTTTGATTCCGCCGACGCTTCTCTGGCGATCCTCAGGTTGAAAGGAGGTTACTGTTAGGTAGATAACTTCCTTTGAAATCTGTCGAACCCAACCTTGCCTTCTAAGGCTAAGAAAAGTACCCAAGTCGGAGCTCTGGTTTGAGCTTCATTGGAAAATGGATCACTTGAGAGAGAATAGAGATTTGAGGTGTGTGGAGGATGAATGGAGAGGTGCTCTTTATATAGGGAGCTCAGAGACCCTTTGCCTGACCACTTTCCATTTTGGTTGAGATTATCCTCGCCTAAAAATGCCCTGATCGGAGCGAATATTCATTTGTCAGAGAAGGAAAGTTTCTAAACCGATGAAAAGTACTATCATCCAGAGGAAGAAGACGACACTGTTCCGAATCGGATTGGACCGGTCCGATCGGGTTCAATGGCGAAAATTGGTCGGTTCAGGCCTAATTCGACCGGTTTTCTCAAAATTAAATAATTCTTAATTTATCTAAATTCATTTTCTATGTAATGGTGGCTTCAATTTCCCAATTTGAACATTTTAAGCCACCAAGAAAAAATGAATTTAGAAATAGGTTCAAGTATGGTTCAAATCGGTTCAATCCGGTTCAGGTCCGATTCACCTTGAACCAGTCCAGCTTTTTCCCATCCAATTTACTTCAGGGTTTTTCTCCATGATTTTCATGACTTTTGGGTCCATTGGTATTTTCCAATTCCCCATTTTGACCACTCTTTATCATTCTCAGTTCCTTAAGTGGTTCGGTTTTCTCATTAATTTGACCAATTCGTTCTCGATGTTTCCTTGATCCGAGATGACAGGTTTCACAAATTTCCCCTCCTTTTAGGAGTTTTGTCCCAAAAACAAAATCAGCATCCTTTGCATCAAGAATATATATTTCCCTTGATGTCAATTTGTGGTTTGCTTGACATGCTACTACTTTGGTGGTTCCTTCACTTAGCCCTTTAAACTACGTGCTTAAGGAATTTCTTTCATTTCCATTGTTTAGTCACTCCATGGAGTATATCCTGATTAAGTATGTTTTACCCACAAGTCCAAAGGTACATCCTTAGGTCCACTTCTTACTCTTTTTAGAGTAAGACTTTTTCTCTTGGGGTTCTTATCCAAATCACTCGGTTGGGTGTTCCATAATCGTCCGATCGTCTCCATTTCAAATCATTCCCTTGGTCATCGATGCCATCTAGTTTAGCATCCTTTTGGACTTTTCATCCATAACCCCGTGGGTTTTAATATGATCTCCTCCTTATCTTATTTTGGTCCTTTCTCCATCTTTTGTTTACTACGACTCTAGTTCCAGTTCTTAGGTTTGACTAACGGACTCTGCCTTATTTGAGTTACCTTTCCTACATTTCCCTTACAGCATGACATGTTCTAGAAATGTCTTTGTCCATTATGCTTCTAGAACATTTTTCCTCGATAACGGTTCATGCCTTTCCAACTATTTATAAGTGATGTGGCTTCGTTCCTTCTTATTACCCGGTAGTGTTCCCCAACTACCTTTGGTGTTATCCAATTGTCCCTTAAATTTTGACATCATGATGGTGTCAATTTTTCCGTATCTACTCATTCCTTACCAACTTCCTTATTGGTTTTTCCCCAGTTTCAACAATCGGGTTTCCCGATGACTTACTGACATGTTGGGATTCTTCCTCTCTTATATTCTTCCTCATTTCCAATGGTGTCCTTTATTCAAGGACTTTCCTTTCTTCCATCCACTCTTACTCGCTCATGACCATATCACCATTCCTTATTCCAAGTTGATATTTTTTGGTCTACATGTCAATTATTTTGTTTGGGAAGTCTTCTTTCTACGGTTTCGTTCTCTACTATGTCCTTCAAAGTAGAGACCCCCACCTTAGGGGCTACACGTTCAACCTTCTTACCATTCCTTGAAGGTTTCCTTTCTTCATCTCATTACACCCTTTCTTATATTGGGGCATTTGCCAGCTTTCAATCCTCCATTGTCTTAAAATCTCCACTTCCTCCTTTATCCCATATTCGAGGAACTAATGATTATAGGATCTTATTTCATGTACTCCACACTATGCCCAACTGTCCACTCTTTATGCTCCATTAAGTGAGCATGGATCACGACAAGTCTTGATGTTAGTGGTCATTTCCATAATCACTTCTTAATTGGAGGGCTTACTTTTCCAAGGTTTCTCAGATGTTCTTTCCTTTATTTCCTTATTATGGGTAGTCTACCCCTTCCTTACTTGTACGACATCTTTTGATGCTATCTTCCTACTTACCTATTCCTTGGTTTTAACTTACTCCTTGGGCCCTCCTAGTATGCTTCCCTTGGTCTTCTCACCTCAACCTACTTTTCATTTGCAAGGTTATCTTCTTATCCCTCTTAACTTAGTTCCATTACCTCTCAATTAGGATATGTATGCCTTTCCAGGGCTTCCTTCCGTGGTAGGATTCTTCCCCTTTCTCTCGGAATTCCTTTTTCATTCATCCTAGGGAGTATCTAACCTTAAATGACATCCTTTAACGTCTTCCTCTCCTGCTTACCTTTACTCTTGAAATCTTACGGGCACGTATTTTGTACCCTATCCTCATTCCCACTTGTATCCAGTACTAGTTTATTTCTTTAGGGAGGTGTTAAAATCTGCCTTGTTTCGAGATCTCTTGATCACCTTGCGAGAGGCTTACTTAATCCTTCTCACCTCCATGGGGTGCACTAGTCCTCTTCATAAAGAAAAAGGATGGGAGCATGAGATTGTGCATAGACTACAGAAAGTTGAATCAGGTCACCATCAAGAACAAATATCCACTTCCATGGATCGATGACCTGTTTAATCAACTGAAAGGAGTAGCCTACTTACCCAAGATAGATCTTTGGTTAGGCTACCATCAACTCAGAATCAGAGAGACAGATATTCATAAGACCACATTCCAGTCCTAATACGGGGATTAGGAATTTAGGATGATGCCTTTTGACTTAACTAATGCCCCTATAGCCTTCATGGATTTAATGAACCAAGTGTTCCAGCGACATGTTCGTGATAGCATTTATAGATGACATTCTTATATACTAATGAACTAGACTGTAGCAAAAAGAACATCTAGTAATCACCTTGGAGATACTACGAAAAAATTGCTTATATGCAAAAATTCTCCAAGTGTGAGTTCTAGTTGCAGGTGGTAGGGTTCTTAGGACACATATTGTTCAAAGATGGAGTCAAAGTAGACCCGACAAAGGTTGAAGCCATATCCAATTGGAAGGCACCCAGGAATTCCTTAGAGATACGAAGTTTCTTAGGCTTGGCGGGATACTACAAATAGTTTGTGCAGGATTTCTCAAAGATAGCTGCCCCATTGACTCGACTCACCAGGAAAGGAGTAGAGTATAAATGGGACGAAAGCTATGAGAAATCTTTCGTGAAGTTGAAGACTCGTTTGATAACTGCACCTATACTCTCCCTTCCTAACCCAAGTGCGGGGGAGTACACCGTCTACAGTGATGCATCTGGACAAGGACTCGGATGTGTATTGATGCAACAAGGAAAGGTTATCGCTTACACCTCGCAACAACTTAAGGTACATGAGCAAAATTATCCTACCCATGACCTGGAATTAGCTGCAATAGTGTGTGCCCTAAAGATTTGGTGACACTACCTATACAGGGTTAAGTGTTGGATATACACTGATCACAAGAGTCTTAAGTATTTCTTAACTTGGAAGGAGTTAAATCTCCACCATAAGAGATAGTTGGAATTGGTTAAAGATTATGACCTTGTGATAGAGTATCACCCTGGGAAGGAAAATGTGGTGGTGGATGCCCTAAGTCGTAAGTACCAAACCAAGGTGATGCAGATAAAGACAAGTTACTTACCCTTGTTGCAACAATTGGGAAGAATGGAGGTGGACCTTAAAATGTACAAAAGGGAGAAATGTTTAATGGCTGGCATGGTCATGAGACCCAGCTTAACAGAGCAAATCAAGGTCCAACAAAAGTGGATAAAGAGCTCTGACACTATTTGGATTTTGTCAACAGAGGGACAAAACTGAACTATGACCTTTGAGGAGACGGTGTACTAACCTATAAAGGTAGAGTGTGTGTGCCTCAAGATAAGGAACTAAAGAGGTTAATTCTAGAGGAGGCACACGATTCTATGTACACAATGCATCCGGGCAGATGTACCGCACCCTCAAACAAGGTTATTGGTGGAAGGGAATGAATAGGGATATTGCGGAATATGTAACCCGATGCTTGTCTTGTCACCAGATTAAAGCTGAGCATTAGAAACCATCAGGACTGTTACAACCCTTGCCAATCTTGGAATGGAAATGGGAGCACATCACCATGGACTTTGTCACTAGACTCCCTATGACTAGGAAGGGACGAGACGCAATTTGGGTCATTGTGGATAGGTTAACCAAGTCCATCCATTTCCTACCAATAAGAGTGATGGATTCAGTAGAATAACTACCGTCTTATACATGAGGGAGATAGTAAGACTCCATGACGTCCCGGTGAGCATAGTATCAGATAGAGACCCTAGATTTACTTCATGGTTCTGGCCAAGTTTGCAAAGTGCCTTGGGAACCAAGCTCCACATGAATACGACATTTCATTCTTAGACCAACGAAAAGTCTGAGCGAATGATCCAAACCTTGGAGGACATGTTGAGAGCATCCGTACTCACCATGGATAAGGGTTGGGAGGAATACTTGTGCCTAATGCAATTTCTTACAATAATAGTTATCAGGCCAATATTCAAATGGCTCCTTATGAAGCCCTTTATGGATGACCATGTCGTATCCCTTTATTTTGGGAAGAAGTGGGGGAAAGGAAGTTGGAAATGGTTGAACTAATCAAGGTTGCTGCAGAGAAGATCAAGTTAATTAGGAGTCGCCTTAAGGCCACTCATGATAGGTAAAAGAGTTATACAGATCATTGGAGAAGAGATTTGGAGTTTGATTTGGGAGACCAAGTGTTTCTAAAAGTATCCACATGGAGGGGAATACTTAGGTTTCAATAACGGAGAAGGTTGAAACCAAGATACATCGGTCCTTATCCCATCGTCCAAAGGATAGGACCAGTGGCATATAAATTAGAACTACCTCTAAACTTACAGAGAATACATGATGTATTCCATATCTCGGTACTCTAAAAGTACCAACTTGATCCTAGCCATGTGTTGGACCGATCTCCACCAGAGCTGGAAGAGAACTTGACCTATCAAGCAGAATTGGTATGAATCATTGATTAGAGGGACAAGAACTTAAAGAATAAAAGAATTCCTATGGTCAAGGTTCTTTGGTAAAACGGGCCCATGCACGAAGAGAAATGGGAGACCAAGAGCATGATGAGGGATGGGTACCTTTGATTATTAAACATGTAACTATTTTAGGGACAAAATCCCTAAAACGAGAGGAGAGTTGTAAACCCCATCCTTTTGTAATAAGAAAATCGGGAAAAGAATTGGTCATTTCCAAAGAAGAAAAACTGAGTCGGTTCATGAACCTTAACTGATAGAGAAAGGGCAAATCAGGAAATTAAAAAATCCTGAGTGACCTAAAGAGTCACAAAAGTCATGGAAAAGGATTCTGGGATGAATTGAAAGAGAAAAATAAATTAGTTTAGGTGAACTGTGACATGCCTCGACCTAGTTTGGTCATATCCTCGTGAGTAACCCGCCACTCTCCCAGTTTATTCAGGGTTCCCCTTTTTTTTAACCTAGGAGGAGTAAGGCATCCTTTAAACATGCACCTTTCATAGAATAACATAAATCAAAACTGCATAAAATTTAAACTTTTCATACCTGTCTTATATGTGTAGTTTAACTCATAGGTCTTTGGTTAAGTTTTCCCTGGGTTACCTGAAAGAGATATAAGGGAGGGGGTGAGTTCAACAATTAGTGAATGAGTGTTTTAAAGTATGACTTTCAAAAAATAGTTTGAATTGGAGTGTGCTAGACTCCTTATTTTCCTTTAAAATATCTCATTCTTGAAATCTCAATTTTCAAAGCCATTTCTTATCACAATGGTGTGTTATCACTCAACACACGCTCTTCATCATGAAGGGAACACACATTCGTAGGGCAGCACGTCCACTACACCCACTTATAGCATCGGAGCGACTTTACCGGCCACCTAGATAGAAGTACATTCACTTCTACCTTGACAATGAGTGGATGTATGTGACATTCGACCCTTAATCTCTTAACAAAACTCCATGTCCGTTTGAGGACACATACCTCATCCCATCCCCACCCTGGTCTCATGCGCATGAAGCTACGTCGAGCTTCTCAAGACTGCTATAATGACTAACTGCCCTTATTTCCACCATGTCGTCCAGAGCTTTAGGACACATCGGTACCCCTCTTGGGCATCTTAAAGGTCCCGTAAACTTAGTGCATGCACAAATCAATAATTTTCCACATATGCCATATAATATGTGGTTCCACTGGTCCAAAGGCCCCAACCCTCAACTCGACCTACAACTATTTGTCTCGACTGGTCCGTAGACCTGTCATGTTGCACTACCGTCAGTCAATTGAGTATGCAGGTCCTATCACGGTACCATGGCCAAACAATTTATTTAGTTAATTATTCATGGCTTAAAATCATGTTTGTTTATGAGCTCTTGCTCATGCCAACTGGCCTAGGGCCCACTATTTGAGATTTTTAAAGTCGGACATATTAGCCCTCAAGTTCCAAAACTAAGGCCTCTAACCTATATGAGCTATTCAAGCTCCCATGAAGAAAGTCCCCCAAAAAGTTTAAGTAGTGGCACATAGTCAGGGGAGAGAACTTCTAACAAAAATAAACTTTTCATCCATCCATCACACCAACTGGTTATGAGGACATCTCTACTTATAATCGATAAGCGGGTTTTCTACTTCCTTCCAGGAAGTTCATTATACCAACCGAGTATGATCTACTTACAATCGGTAAGTAGTTTTTTCGCGTAATTTCCACATCACTCCTCTCAGGTGTGATGGTTAAAATACCACTTACTAGTGAGTTTTTATTTCTGAAGTGCTTATCATCCCAACCGGGTATGATATTAAATCCCACTCACCCGTGAATGTAGTGATTTCCTCTTAATCGGTTCTTTGCCTTCACACGAGCTAGTTCTTGTTGGCGTTCCCGGTACTTCATGTTCCTACACAATATGAACATCCTGATTCATTATCCCTTGGCCTAATAGCCTTCATTGACCATGAATGGAGCAAATACTCAAACTTTTTAATTAATAGCAATTAGGTCCCTATAGTTCTTTTTCTTTAACTTTAGGTCCCTAATACCAATATTTCCCCAAATTGAGTCTTAAAACTTCTAAATTTCACCTTAGGACCTAATTTATTCAAAATCACAAAAAGGGGTTCAAGTTTCCTCAATTTCCAATTTGGTTCCCAACTTTTCCAAAATTACTATTTTCCCCTACTTTACAAAAATGGTATGTTTTGCCCCCAAAATTCCAAAATTTGCCTAATTGGTCCTCCAACATCTTTATCATGCCCAATTGGCCCTCAATTTTATGAAATTGCACTTTAGTCCCTCGAACTTTTGAAACAATTTCAACCTTCTAACTCATTCAAATTTGATTTCATCAAATTGACCGATCAAATGAGTTTAATTGTTGAAATTGAAGTTAGATTTGAGTTCCTACACCTTCATACGATTCAATTGCACTTTGAATCGCACGATTTGATGTCGGAATGAACTCAAATGGAGATTTTTCGGAAAATTGGACTTAGAGAGAGAAAACTACGAAAGCTTACCATCGGGGCTACGGTAGTCCGAGATTTCAATCTAGGCAGATACCTCATGCCATGAGTTTTCTCCTAGGATCAAGAATTGCATCAATTGATGCTGAATTGAGTGAGAATTTAGTCATTGAAAATATGTTGGTTCTCTCTCTAGCATTGATAAGAATTTATAGAGGGGAGTCAAATTGGCTTACCTTTCCATTCTAATTTAGCTGTAGGAGGGATGTGGAGGTGTTGGGAGGGCTTGATTTGGCCTGAGAAGGGCTCGAATTGGCCGATTTCAGCTCGACCAAAATAGGACAGCTTCACTATTCTATCACGTCGGCATTTCTCCAATAACCTTTGGAGCAAATGGAGACTGCCCAAGTCGGAGCTCTGGTTTGAGCTTCACCAGAAAATGGAGCAATTGAGAGAGAATGGAGTTTTTAGGTGTGAGAATGATGAATGAGGAGGTGCTCTTTATATAGGAAGCTTGGGGACTTCTTGGCCGTCCAATTGGCACCTTAATGGTGGTCATTCATTCCCTGAAACTCTCTAGCCAGAGACTTTTCATCTCCGTCGGCACTGCTCGATTTTCCAACGAGTGAACCGTGCTGTCATCTGATGGAAGAAGAGAACACTGTTCTGAACCTGACTTGTGCAAACCGGGTTCAAAGCTTAAATTAGCCGGTTTAGGCCTGTTTTGACCGAATTTTTCAAAATTAAAAATTTCTAAATTCATTCTCTATCTAATGGTGGCCTCAATTCTCGAATTTGAATTTTCTAAGCTTTCTAGAAAAATGAATTTAGCATTCGGTTCAATAGTGGTTCAAACCGGTTAAATCCAGTTCAGATCTAGTTCACCTGAACCAGTTTGGTTTTCATCTCCAATTCATCCTAAAGTCCTTTTTCATGACTTTTGTAACTCTTTAGGTCACTTGGGATCTATAAATTTCCCAGTTTGCCCTTTCTCTATGGGTTCTAGTTTGTAAAGCGACTTTATTTTCTCTTTGGAAATGACTGGTTCTTTCCCCGATTTTCTTATTATCAAATGACGGGGTTTACAAACTAGACCTGAACTAGATTGAACCAGTTTGAACCACCATTGAACCAGTTTCTAAATTCATTTTTCTAGGCGGCTTAAAATATTCAAATTGAGGAATTGAAGCCACATTGGATAGAGAATGAATTTAGAAAATTTTAATTTTAAAAAACTCGGTCAAATCAAGCATTAATGCGATTTAAGCATTGAGCCCAGTTCGGACCGGTCCGATCCATTTGGAAGAGTATCATCTTCTTTCTTTAGATGACAACACTGTTCACTCGCCAGAAAAATGGACAGCACCGTTGAAGGTGAAAAGTCTCCATTCATGGCATTTTAGGCCACGAATGAGTGCCATAAAGGTGCCAATTGGACGACTAGAGAGTCCTCGAGCTCCCTATATAAAGAGCTCCTCTCCATTCCTCCTCCTCACACTTGAAAGCTCCCCTCTCTCTCTACTGCTCCAATTATAGGTGAAGCTCGAACCAAAGCTCTGACTTGGGCATTTTTCTGAGCCTTAGAAGGTGAGGTCGGATTCCTTAGATTCGGGGAGAAGTCAGCTACCTGATGACAGACTCCATTTGATATGAGGATTGCTAGAGAAGCGATGGCGTAATCAAACTTTGAAGTAGCACTAGTGGACCAAAGCTGCCCTATTTCGACCGAGCTGAAATTAGCCAAATTTAGTCCTCCTTCGGCCAAACCAAGCTCTCCCAACCTCCCATCAGCCCTTAGACGACCTCAACTGAGCTGAAAGGTAAGCCAATTCGGCCATTCTCAGTCGTTGCAGGTCAGAGTTAGAGAGAGAAACTATAGAATTTCACTAACGAAATTCTCCTTCAATTCGAGGTCAATTGTAGGAATTCTTGATATTAGAAGATACCTCAGGAAGAGAGCTATCTTTCCTGATAGAGAGATTGGACCGCCGCATCTCCGATAGTAAGCTTTCGAAGCTTTCTCTTTCTAAGTTCAGTTTTCTGACAAAGATCTGTTTGAGCTCAATTCGGACCCAAATGATGTGATTCAAAGCTCAATTGAATTGTATGGAAGTATAGGAACTAATCCATACCTACAATTGAAGCAATTAACCTTGATTGAATGGTCAATATGATAAAATCAAATTCAAGTAGTTTGAAAGGGGGAAATTGAGGATTTCGTAAAATTGAGGGACCAAATTGCAATTTTCCAAAATTGAAGGTCAATTAGCCATGAAAAGGAAGTTGGAGGACCAATTGGTCAATTTTTGAAATTAATTGGGGTCAAATTGCCATTTTTGTAAAGTAGGGGTAAAATGGTAATTTTTGAAAAGTAGGGGACCAAATTGGAAATTTGGAAAACTTGAACCCCTTAAACGATTCTAAGTAAATTGAGGACCCAAAGTGAATTTTTGGAAGTTTTGGGACTCAATTTGGGGAAAAGTTAGCATTAGGGACCTAAAGTCAAGGAAAAAGAACTTTAGGGACATAAATGTAATTAAGTGAAAATTATCAGCTTCATCATTCATATGTGAGAAACGAAGGTAGTAGGAGCACGAGGAACCAGAACGCCAGAAAGAGAAGCTCGCGTCGACTTTGAAAACTAACCATGGATGAATACGACATGCTTAACAAGTGAGTGGGTTTATTAACATCAAACCGGTGGGGATGATGAGCACTTCAGAAATGAAAAACCACTTATATGTGGAATTTTAACATTACACCTAGTTGGAGTGATGTGAGAACTACGTGAAAACACTACTTACCAATTTGTAAGTAGAGAAGTCATACCCAGTTGGTATGATGGACTTCTTGAAAGAAAGGAGAAAACTTGCTTGCCGGTTTTAAGTGGAGATGTCATCACACTCGATTGGTGTGATGAATGGAAAATTATTTTGTCAGAAGTGTTCTCCCCTAACTGTGTGCCCATGCTTAAAAATTTTGGGAGACCTTGACGAGAGCTAGAATAACTCAGTTAGGCTAGAGGCTTCGGTTTTGGAACTTGAGGACTAAAATACCCTGTTTTGGAAAATCACATACTTTGGGCCCAAGGCCAATTGGCACGAGCTGGAGCTTGTAAAAAAAATATGTGATATTTATGCCATGAAAATTCTAAATGAATGGAATGTATGCTTTCACCATGTTACCAAGATAGAACCGACATACTCGATGGACTGGCGGCAGTGCGTTAGGGCCAGGTCGACGAACCGGCCTAGAAAAATAGTTGTAGGTCGAGTTGAGGGTCAGGACCATTGGACCAGTGGCACCAAAGATAAATGGCATTGTGGAAAATTGATTGTTTGTGCATGCACTTGAGGTTCATGACCATCAAGATGCAAGATGCCCAAGAGGGGTAGTGATACGTCTTAGGGGCTACTGGAAGACATGGTGGAGATAAGGGCAGTTTTTCATGCGAGCAGTCAGGGAAGCTTGACATAGCTTCATGCGTATGAGACCCGGGTGGGGTTGGGATGAGTTCTCTGTCCTCATATACACATGGAGTTGATTTTGGGTTTGAGGGTTGGATGTCATGAACATCCACTCATTCCTAGGGTAGAAGTGGATGAGCTTCTATCTAGGTGACCGGTAAAGTCGCTCAGACGCCACAAGTGGGTGCAGTGAGCGGGTTGCCCTACGAATGTGTGATTCCCTTCACGATGAAGGGTGTGTGTTGGTTGTTAAACACACCTGATATGGAAATGAGGAAATGGTTTGATGAACCTGAAATTTAAGAAAAGAATATTTTTTTAAAGAAATAAGAGTCTAGCACACTTCGATGAAAGATGTTTTGAATACTCTCTACCAACTCACATTCACTGAGTTGTCAAATTCACCCCCTCCCTTTACCCCTTTTTAGGTAACCGAGGGAAAACTCACTTAAAGACCTGCAAGACATTTTGTAATGTTAATTTATTTAGTTTTGATTAATGTTATTCCAAAAAAGATACAGGTAAAAAGGACACCTTACTCCTCATGGTTTAGAGAAGGGAAAACCCTTAATAAACCGGGAGAGTAACGGGTCGTTCAGGGGATCCAACCAAACCGGGTCGGGGCATGACATGCATGCACAAACAACAGTTTTCACATATTAGCCATCATCTTTGGTGCCAACGATCTCGACGCTCAACTTGACCTGTAGTTGTTTGTCTAGCGAGGTCAGTCGACCTAGCCTTGATGCACTATTGCCTATCCATCAAGCACTATTGGTTCTGACTCGGTACCATGGCCCAACACACATTCCATTCCATTTTAATTATGAGTTTTCATGGCTCTTCCTAGTTATGTTTGTTTACGAGCTCCTGCTTGTGTCTTTCCAAAACTAGGCATTGAGCCCTATAAGTTCAAAAACTAAGGCCCCTATCCTATTTGAGCTGTTCTAGCTTCCGTCAAGAAGGTCTCCCAAATATTTTAAGCATTGGTACACAATCAGGGGAGAACACTTATGAAAAAATCTTCTTTTTAACTCATCACACCAACCGGATATGATGAAATCTACGCTTACAACCGGTAGGTGTGTTTCTTCTTTCTCGAGGAAACTCATTATACCAACCAGGTATGATGTTATACTTACAACCAATAAGTTGGTTTTATCCATTTAAACTAGTGCTCATCATACCGACCGTTATGATATGAAATATCATACTCACAACTGGTAAGTAGGTTTTCTTTTCATATAGGTGAACTCATCATCCCAACCGGTATAATGTATAAAATTCCCACTCACCAGGTGATTGTGACGCGTTCTTCCCTAGTTACATTCCAAGTCCAAGCTACCTTTTCCTTGCTGGCGTTTCAGTCTGTCATGTCCCTACAAGATTTGTATATCCTTATCTATTAAGGTTTGGCATGACAACATTCATTTTCTCACGTATGAGCGACTAGGCTCAAAACTCTTGGTTTATTGCACTTAGGTTCCTAAAGTTCATTTTTCTTAACTTTAGGTCTCTAATACTAACTTTTCCCCAAATTGAGTACCAAGGTTTCCAAAATTCCCTTTAGATCCTAAATTTACTCAAAATTGTGTAAGGGCTCAAGTTTTCCAAATTTCCAATTTGGTCCCCAATTTTTCAAAAATTACGATTTTGCAAAAATAGCAATTTGGCCCCAAATGTTTCAAAAATTAACCAATTGGTCCCCCCCAACATCTTTCTCATTGCCAATGAGCCTTCAATTTTGAGAAATTGCATGGAGGTCCCTCAATTTTTCAAAATCTCCAATTTTCCCCAACATTTTCCCCAATTTCTCCCCTTTATACTAACCGAATTTGATTTCTTCAAATTGGCCATTCAATTAGGGTAAATTGCTCCAATTGATGGTATGGATCAGTTCCTACACTTTCATTCGATTCAATTGAGCTTTGAATTGCATGATTTGAGTATGAAATGAGCTCATATAGAGCTTCGCTGGAAAATTGTTCGTATAGAGAGAGCTTCAAAAGCTTACTGTCGGAGGTGCGGCGGTCCGAGCTCTCAATCTGGGTTCGTAGCTCTCATCCTTAGGTTCATTTTAGGATCAAGAATTGCTATAATTGAAGTCCATACGAGGGTGAATTTCATTAGTGAAATTCGACACATTCTTCTCTAACACCGATCTACAACGACAAAGGAGGGCCAAATTGGCTTACCTTTCACCTCTGTAGAGGTTGTGTGAGGGTCGTAGGGGTATCGGGGAGGCATAGTGTCATGCCCTGACCCAGTTTGGTCAGATCCCTATGATCAACCCGCCAATCTCCTAGTTTTTTAAGGATTGTCCTTCTTTTAAACCGTGAGGAGTAAGACGTCCTTTTCAACCTACACCTTTCTTGGAATAACATAAATCAAAACAACATAAAATTTTAACCTTATCATACCTACCTCACAAGTGTGTTAACATGTGGTCTTTGGGTAGGCTTTCCTCGGGATTACCTAAAAGGGGTATAAGGGAGTGAGTGAATTCAACGACTCAGTGAATGGTTGTTTAAAGTATGACTTTCATAAGTGTGTTAACATGTGATCATTGGGTAGGCTTTCCCCGAGATTACCTTAAAGGGGTATAAGGGAGTGAGTGAGTTCAACGACTCAGTGAATGGTTGTTTAAAGTATGACTTTCATAAAATAGTTTGAATTGGAGTGTGTTAGACTCCTTATTTTTTTTCTTTTAAAACCTTTCATTCTGAAATCTCAATTTTTCATAGCCATTTCTCATTACCACGTCATGTTTATCAACCAACACACGCCCTTCATCATGAAGGGAACACACATTCACAGGCCAACACATCCACTATACCCACTTGTGGCGTCAGAGCGACTTTATCAGCCACCTAGATAGAAGCATGTTAACTTCTACCCTGAGAATGAGTGGATGTACACGACATCCGACCCTCAATCCCATAACAAAATTTCGTTTCCATATGAGGATAGAGACCTCATCCCGACCCCACCCCAGTCTCATGCGCATGAAGCTATGTAATGCTTTCAAGATTGTTGGCACTATTGACTGCCCTTATCTCCACCATATCATCCAGTAGCCCCTAGGATGCATCACTACCACTCTTTGGAGTCTTGAAGTTCCTGTACCTCAGTGCATGCACAAAACAACAATTTTCCTCATAATCCATATAATCTTTGTTGCCACTAGACCAATGGCCCCAACCCACAACTCGACCTATAGTTGTTTGTCCTGACTGGTCCGTCGACCTATCATGTCACATTGTCGCAAGTCCATTGAGTATTTTGGTACCATGGCTAAGGCCACTATTTAAGATTTTCAAAATCAGGCATATTAGCCCTCAAGTTCCAAAATTGAGGCCTCCAGCCTATCTGAGCTATTCGAGCTCATGTCAAGAAGGTCTCTCAAAAGATATAAGTAGTGGCACACAATTAGGGGAGAACACTTCTAACAAAATAAACTTTTCATATGTCTATCATACCAATCGGGTATGAGGAAATCTCCGCTTATAACTGATAAGCAGGTTTTCTACTTTCTTCTAGGAAGTTTATCATACCAACCAGGTATGATCTACTTACATCCAGTAAGTAGTTTTTCCGTGTAATTTCCACATCACTCCTCTTATGTGTGATGGTTAAAATACCACTTAATAGTGGGTTTTCATTTCTGAGATGCTTATCATCCCAATCGAGTATGATATTAAATCCCACTCACCTGTTAATATTGTGAATTCCTCTTAACTATTTCTTTGTCTTCATGAGAACCTATCCTTGCTGGCGTTCCTGGTACTTTGTGTTCCTACATGATATGATTATCCTTGTTCATTATCCCTTAGCCTAATAGCCTTCATTCATCATTAATGGATGAAATACTCAAACTTTTCGATTTATTGCAATTAGGTCCCTAAATTTATTTTTCTTGAACTTTAGGATCCTAATGCCGATTTTCCCCCAAATTGAGTCCCAAAACTTCTAAAATTCACTCTAGGACCTCAATTTATTCAAAATCATAAAAAAGGGTTCCAGTTTCCCAAATTTCCATTTTGGTCCCCAACTTTTCCAAATTTACCATTTTGCTCCTACTTTACAAAAATGGTAAGTTTCACCCCAAAAATTCCAAAAATTGGCCAATTGGTACTCCAACATTTTTATCCTGCTCAATTGGCCCTCGATTTTATAAAATTGCACTTTAGTCCCTCGAATTTTCAAAATCCCCAATTTTCCCCCAATTTCAACTTTTCAACTTAGTCGAATTTGATTTCATCAAATTGACAAATCAAATTAGTTTAATTGTTGAAATTGAAGTTAGATTAGAGTTCCTACACCTTCATATGATTAAATTGCACTTTGAATTGCATGATTTGATGCCGAAACGAGTTCAAATGGAGCTTTGCCGAAAAACTAATGGTAGAAAGAGAAAGCTTACCACTAGGGGCACGGCGGTCTGAGCTTTCAATCTAGGCAGATAGCTCTTGTCCTAAGGTTCTTCCTAGGGTCAAGAATAACCTTAATTCATGTCAAATTGAGAGAGAATTTAGTTTGTAAATTTTTGTCGGTTCTCTCTTTAGTACCGATCGAAATTTACAGCCTAATTTAGCTGTAGGAGGGTTGTGGAGTTGTTGGCTTGAGAAGGGCTTGAATCGGTCATTTTCAGCTCAGCCAAAACAGGAGAGCTTCAGTATGACGGAGCTGCTTCACTATTCTATCATGTCGGTGTTTCTCTTGCGACCCTCGAAGCAAATGGAGACTATAGACATGTAGATGACTTCTACCTAAATCCAAAGAACATGACCACGCCTTCTTTAGCTCAAAAAAATTCCCAAGTCGAAGCTCTGGTTCAAGCTTCACCGAAAAATGGAGCAGTAGGTAGAGATGGAGTTTTCAGGTGTGTAGAGGATGAATGAGTAGAGGCTCTTTATATAGGAAGCTCGAGGACTTCTTGGTCATTCGATTGGCACCTTAAATTGACTCTGTTTTCTCTTTGTAAATGACCGATTCTACTCGGTTCAGATCTAGTTCACCTGAACCGGTCTAGTTTTCTTTCCCAGATTGTCCTAAGAACCTCTTCCAAGGTTTTATGACCCCTCTGGGTCACTCATGTCATGCCTCGACTGTGTTTGGTCGGATCCCCGTGATCAACCTACCACTCTCCCAGTTTATAAAGGGTTTCCTGTTATTATAGACCGTAAAGAGTAAGGCATCCTTTAAATCTGCACCTTTTCCAAGAATAAAATAAACAAACCTGTATAATAATTTAGATTTATCATACCTGTATCACAGGCGTCTTAGTTGATGGTGTTTAAGGGTAGGCTTTCTGAACTCTCCTAAAAGGGATATAAGGGAGGGTGAGTACGACTACTCAATGAATGGGTTTTCAAAAGTTTAGACTTTTAAGAAAATATTTATTATTGGAGTGTGCCAGACTCCTTTCTTTTCAACAATCATTTCATTCAAATTCTCGTGTTTATCACCATTTCTTTTTAATCCCGGTGTGTCATCACCCAACACACATCCTTCACGATGAAGGTTACACAGATTCGCAGGTCAACATGACCACTGAACCCACTTGTGGCTTCAGAGTGACTTTACCAGCCACTCGGATAGAAGTACGTCCAGTTCTACCCTGAGAATGAGTGGATGTTCGTGATATCCGACCCTCATTCTCGGAATAAATTCTTTGTGTCCGTTATGAGGACAGAGACCTCATCCCATCCCCACCCCGGTCTCATGCGCTTGGTGCTACTCCAAACTTTGCACGGTCACCGGGTACGACGAACTACCCTTATACTCACCGGGTCGTCCAGGGCCATTAGGACACATCACTACCCCTCTTGGGTGTCTTGATGGTCTCGTACTCATAATGCATGCACAAACAATGTTTTCTTATCAATCCATGTAATCTGTGGTGCCACTAGTCCAATGGCCCCAACTCTCAACTCAACACATAGTTGTTTGTCTTGACTAGTCCGTCAACCTGTCATGGTGCACTGCCACTAGTTGACTGAGTATGTCGGTCCTATCTTAGTACCATGGCCAAACAACTCCTTTATTTAAAGTTTTATGGCATATAATTCATGTTTGTTTACAATCTCCTGCTCGTGCCAACTGGCCTTGGGCCCACTGAATGAGATTTTCAAAATCAGGCGTATTAGCCCCCAAGTTCCAAAATCGAGGCCCCCGGCCTATCAGAGCTATTCGAGCTATCGTCACGAAGGTCTCTCAAATAGTATAAGCATTAGCAGACAGTCGGGGGAGGGCACTTCCGACAAGAATATATTTGCAACTGTCCATTATACCGACCAGGTATAAAGACATCTCTGCTCATAACCAATGAACGCGTTTTCAACTTCCTTCGAGAAAGTTTCATCATACCAACCGGCTATGATCTACTTACAACCAGTAAGTAGTTTGTTTCCGCATGATTTTCACATCACTCTTCTAAGTTGTGATGTTTAAAATACCACTTAGTAGTAGGTTTTCATTTTGAGGTACTTATCATCCCTAACTAGGTATGATATAAAATCCCCACTCACAACCGGTAAGGGGTTTTTAACTTTAATTTGTACTCATCATCCCAATTAGGTATGACGTTAGTAAACCCACTCACCCGTTAATGTCGTGAATTCCACTAGACCGGTTCTTTGTATTCACGCGAGCTTGTCCTTGATAGCGTTCTCAATACTTCGTGTTCCTACACGATATGAACATCTCAGTTCATTATCCTTTGGCCTAATAGCCTTCATTCATTCCAAATGAATGAGAAAGTCAAACTTTCATTTATTTGTAATTAGGTCCCTAAAGTTATTTCTCTTTAACTTTAAGTCCCTAATGCAGGTTTTTCCTCAAATTGAGTCTTGAAACTTTTAAAATTTATCATAGGACCTTAATTTAATGCAGATAGCTCTCATCCTGAGGTTCATCCTAGAATCAAGAATCACATCAATTGATGCCGAATTGAGTTAGAATTTCATCATTGAAATTCTGTCGGCCCTCTCTCTAGCACCAGCCGGAAATTGCAGAGGGGAGCCAAATTGGCTTACCTTTCAGTCCTAATTCGGCCTTGGGAAGGCTGAGAAAGTGTTGGGAAGGCTTGGTGTGGCCTAAGGAGGGCTCGAAATGGCCGATTTCAACTTTGCCGAAATGGGGTAGCTTCAGCCCACTAGAGCTATTTCACTATTTCATCATGTCAGCATTTCTTTGGCGACCCTCGGAGCAAACGGAGACTATAGGCATGCAACTGACTTCTCCTCGATTCTAAAGAACCCAACCTCATCTTGTTTGGCTTAGAAAAGACCCCATATCAGAACTCTGGTTTGAGCTTCCTCGGAAAATGGAGTAGTTGAGAGAGATTGGAGTTTTCAAGTGTAGAGAGGATGAATGGGGAGGGGGTCTTTATATAGGGAGTTCAAGGACCTATTGGCCGTCTGTTTGGCATCTTTATGACAGGCATTGAAGACCTAAAACATACCAAATGGAAGCATTTCTTCTTCGCGGCGCTACTTTGATTTTTCGGTGAGTGAACAATGTTGTCATCCTGAGGAAGAAGATGACATTGTTCCGAACTGGACCGGACCGATCCGAACCGGTTCGGATCCGGTTCACCTGAACCGGTTTGGTTTTCATCCCCAATTCCTTCACAAGTCCATTTCCATGTCTTTTGTGACTCCTTCGGTCACTTAGGGTCCATAAGATTCCTAGTTTAGCATCTATTTATTGATTCCAGTTCATAAACTAGCTTGGTCCTTAAACCGGTCAATCCAGTTCAGGTCTGGTTCACCCAAACCGATCTAGTTTTTCTCTCCCACTTTGTTCTAAGGTTCCTTCCTAAGGTTTATAAATTTCTTTGGGGCACAAGGGAGTTGAATTTCTCTGGTTTGCCCATTCTCTATCGGTTCTGATTCATGAACCAACTTGATTCATAAACCGGTTCAATCTAGTTGGATTTGGTTCATCTAAACCGGTCAGGTATTTCTCTTCCAATTCATCCTAAGGTTCTTTTCCATGGTATTATGAACCCTTTGGATCACCCGAGAGTTGTAAATTCCCAAATTATCAATTCATAATTGATCAGGTTTGTGAACCGGTTCAGTTTCTCACTCGATTTGACTGGTTCTTTTCCTGGTTTTCCTTAGCTCAAAAGAGCGGGTTTACAACTCTCCCCTCCTTTTAGGAGTTTTGTCCCCATAACATAATTAGCAACCTTTCATTAGCAATCATTTCCTTTGATGCCCCTTTGGTGTTTGCTTAACATGTAATTTTTCTCTCACCCCTTCCATTAGCCCCTTTAAAACTTTCACCTAAGGAATTCCTTTTCCTTTATATTATTTATTCCCTCCATGGAGTTTGTCATAACTAGACATACCTTACTTTAGGGTTTGTTCTTAGATTTTATCTCTTTCTTTGCTTAGAGAAACATTCTTCCCTTTGAGGTTATGTACTCCAAATTGGGAGTTCCACGGTACCAAACCATTCCCGTGTCTAGTTAACCTCTTGGTTGTTGAAACCCTTAGCTCGATGTACTTTAGAGCATTACGTACCTGTTTTCACGGATTTCCTTGTCCTCACCTTTTTGTCCTATTTCAACTTCTTTCATCCATTGCTCATTACAATTCAGTCCAAAATATGGTTTGAAATTGTCATTTTTACTAACTGACTCTTCCTTATCTTGAGTCACATTTTTCCTCGGTGCTGTTGAGTTTACCTACCCTTTACAGCATGCCCTAAATCTATGAGGTGTGGAACACCTCTTCTTTCCTTACACCTATAATAGTTCATCTTGGTACTTGTCCTTTAGTAGGGTTGGGCATCTCTTCAGGTAATGTCCCATCGTTATTCCCTTACATGGATTGTTATGGTTCCTTCTTTCCTTCGAGTGGGGCTTTTCCAGGGTTACTAGTGGTTTGGTGCTTTACTGTTCTTGAGTCTAATCACTTTGACAATTTTCATGCTAAATCTCCTTTGCTAAAGGGTCATGGTAAGAGTCCTCCTAGGTTTCTTAATTCCATGATTCATCTTCCATAATCGAGATGTGACTTTTCCTTACTTTCCAAGATAGTGTGGGTTTGTTTTATTTTCCTTAGGTCATATTTCCAACAAGCTCGCATCATCAGGAGATAGAGTTTTGAGAATTTGAGTATTTTATTAACAGGGGGATACAAAAGATTAGGCTTTCAGTCCTATCATAGGAAATGGTCACAAAATAACTAAGGAGCTATAGAATTCTTGATAAACATCCTCCTTCATACTTAGAGTTGTGCCATGGATATGTCCTAGCACCATTCTTCAGGATACTTCCCCATTTGGTCTTTCGAGATTCCAGCCAGGTCTCAGGCATTTGGGAAGTTTGTAGGGTTGTCTTCCAATGAGGACAGGGTGTTGAGTAGAGTCATTTCTAGTTTTCTTGGTTTCTCTCATAGGAGCCATCTATAAATTTTAAGATAAATCCTATTAGCTACTATATATTCTAGTCTTTATCATGTATTCGAGGAAACAGACTCTGATACCATTCTAGTTGTCACGCCCGACCCTATCTGGTTGGATCCCTGTGATCAACCTGCCACTCTCTCGGTTTATTAAAGGGTTTCCCCTTATTATAGGCCGTAAAGAGTAAGGCGTCCTTTAAATCTGCACCTTTTCTAGGAATAACATTAACAAAATTGCATAATAATTTAGATTTATCATATCAGTATCACATGAGTTTTAGTTGATGGTCTTTAAGGGTAGTCTTTCCGAAATCTCCTGAAAGGGATATTAGGGATGGGGTGAGTACGACAACTCAGTGAATGGGTTTTCAAAAGATTAGACTTTTAAGAAAACATTTTTTATTGGAGTGTGCCAGACTCCTTTCTTTTAAAAAATCATTTCGTTCAAGTTCTCGTGTTTATCGACATTTCTTTTTAACCATGGTGTGTCATCACCCAACACACATCCCTCATCATGAAGGTTACACACATTCGTAGGTCAGCACGACCACTGAACCCACTTGTGGCTTCGGAGCGACTTTACTAGCCACCCGGATAGTAGTATGTCTACTTCTACACTAAGAATGAGTGGATGTTCGTGACATTCGACCCTCATTCCTAGAATAAATTCTATGTGTCCGTTATGAGGACAGAAACCTCATCACATCCCCGCTCCAGTCTCATGCTCTTGGTGCTACTCCAAATTTCGCACGGTCACCAGGTACGGTGAACTGCCTTATACTCACCGGGTCGTCTAGGGCCCTTAGAACGTATCACTACCCCTCTTTGGCATCTTGATGGTCCCGTACTTTCAGTGCATCCACAAACAATGTTTTCTTATCAAGCCATGTAATCTGTGGTGCCACTAGTCCAACGGACCCAACTCTCAACTCAACCCACAATTGTTTGTCTTGACTGGTCCGTCGACCTGTCATGTTGCACTGCCGCCATTTAACTAAGTATGTCGGTCCTATCTTGGTACCATGGCCAAACAACTCCTTTATTTAAAGTTTTATGGCATATAATTAATGTTTGTTTATGAGCTCCTGCTCGTGCCAACTAGCTTTGGTCCCACTGTACAAGATTTTCAAAATCAGGCATATTAGCCCCCCTGTTCCAAAATCGAGGCCCCCGGCCTATCAGAGCTATTCGAGCTCTCATCAAAAAGGTCTCCCAAATAGTTTAAGCATTGGCACACAGTCAGGGGAGAGCACTTCAGACAAAAATATATTTTCAACTGTCCATTATACCGATCAAGTATAAGGACATATTCGCTCATAACCAATGAACGAGTTTTCAACTTCCTTCGAGAAAGTTTCATCATAACAATCGGGTATGATCTACTTATAATGGGTAAGTAGTTTTTTTCCGCATGATTTTCACATCAATCTTCTAAGTTGTAATGATACCACTTAGTAGTGGGTTTTCATTTCAAGGTACTTATCATCCCCAACCGGTATGATATAAAATTCCACTCACAACCGGTAAGTGGTTTTTAACTTTAAGTTGTGCTCATCATCCCAATTCGGTATGACGTTAGTAAACCCACTCACCCATTAATGTTGTGGATTCCACTAGACCAATTCTTTGTATTCACGTGAGCTTGTCCTTTCTAGCGTTCCCGGTAGTTCGTCTTCCTACATGATATGAACATCTCGGTTCATTATCCTTTGCCTAATAGCCTTCATTCATTACAAATGAATAAGAAAGTCAAACTTTCATTTATTTGCAATTAGGTCCCTAAAGTTATTTCTCTTTAACTTTATGTCCCTAATGCCAGTTTTTCCTCAAATTAAGTCCCGAAACTTTTAAAATTTATCATAGGACACCAATTTATTCCATTTCACAAAAAGGGGATTAATTTGCCAAATTTCCAATTTGGTCCCCCAACTTTTCCAAAATTACCATTTTTCCCTTCCTTTACAAAAATGGTAAATTTCACCCCAAAAATTCTAAAATTCCTCAATTGGCCCTCTAACATTTTTATCATGCCAAATTGACCCCCAATTTTAGGAAATTGAATTTCAGTCCCTTGAATTTTCGAAAATCCCCAATTTCCCCTAATTTTTCCCCCAATTCCAACTCTTTAACACATCTGAATTTGATTTCATTAAATTGACCAATCAAACACCTCTAATTGTTGAAATTGAAGTTGAAATTGTGTTTCTCCATGTCCATACAATTCCATAGAACTTTGAATCGCAAGTTTTAACACCGAAACGAGCTCAAACGGAGCTTCACCGATAAATAGATTGTAGAGAGAGTAAGCTTTGATTACTCACCGATGAGGGCACAACTGTAAACCCCGTCCTATGAAGATTTGAGAAAGAAAGACTAAAGCAGTTCAAGAGAACCGGATCCGAACCAGATAGAACTGGTTTATGAACCGGAGCTGATAGAGAAGGGTAAACCGAGAAGCTTAAGGATCCCTTGTGATTAAGAGAGAACTTATAATCCTTTGGAAAGAACCTTAGAACAATGTGGGAGAGAAAAATCAGATTGGTTCGGGTGAATCGGACCTGAACTAGATTGAACCGGTTTAAGAACCTAGCCGGTTTATGAACCAGAATTTATAAAGAGATAATAAACCGGGAAACTTTTGGACCCTAAGTTACATATGGAGTCACAAAAATCATGAAAATGGACTAGAAGAAGAATTGGAAAGGAAAACCAAACCAGTTCAGGTGAACCGGACCCAACCGGATTGAACCGGTTTGAGTCACTATTGAAGCGGATGCTAAATTCATTTTTCTAGGTGGCTTAAAATTTTCAAATTTGAAATTTGAGACCACCATTGGATAGAGAATGAATTTAGATGAATTTAGAAATTTTTAGATTTGAAAAAATTGGTCGAATGGGGGGTGAACAGTTTAAGCTTGGACTGGTTCGGACCGGTCCGGTCTGGTTCGGAACAGTGTTGTCTTCTTCCTCAAGATGACAACACTGTTCACTCACTGGGAAACTGAAGAAAACACCGACGAAGAAGAAACGCCTCCATTTGGTACGTTTCAGGTCATCAATTCCTATCATAACGGTGCCAAACGGACGGCCAACGGGTCCCTGAGCTCCCTATATAAAGAGCCCCTCTCCATTCGTTCTTTGCACACTTGAAAAGCTCACTCTATCTCAGTTGCTTAGTTTTTTGGTGAAGCTCAAACTAGAGCTCCGATATAGGGTCAATTCTAAGGCAAACAAGGCAAGGTCTGGTTCATTAGAACCAGGGAGAGGTCAACCACACGGTGGTAGCATCCGTTCGTCCCGAGAGTCACTAGAGAAGCACCGACGTGATCAAACAGTGAAGCAGCTCCGGCGGACCGAAGTTGACCTGTTTTGGCCAAGTTGAAATCGGCCAATTCGAGCCCTACTCAGGACAAACTAAGCTCTCCGACACCTCCTTAGCCCTTCCATGGCCGAATTAGGACCGAAAGGTAAGCCAATTCGGCTCCCCTTTACAATTTCAGATCGTTGTTAGAGAGAGAGTTGGTCAATTTTCAATGAAGAAATTCTAATTCAATTCGATATCAATTGATGTCATTCTTGATCCTAGGAAAAACCTCTGGAGGAGAGCTACCTGCCCAAATAGAAAGCTCCGACCGTCACGCCCTCACCGCTGAGAAATCAAAGCTTTCTCTCTCTATAGTCTATTTTTCGGCGAAGCTCCGTTTGAGCTCGTTCCGGCGTTAAAATCTACAATTCAAAATTCCTTAGAATCATATGAACATGTAGGAACTCAATTTCAACTTCAATTTCAACAATTAGAGGTGTTTGATCGGTCAATTTGATAAAATCAAATTCGACAGTGTTGAAGAGTTGAAATTGGGGAAAATTATGGGGAAATTTGGGGATTTTTGAAAATTTGAAGGACCATAATCTAATTTTCTAAAATTGAGGGTCAATTGGTTATGATAAGAATATTAGAGGTTCAATTGAGAAACTTTAGAATTTTTTGGGGCAAAATTTACCATTTTTCTAAAGAAGGGGCAAAATGATAATTTTGGGAAAATTGAAGGACCAAATTGGAAATTTGGGAAATTAAACCTCTTTGTGTGAAATCAAATAATTTGAGGTCCTAAGATAAATTTTAAAAGTTTCAGGACTAGAATTTAGGTAAAACCCGACAATAGGGACTTAAAGTTAAAGAAAAATAACTTTAGGGTCCTAATTGCAAATATATGTAAAGTTGAGTTTTCTCATTCATTTGGAACGAATGAGGGCTATTAGGCCAAAGAATAATGAACAATTATGTTCATTTTGTGTAGGAGAACGAGACATTGGGAATGTCAGTCGAGGTCCAACTTGCTAAGGACAGAACCCGACTAAGTAGAATTTCAATGCACTATCGGGTGAGTGGGATTATATATCATACCTAGTTGGGGATGATAAGTACCTCGGTATAAAAATCCACTGTTTAGTGGTATTTTAATCATCATCACTTAGAGAGAGTAATGTGAAAATTATGCAGAAAAACTACTTACCAGTTGTAAGTAGATCATACCCGGTTGGTATGATGAGACTTACTCGATGGAAGTTGAAAACCCATTCATCGGTTATTTACGGAGATGTCCTTATATCGGTTATTATAATGGACAGTAAAAACCTATTTTGTCGGAAGTGTTCTCCCCTAACTATGTGCCAATGCTTAAACTATTTGGGAGACCTTCTCGACGGGAGCTCGAATAGCTCTTATAGGCCGAGGGCCTCGATTTTAGAACCTGAGGGCTAATATGCCCTGTTTTTGAAAAACTTGAACAGTGGGCCATAAGCCAATGGACACGAGCAGGAGCTTGTCAAAGAACATGATGATATATATATGTTCCATTAAAACATAATAAGTGAATTGTTTGGTCATAGTACCAAGGCAGGTCCGACATACTCAGTCAACTAGTAGCAGTGGGACATGATCGGTCTCCAGACCAGTTAAGACAAACAGATACATGTTGAGTTGAAGGTCAGGACCGTTGGGACAAATGGCACCACATATTACATGGTAATTTAAGAAAACTTTGTTTGTGCATACACTATGAGTACGGGATCATCAAGAAGCCCATGAGGGGTAGCGATGTGTCCTAAGGGCCCTGGACGACCTGGTGAGTATAAGGGCAGATCGTCGTTCTAGGTGTTCGTGTGAAATTTGGAGTAGCACCAAGTGATTGAGACCGAGGTGGGGATGGGATGAGGTCTATATCCTTATACGGACAGAAGAAGTAAATTTCAAGATTGTAGGTCGGATGTCACGTACATCCACTCATTCCTAGGGTAGAAGTGGTTGTACTTCTATTCGGGTGGCCGGTAAAGTCGCTTCGAAGCCACTAGTGGGTTTAGTAGTCGTACTGACCTACGAATGTGTGTAACCTTTATTATGAAGGATGTGTGTTGGGTGATGACACACAGTGATAACTAAGAAATGATGGAAAAACCTGAATTCTTAAATGAAGGAATTTTCAAAAGAAAGGAGTCTAGCGCACTCCATATAAATATTTTTCTTAAATCTTAAAAGTAGACTTTGGCAAAAACCCATTCACTGAGTTATAGAAACTCACCCCTCTTTTCTATCCCTTTCCAGTAAGAGAGAAAATGACTAGGAGTAACGCCGAGCCTTACTCTTTATCAAGTATGCTTAACTTTCATTAAGCTAGCATTTTAATTGATATATGTAATCCAGGGAACAAGGTTGAAATTTCGCCTGGCTCCTCTCGAGTTTTAAAAAGGGGGAAACTCCTCTTGAACCGAGAAAGAGCGGGGGGTTATTCACGAGGATCCAACCAAACCGGGTTGGGGCGTGAAAACGGCGGTCCGAGCTTTCGATCTGGGCAAATAGCTCTCATCTTTAGATTCATCCTATAATCAAGAATCGCATCAATTGATGCCAAATTGAGCAAGAATTTCATCATTGAAATTATGTTAGTTCTCTCTCTAGCACCGGCCGAAAATTGTAGACAGGAGCCGAATTGTCTTAGTCCTAATTCGGCCATGGGAGGGCGAAGGAAGTGTTGGGAAGGCTTGGTTTCGCCTAAGGAGGGCTCGAAATGGTTGATTTCAACTCGGCCGAAACAGGGCAGCTACGGCCCGTCGGAGCTGCTTCAATGTTTCATCACGCCGGTGTTTCTCCAGCGACCCTCGTAGCAAACGGAGACTACAGGCGTGTAGCTGACTTCTCCCTAGTTATAAAGAACTTGACCTTGCCTTGTTTGGCTCAAAAAAGACCCCATATTGGAGCTATGGTTTGAGCTATGCCAGAAAATTGAGCAGTTGAGAGAGAATGGAATTTTTAGGTGTGTTGAGGATGAATGGGGAGGGGCTCTTTATATAGGGAGCTTGGGGACCCATTGGCCATCCGTTTGGCACTTTATAACAGGCATTGAAGACCTGAAACATAATGAATGGAAGCATTTCTTCTTCGCCGACGCTACTTCAAATTTTTGGTATGTGAATAGTGCTATCATCCTTAGGAAGAAGATGACACTGTTGCGAACCGGATCGGACCGGTTCGAACCAGGTTCGAAGCTTAAACCAGCTGGTTCACCCCTCATTCGACAGAGTTTTTCAAATATAAAATTTTCTAAATTCATCTAAATTCATTTTCCATCCAATTCCTCAAATCTCAAATTTAAATTATTTAAGCCACCTAGAAAAATAAATTTAGGATATGGTTCAATAGTGGTTCAAACCGGTCCAAACCGGTTCGAATCCAATTCACTTGAACCAGTTTGGTTTTCATTCCCAATTCCTTCACAAGTCCATTTCCATGTCTTTTGTGACTCCTTGGGTAATTTAGGGTCCATAAAATTCCCGAGTTACCATCTCTTTATTGATTGTGGTTCATAAATCGACTTGGTCCTTAAACTGGTTCAATCTGGTTCGGGTCCGGTTCACCCAAACCGATCTGATTTTTCTCTCCCACTTTGTTATAAGGTTCCTTCCCAAGGTTTATAAATTTCTTTAGGGCACAAGGGAGTTGAATTTCTCTGATTTTCCCGTTCTCTATCAGTTCTGGTTCATGAACCAACTCGATTCATAAACTAGTTCAATCCAGTTGGATTCGGTTTATCTAAACCGGTCTAGTATTTCTCTTCTAATTTGTCCTAAGGTTCTTTTCCATGGTATTATGAACCCTTTGGATCACCTGAGAGTTATAAATTCCCAAATTGTTCATTCACAATTGATCGGGTTTGTGAACCGGTTCGGTTTCTCACTCGGTTTGACCGATTCATTTCCCGATTTTCCTTAGCTCAAATGGGCGGGGTTTACAACTTAGGAGTTGTAAATTTTCCAGATTGCCCATCCTCTAATGATCGAGTTTGTGAACCGGTTCATTTTTCTCACTTGGGTTGACTGATTCTTTCCCAGTTTTTCCTTAACTCCAAAGGGCGGGGTTTACAACTCTCCCCTCCTTTTAGGAGTTTTGTCTTGAAAACTTATTCTACATCCTTTATACTGGAATGAACTTCCATTAATATCAACTTGTAGTTTATCAATATACAACATTTTCAGTTGTTTCCGTTTATCCCTTATATAACATACACTTAAGATTTTCTTTTCCATGGAGCTTCCATCACTTTCTCATTCCATGGAGCTTACTTTAGCTAAGGATATCTCATCGAAAGGTTTAAGTTCATATCCTTAAATTCACATCCTTCATTCCTTAAAGTACAATTTCTCCATCCCGAGATTCTTTACTTAAGATTTTAGGATTTGGGAGTTCCAAAATTTCCAATCATTCTTGTATCCCGTTATTCTCTTTATTGTTGATATCCTAGGCTCAATGTGCGTTCAAGCACTACATATATGCTTCCACAAGTGTTTGTGTTATCACCTTTTCATCCTATATTGATCCTTCCATCATTCGTTGGTTATTACAACTTCGTTCCAAGTTTAATGCTTGACCATGTCATACTTAATTAACGTACTCTTCCTTACTTGAGTCATATTTCACTAGGACTATTGGGCTTAGATGTCCCTTACTACATGACATTTTTAGGACTCGTCTCTATCCATTAGATTTCTAGAACACTTCCTTGAGGGTTATTCTCAATATTCCAACCTTTCGGGGGTTGTATAATTTTGCATGGTAGTATATCCTCAACTACCTTCACTGTTATTCACTCATCCATCTTGCCTTTGATGTCATGTCTTACATAACCGTGACGATTTCCCTCACCTGCTTGTCCTTCCCCAACTTCTCTATTGGGTCTTTTCAGTTCCAATTATTGGGTTTTCCCCATGACTTACTGACACGAAGGGGTTCTTTTCTTCTTATGGATTTTGTTCTCTACTATGTCCCTCACAGTAGAGGCTTCCACTTTGGGAGCTACTTGCTCCACCTTCTTACCATTCCATGAAATTTTCTTTCTTCCTTTCTATATTGGGTATTTGATCACCTTAAATCCTCCATTGTCTTAAAATTCTCATTTCTTCCGTCATTCCTTATCTGAGGGACTTCTGGTTATTGGTCTTATTTAGTGTACTCCACCTTATGCTTAGCCATCCTTTCTTTAGGCTACATTAAGTGAGCGTAGACCACAATTAGTCTTGATGTCAGTGATCATTTACTTTAGTCACTTCTTAACTAGAGGACTTACCCCCTTCAAGATTTCTTAGATCTTCTTTATTCTATTCCCCTTTTTATGGGCAGTCCTCCCCTTTCTTACTCATACATCATCTTTTGATGATATCTTCTGACTTACCCATTCCTTGGGTTTAATTTACTCCTTGGATCCTCCTGCTATGCTTCCTTGGGTTCCTTTCATCTTAGTATGCATTTTATTTGCAAATCCGTCTCCTAATCCCTCGTCACCTGGTTCCATTTCCTTTTAGTTAGGACATGTATCCCTTCCCAGGGTTTCCTTCCTTGGGAGGATTCTTACCCTTTTCTCCCAAAATTCCTTTTTCATTCATCTTTAAAGGCACCTAACTTTAAATGACACCCTTTGATGTCATTCTTTCATGATTACCTTTACTTTTGAAATCTTACGGGTACATCCTTCATACTCCATCCTTATTCTCACTCGAATCCCAATACATGTCTATTTCTTTTTAGGGAGATCTCACATCCTTCTAGTTTCAAAATCTCTTAATCATCCTTCAAGAAGCTCATTTAACCATCTCATGGCTTTTGATCGTAACTCCAGTCTTGTCCATTGATCTCTTTAAGGATTTACTTCATCCTTCTTTTCCAATGTTTTGGCCTTTTTACTTCTCCCTTCTTTGTCGTATTTTACATCCATGGTTCTCTCGAAGGCTAGTTCTTTAACTGCTTCCTTCCTACTATTTTTTTTGTCCAATTATCTAGGTAGCTGTATCACACATCATTCATGCCCATCCTATTATCATTCATAGAATGTAGTCTTTACTACTTCCCGGCCCTTCTTAGGGCATTTTATATTCTCCTTGACCATCCCATTGTTACTAGTTGCTTCTTTCTACTCAGTTCTACTAGAATCGTTATCTGGCTCTTCTGCTCTTTCCAAACAGGTCACACTGGTCCATCATGATACATCCTTCCTTCGAGAAGTTCCTAATTAAGGGGTTGTTCCTTGCACTCCACATTATGTCCATCCACCCATCAATGATCCCTTAAAGGGTACATAGTCGTATGCATCACTCTAGAGTTCCCTTTCATAATGCATTTCTTCTCTTCTTCACTCTTATTATGTCCTACCCTAGAGTTTCCGGATAACATTTTTTTTCTACATTTGCCCCTTATGAGGGTGTTCTAGGTATACTTTCCATGTACCTTACCTCTATTCTTGTGGTATCCATCTTAGTTTGACCTTCTTAAGAAAAAGTTTAAATTTGGCTTTTACCTCACCATTTCTTGACCTTTTTGTGAACCGCTTACTTAACCTGCTCCATGGTTTTGGTCACTAGTCCTTCATGTCTTTCGTGACTTTTGAGGAGGTATTGCCCTAAATCTATGAGGTGTGGAATAGTCCTTCTTTACCTATCCTACTCCCTTACACCTATAACAGGTTATCTTGGTACTTGTCCTTGGTAGGGTTGGGCACTTCTTCGCATAATGTCCCCATCGTTCACACTTGTAATAGGTTATCCCCTTATGTGGAGCATTATGGTTCCTCCTTTCCTTCGAGTATTGCGAGGCCTTTCTAGTGGTTTGGTGCTTTGCCTTCCTTGAGTCTAAACACCTTGAGAGTTTTCTTATTGAGTCTTCTTTTCCAAATGGTCACTCTAGGAGTCCTCCTATATTTCTTAATTCCCTAATTTAATTTCCTTAACTGAGATGGGATTCTTCCTAATTTCTATGGTAGTGGGGGTTTGTTTGTTTACTATTCTTGGGGCCATCTTCCTAGCAAGATCACATCATCGAGAGATAGGATTTTAGGAGTTTTGAGTACTTCATTAATAGAGGAGTACAAAAGGTTTGGGTTTTATTCCTATAACAAAAAGTAGTCACATAATAGATAGGGAGCTACGAGTGTCCAAGCATCCTCCTTGGTAAGATTATACTCCCTTGATGGTGTTCCTGGCCTTAGGCTTGGCTCCCTTCGTACTGAGGATTGTGACCTCACAGGTCCTAGTATAATCCTCTTGGATTCTTCCCACTAACATCTCTAGGTTCTTTGGGACTTCTCGGGTATTTTAGTATGATCTTCCTATGGGGATAGAGTGTTGGGTGGTGTTGGTAACGCCAGTCCTAGTATTCTTGGTTCCTCTCTTGGGAGCCATCTGAAAATTTAAAAATTTTCTATTAGTTACTTTGTTATATAGTCTTGATAATGTATTCGAGGAAACAAGCTCTAATACCACTCAAGTTGTCACGCCCTGACCCGGTTTGGTCAGATCCCTATGATCAACCCGTCACTCTCCTGGTTTATTAAGGGTACCCCTTCTTTTAAACTGTGAGTAGTAAGACATCCTTTTTAAATTGCACCTTTCTTAGAATAACATAAATCGAAATTGCATAAAATTTTAAACTTATCATACCTGCCTCACATGTGTGTTAACTTGTGGTATTTGGGTAGGCTTTCCCCGGGATTAATTGAAAGGGCTATAAGGGAGAGAGTGAGTTCAACGACTCAGTGAATGGGTGTTTAAAGTATGACTTTCAAAAAATAGTTTGAATTGGAGTGTGCAAGACTCCTTATTTTTTCTTTAAAAACCCTTCATCCTCAAATCTCATTTTTTCATAGCCATTTCTCATTACCGCAATGTGTTTATCAACCAACACAAGCCCTTCATCATGAAGGGAACACACATTCGCAGGATAGCATGTCCACTATACCCACTTGTGGTGTTGGAGCGACTTTACCAGCCAGCTAGATAGAAACACATCTACTTTTACCTTAATAATGAGTGGATGTATGTGACATCTGACCCTCAATCCCATAAAAAAATTGTGTCCATATGAGGATAGAGACCTCATCCCGACCCCACCCTAGTCTCATGCGCATGAAGCCACGTCGAGCTTCTAAGATTGCTGTCACGACTAACTGCCTTATCTCCACCATGTCGTCCAGTAGCCCTAAGATGCATCACTACCCATCTTGGGTGTCTTGAAGGTCCCATAACTTAGTGCATGCACAAATCAACAATTTTCCAGATAATCCATATAATTTGTGGTGCCACTAGTCCAACAACCCAACCATCAACTCGATCTGCAGCTGTTTGTCTCGACTGGTCTGTAGACCTGTCATGTCACATTGCTGCCAATCCATCGAATATGTTTGTCCTGTCTTGTTACCATGGCCAAAAAATTCATTCATTTAAAGTTTTCATGGCTTAAACTCATATTTGTTTACAAACTTCTACTCGTGCCAACTAGCCTAGGGCCCACTGTATGAGATTTTCAAAATCGGGCATGTTAGCCCCCAAGTTCCAAAACTGAAGCCTCCGACCTATCTAAGCTATTCGAGCTCCTATCAAGGTCTCCCAAAAGTTTTAAGCAATGGCACACAGTCAAGGGAGAGCACTTCTGACAAAATAAACTTTTAATCTGTCCGTCATACCAACCGGGTATGAGAACATCTCCACTTATAACCGATAAGCAGGTTTTCTACTTCCATTTAGGAAGTTCATCAAACCAACCGGGTATGATCTACTTATAACCAGTAAGTAGTTTTTCTACGTTATTTCCACATCACACCTCTCAGGTGTAATGGTTAAAATACCACTTAATAGTGGGTTTTCATTTCTGAGATACTTATCATCCCAACCGGGTACGATATTAAATCTCACTCACCCGTTACTACAGTGAATTTCTTTTGACCGGTTCTTTGTCTTCACATGAGCTATTCCTTGTTGGCGTTCTAGGTACTTTGTGTTCCTACACGATATGATCATCCTTGTTCATTATCCCTTGGCCTAATAGCCTTCATTCATCATTAATGGATGAAATACTCAAACTTTTTGATTTATTGCAATTAGGTCCCTAAATTTCTTTTTTTTTTAACTTTAGGACCCTAATGCCGATTTTCCCCCAAATTGAGTCCCAAAACTTCTAAAATTCACTTTAAGACCTCAATTTATTCAAAACCACAAAAAATGGTTCAAGTTTCCCAAATTTCCAATTTTGTGCCCAACTTTTCCAAAATTACCATTTTGCCCCTACTTTACAAAAATGGCAAGTTCCACCCCAAAAATTCCAAAATTTGGCCAATTGGTCCTCCAACATCTTTATCCTAACCAATTGGCCCTCAATATTATGAAATTGCACTTTAGTCCCTCAAAATTTTGAAATCCTCAATTTTCCCCAAAATTTCCCCCAATTTCAACCTTCCAACTCAACAGAATTTATTTCATCAAATTTACCAATCAAATGTGTTTAATTGTTGAAATTGAAGTTAGATTGGAGTTCCTACACCTCCATACAATTCAATAGCACTTTGAATCGTACGATTTGACGTCGGAACGAGCTCAAATGGAGTTTTGTCGGAAAACTGATCGTAAAGAGAGAAATCTTCAAAAACATACAATTGGGGGCGCAGCGGTCCAAGCTTTCAATCTGGACAGATAGCTCTTGTCCTAAGGTATTTCCTAGGGTCATGAATTACCTCAATTCATGTTGAATTAAGTGAGAATTTAATCATTGAAAATCTGTCAGTTCTCTTTGTAGCACCGATCGAAATTTACAGAGGGGAGCCAAATTAGCTTACCTTTCAGCTCTAATTTAGTTGTAGGAGGGTTGTAGTGGTGTTGGAAAGGCTTGGTTTGGCTTGAGGAGGTCTCAAATTGGTCATTTTTAGCTTGGACAAAATAGGCCAATTGGGTCCGACGGAGCTACTTCATTGTTCTATCACGCTAGCATTTCTCTGGTGACCATGGAAGCAAATGGAGACTACAGGCGTGTAACTGACTTCTCCCTGAATCCAAAGAACCCAACCACTCCTTCTTTGGCTTAGACAAATGCCCAAGTTAGAGCTTTGGTTCAATCTTCACCAAAAAATGGAGCAGTAGGGAGAGAGTGGAGTTTTCAGGTGTGTAGAGGATGGATGAGAAGGGGCTCTTTATATAGGAAGCTCGAGTACTTCTTGGTCGTCCGATTGGTGCCTTAATAGAGATCATTCATTGCCTAAAATTCCTTGGCTAGAGATTTTTCATCTTCGCCAGCACTGCTCAGTTTTCTGGTGAGTGAACAGTGTTGTCATCTGAAGGAAGAAGATGACACTGTTCCAAACCGGACCGTACTAATCCGAACCGGGTTTAAAGCTTAAACTGGCCGATTCGGGCCCCATTCGATAGAGTTTTTCAAATTTAAAATTTTGTTAATTCATCTAAATTCATTCTCTATCCAATGGTGCCCTCAATACTAAATTTATATTTTCTAAGTCACCTAGAAAAATGAATTTAGCATCTAGTTCAATAGTGGTTCAAACCGATCCAAACTAGTTCAATCTAGTTCAGATTCGGTTCACCTGAACCGATTTGGTTTTCATTTCTAATTCATTCTAAAGTCCCTTTTCATGACTTTTGTGATCCTTTAGGTCGCTCAGGATCCATAAATTTTGTTGGTTTGCCCTTTCTCTATCAGTTCCAACTTTTAAACCAACTCGGTTTTCTCTTTGAAAATGACTGGTTCTATCCGATTCAAATCCGGTTCACCTGAACCGGTCTGGTTTTCTATTCTAGATTGTCCTAAGACCCTTGTCCAAGGTTTTTATGACCCCTTTGGGTCACTCAAGAGTTGTAAATTTTTCAGATTGCCCAATCTCTGATGATTGGGTTTGTGAACCAGTTCAGTATTCTCACTTGGGTTGACCGATTCCTTCCCAGTTTTTCCTTAACTCCAAAGGGTGGGGTTTATATTTGGTTTTGTCAGAGGAGGTCTGAATTTGGTTGAATTCAGCTCAACCAAAATAGGACAGCTTCGGTCTATCAAAGCTGCTTCACTATTTGATTCCGCCAGCACTTCTCCAACGGTCCTCGTATTGAAAGGAGGTTTCTGTTAGGTAGTTGACTTCCTCCAAAATCTGTAAGACCCAACTTTGGCTTCTGAGGCTAAGAAAAGTGCCCAAGTAGGAGCTCTGGTTCGAGCTTCACCGAAAAATGGAGTACTTGAGAGAGAATGGAGATTTGAGGTGGGTGGAGGATGAATAGAGAAGAGCTCTTTATATAGGGAGCTTGGGGACACTCTGCCTGACCATTTTCCATTTTGGTCGAGCTTATCCTCACCCAAAAATGCCCTGATCGGAGCGAATATTCCTTCGCTAAAGAAGGAAATTTTCTGAACCGATGAACAGTGTTGTCATTCTAAGGAAGAATATGACACTGTTTCGAACCGAACCGGATTGGTTTGACCGGGTTCAGTGGTTCGGTTTTCTCATTAAATTAATCAGTTCTTTTCTGGTTTTTCCTTGATCCGAGATGACGGGTTTCACATTGGCCCTCCAAAGAGGTGTCTACTGGTAACATTTCATATATGTCACAAATACAAAAAAAAATGCATAACAGCAATCACAATTGCCATTGAGGTTGGCTTGCTATCTAGCAAACCCCTCTATGACACAATAATTATACAACAACATAGGAATTAACTTATTATCTAGTAAACCATTCTAAGTTGTATCGCATCTCTATCACAAAATAATTTAACACAATTTAAAATTTGTAGAACATAGTAATCATAAACAAGGACCAAAGTTACTCTTTCCCAATTCATGGCTGATAGTCTTGTTTCCAAAAATATGGATCATATCGCCTATTTCACAAAGTATGGGTCATAGCCCCTCTATTAAAAAAATATGGTTGAATCTATTGTTTCAAAAAACACGGGTTTTAACCACACTTTCCAAAATATAAGTCGAAATCTATCTTTTCAAAAATACATAGCATAACTCCATTTTCGAAAATGTGAGTCGAAATTCATCTCTCACAAAATATGGTAGTAGCCTCATTTTCCAAAATATGAGTTGAAGCTCATTTTTCACATATATGAGATGAAGCCCTTGTTTCATAAATCACAGTTGAATGCATACATGCTCATTTTAGTTCAACTAAATAGTTATGAACACACAATATACAACGCACATTTCAAAATATGTAGAAACCATATATCAGTCCAATAAGACCTAATGCCAGAATCATAAACTCACTTACCTCGACTAGACTCCAACTTTCTCAGTGAGCTTTGCATCGGTTCACATGTTAACATATTTTTAGTTATTAACATTACAATACCAATAACCAATATTCAATTAAAGTATCTCAACTGTGTTATATTGGTAATTCCCGATATCGTTTCTCGATTCCCCTTTTTATCTCATCTTTTTCTCCCTAAGTGTAAGGCTCATCGTCCTTTAGGACCAAAGAAAATTGGAAAAGAACCAGTAAAGATTTTCATGTGAAGAACTTAGTTGATTAATGAACGAAAATTGGTAAAGGACGGTTAACATAGGAAATTGGAAGCTCCCAAGTGACCAAAAATTCACAAAAACTTGTGAGGAAGAACCAAGAAGTGGAATTGAAGAGAAAACCAGACCGGTTTGGGGTGAACCGGGCCTAAACAAGATGGAACTGGGATGAACCATAGTGAATCAGTTCAATAATTTATTTTTCTAAGTTGCTTAAAATTGTCAATATAGGAAATTGAGGCCATCATTAGATAGAAAATGAATTTAGATGAATTTAGAAATTTTTAAATTTCATAAAATCAGTCAAATCGGGTCTAAACCGGCTAATTTTTTAATTTGGGACAACGAACTCGATTGGACCGCACTGGTCAACGGTCTGACTGGATCGGTCAATGGTCTAACTTGACCGGTCAACTGCATTGGTCAACAGTCAGAATGGTCAGCAGACCAAATCGATCAATGGTCAACGATGCCCCATCAACAGCCACATAGACACAGGCAGCCAATAGGAGGCTGCCACATGTAAACCCCGTTCTTTAAAGATAAGAAAACCAGGAAAAGAACCAGTCGATTCAATGAGGAAACCGAGCTAGTTAACGAATCCAAACTGGTATGGAAATGGTAAATTGGGGAATTGACAAATCCTGAGTGTCTCATAGAGTCATACAAATCATGGAAAAGAACCTTGGGACAAATGGGAAGAGAAAACTAGATCGATTCAGGGTGAACCAATCCTAAACTAGATTGAACCGGACCTGAACCGGATTGAACTGGTCTGAACCATACTTGAACCAATTTCTAAATTTATTTTTCTTGGTGGCTTAAAATGACCAAATTAGGGAATTGAAGCCACCATTAGATAGAGAATGAATTTAGATTAATTTAGAAATTTTTAATTTTGAGAAAATCAGTTGAATCAGGCTTGAATCGGTCGATTTACGCATTGAATACAATCGGACCAGTCCGCTCCGATTCGGAATAGTGTCATCTTCTTCCTCGAGATGACATCACCGTTCATTCAATGTAGAAAACTGATAACGTCGATGAAGGAAAAATGGATATGATCAGGCCATTTCAGGGCGAGGATCAGCTCGACCGAAAAGGAAAGTTGTCGGGCAGAGGGTTCTCAAGACCCCTATATAAAGAGCTACTCTCCATTTATACTCCATACACATGAGATCTCCATTATCTTTCAACTATTCCATTTTTCACCACACCCCAAACCAGAGCTCCGATATCGGCATTTTTCTTAGCCTTAGAAGGCAAGGTCGGGTCCTACAGACCCTGGGAGAAGTTAGCTACTTGATAGCACCTTCCTTTTGACCTGATCACCACTAGAGAAGCTCCAGCGGAATCAAATAGTAAAGCAGCTTCGACGGACCAAAGCTGCCCTATTTTGGCCGAGCTGAATTTGGCCAAATTTAAACCTCGTCTGGCCAAACCAAGCCTTCTCAACACCCCCACAACCCTCATACGACCTTAACAAAGCTAAAAGGTAAGCCAATTCGACCGGTCTCAATTGTTGCAGATTGGATTTAGAAAGAGAAAGTGCTAAACTTTACTAACAAAATTCTCACTTGATTCGATATCAATTGTAGCAATTCTTGAACCTAGAAGTAACCTCAGTACAAGAGCTACCTTCCCTAATCAAGAGCTCAAACCACCACACCTCTGATGGTAAGCTTTCGGAGCTTTCTCTCTCTATGAGCAATTTTCCGGTGAAGCTCCGTTTGAGCTCAATTCAGACCTAAATGTTGTGGTTCAAAGCTCAATTAAATTGTATAGAAGTGTAGTAACTAATCCATACCTTCAATTTTAGCAATTAACCCCGATTGAATGGAAAATTTTGAAGACATCAAATTCGGTTAGTTTAAAGGGGAGAAATTGGGGAAAAAGTTTGGGGAAATTTTGGGAATTTTGAAAAATTGAAGAACCTCTTTGCAATTTCCCAAAATTGAAGTACAATTGGCAATGAGAAAGATGTTGAGTGATCAATTGGTCAACTTTTGAACAATTGTGGCCAAATTGTCGTTTTTGGAAAGTAGGGTCAATATGGTAATTTTTGAAAAGTTGGCGACAAAATTGGAAATTTGGAAAACTTGAGGCCCTTATACAATTTTGAGTAAAATGAGCAATCAAAGGGAATTTTGGAAACCTTAGGACTCAAATTGGGCAAAACTTGGCATTAGGGACCTAAAGTTAAAAAAATAAACTTTAGGGACATAAGTTCAATTTATCGATAATTGGTGAGATTAGGCTTTTATGCCAAACCGTAAGTGATAAGGTTGCCCAAATCATGTAGGGACAAGTGTGACCGGTACACAAGCAAGAGAAAGCTCACGTAGATTGGGAAAACCGACTGAGGACGAACACATCACTGTTATCGGGTGAGTGGGCATATTTACATCATACCCAGTTGGGATGGTGAGTACTTAGAAACGAAAAACCACTTGTGAGTGAGATTTTAACATGATACCCGGATGGGGTGATGGACGATTTAAGCTAAAACCTACTTACCAATTGTAAGTAGAGAAAATCATACCCAGTTGGTATGTTGGATTTTCTTGAAGGAAGGAGAAACCCGCTTGCCAGTTGTAAGCAGATATATCATCACACCCGATTGGTGGGATGAAGTAAAAAATATATTTTTGTCAGAAGTGTTCTCCCCTGACTGTGTGCCAATGTTTAAACTATTTGGGAAACTTTCTTGATGGGAGCTAGAACAGCTCAAATAGGCCGGAGGCCTTGGTTTTATAACTTCTAGGACTAAATGCCCGATTTTATGTAGTAGGCCGAAGGCCAGTGGGCACGAACAGGAGCTCATAAACAAACTTGAAATGAGAAAGCCATGAAATCTCTAATGAACTTGTTGTGTGATTTTGCCATGGTACCAAGTCATGAACGACAATACTAGATGGACTGGCAATAGTGCATCAGGGCCAAGTCAACTGACCGACCAAGAAAAACAGTTGTAAGTCAGGTTGAGGTTTGGGGTCGTTAGACCAGTGGCACCAAAGATAAATAGCTATATGTGAAAACTAATTTTTTGTGCATGCACTTGAGGTACAAGACCATCAAGATGCCCAAGAGGGGTAGTTATGGGTCCTAAGGGCTACTGGACGACATGGTGGAGATAAGGGTAGTTTGTCATGCTAGTCAGTCGTGAAGCTCAGAGTAGCTTCTTGCGCATGAGATCGGGGTGGGGTCGAGATGAGGTCTCTATGCTCATATGGACATGGAGTTGCTTTCAGGTCTGATGGTCGGATGTCAAGAACATTCACTCAGACCCAGGGTAGAAGTGGACAGGCATCTATCTTGGTGGCCGGTAAAGATGCTTTGAGCCACAAGTGGGTGTAGTGGATGAGCTACACCTACGAATGTGTGTTACCCATCCTAATGAAGGGCGTGTGTTGGTTGCTAAACACACTTAATATGGAAATGGGAAAAAGGTTTTTAAAATTGAAACTTGAGGAAAGATCCTTCTTAAGGAAATGAAAATCTTGGCAGACTTTGAACAAAGCTATTTCTTGAAAACTCACTCCCAACACACACTCACTAAGTTGTAGAACTCACCCCCTCCCTTTTTACCCCTTTTAGGTAATAGAGAAAAGACCCTTCCTAAAAACCCTACCAATTTTGAACAAGACACATCTATTTTAAAATACTCAATTTTGTATAATGCTATTCCAGGAAAGACAGGTACAAGGACGTCTTACTCCTCGCGGTTTAGAAAGGGGGGAACCCTTGATAGACCACGAGAGTGGCATGTTGTTTACGAGGATCCAACCAAACCAGGTTGGAGCGTGACAACATGAGTGGTATCAGAGTATGTTTTCTCAAATACATTATCAAGACTATATAACACAAGAATTAAATGAAAACTATCCACCTTGTAGAAAGATGGCCCCAAGAAAAGTAGTAAAAAAAAAAACCCGTGCTACCCTAGCCACCCCGGAAACTAGGAATAATCCCATCCCAAAGGAGGAAATGAACCAGGGAACTAAGGAGTATAGGAGAACTCTTAGAGTAACCCCTGGTAGAAGAAGAATCGATAAGAAAACCTTCAAGGTGTTCGAGCTCAAGGATGGTAAAGCACCAAACCACCAGCAATCCCTTAGAAAGGCCCCACAATGCTTGAAGTATAGGAGGAACCATGAAGGTTCACGCAAGGAGATGACCTGTCATAGATGTAGACAATGGGGACACTACATGAGAAGTTGCCCAACATTATGAAAGATAAGTCCCAAGAGAACCTGTTATGAGCCTAGAAGAGTAAGACAAATAGCAAAGGACTACCCCACACCGTAAGGAATCAAAGCGTTGCCTTCCAATGAGGACACCTCTTCACCTACTGAAGATCAAAGGGATAACACCACAAGAACCATGATTTCAGAAGGTCAATCAAAGAGGAAGTAAGATACATGGGAAGTACGCCTAAAACCCCTCAAAAAGGGCAAACGTAGAAAGCATCCTCCGGTAACTCTAGGGTAGGCCACGATAAGAGTGAAGAAGGGAACTCTAGAGGGATGCGACTAAGTACCCCTCGAAGGGACCATGGATGGGCGGTTGGACATAAAACGGAGTGCTAGGAACCAACCTATAATTAGTAGTTACTCAAAGGGAGGATAAGGAACAAAAAGAGAGTTGGAGGATAGGGAAGGATAAAGAACGAACAACCATATCAATATCAGAAGGGTGTAAGAAAGGAAAGAAGGAAAAGCATTAGAGAGGTTGAACCTGAAACTCCCAGGATGGAAGTCCCTAGGTAGAAAAATAAAGGTAGGAAGTGAGATCATAAAAGGGAAATTCCCAAGCTAAGGAACCGAAAGATGGATCATAAGAGGCTTAACCCGAAATAAGAAACCTCAAAAAGGGACATAGATGGTTAAGGGTGTATCAGGATGGCCAAGGGTGACCTGCTTTGGAAGAGCAGAGGAGCCAAATAGGGATTTTAGACAAACCTAGTGGAAGGAAACAACTAGTAACAACGGGAATGGCTAAGGAGAATAAACAATGCCATAAGAAGGACTGGGAAGTAGTAAAGACTACACTCTAAGAAGGGCAGTAGGATGGACATTAAGGATGAGTAAATTCTAGAGACAGCTACCCCAAACAGTTGGACAAGAAAATAGTAGGGATGGGGAAGTTAACGAACTGACCTTCGAGAGAACCATGGAGTTAAGCACTGACAAACAAGGGAGAAGTGAAAAGGCCAAGACCGGATTAACGACCAAAAGCCATGAGATGGTTAAGTAAGCCTCTCGTAGGATGAACAAGAGATCTTGAAACAAGAAGGATGTGAGCTCTCACTGAAAGAAATAGACATGTATTAGGGCACAAGTGAGAATGAGGATGGGGTACAAAAGAGGTGCCCACAAGGTTTCAAGAGTAAAGGTAAGTAGGAATGGATGGCACCAAAGGATGTCATTTAAGGTTAGATGTCCTCAATGGCGAATGAAAAGAGAATTCTGGGAGAAAAAGAGTAAGAATCCTCTCAAGGAAGGAAACCCTAGGGAGGGATACATATCTTAACTAAGAGGTAATGGAACCAAGTGATGAGGGATGATGAGATGAACTTGCAAATGAAGTAAATGCTAAGGTGAAAGAACCAAGAGAAGCATACTAGGAGGACACAAGGAGTAAGTTAAACCCAAGGACATGTATGTAGGAAGATAACATCAAAAGATGTCGTAAGAGTAAGAAAGGGGTGGGCTACCCATAAAAAGGAAATAGAGGAAAGCAAATCTAAGAAACCTTAGAGAAGTAAGCCCTCTAGTTAAGAAGTGATTAAAGGAAATGACCACTGACATCAAGACCGGTTGTGGTCCATGCTCACTTGATGGAGTATAAGGAGTGGATGGCTGGGTATAGTGTGGAGTACACGAAATAAAACCAATAATTGGAAGTTCCTTAGATAAGGAATAAGGGATGTAATGGAATTTTAGATGAGGAAGGATTCAAAGCGGGCAAATGCCCCAATATAGAAAATGGTGTAAGGAAATGAAGGAAGAAACCTTCCAGGAATGGTAAGGAGGTTGAGCATGTAGCTCCTAAGGTGAAAGTCTCTACTTTGAGGGACATAGTAGAGAACGAAAGTGTAAGAAGAGAACTCCCCAAATAAAGCAATCGACACATAGATCGAAAGGGATCAATTTAGAATAAAGAATCGTGAAATGGTCACGAGCAAGTAAGAGTGGATTAAGAAAGGGAAAGTGTCACGTCCCGACCCTGTTTGGTCGAATCTCCATGATCAACCTGCCCCTCTCCCAGTTTACTAAGGGTTGCCCATTGTTTATAAAACGTGAAGAGTAAGGCATCCTTTAAACCTACACCTTTCCTAGAATAACATAAATCAAAACTACATAAAATTTTAAACTGAGCATACTTATCTTACATGCGTATTAGCCGGTGTTCTTTAGGGTAGGATTTCTGGGGTTACCTAAAAGGGATATAAGGGAGGGGTGAGTACAACGACTAGTGAATGGGTTTTTTAAATTTATCTTTTAAAAAGAATGTTTGATTCGGAGTGTGCCAAACGCCTTATTCTCTTTTAAAAACCTTTCATTTCAAATTCCAATTTTTATCACCATTTCTTATTAACCACAGTGTATCTTCCCCCAACACACATCCTTCATCATGAAGGTAAAACACTCAATCATAGGCCAGCCCATCCACAGAACCCACTTGTGGCATCGGATCAACTTTACCAACCACCTAAATAGAAGTACATCCACTTCTACCTTGAGAATAAGTGGATATTTGCGACATCCGACCCTCAATCCTGTAACAATTCTCCATGTCCGTATGAGGACAGAGACCTCATATTGAACCCACCCCAGTCTCAAGTGCTTGAAGCTACGTCGAGCTTAGCAAGGCTTCTGGTACAACTAAATGCCCTTATATCCACCAAGTTGTTTAGGGCCCTAGGACGTATCACTACCCCTCTTGGGCATCTTGGAGGTCCCTAAACATAGTGCATGCACAATCAACATTTTTCACATGATGCCATATAATCTGTAGTGCCACTAGTCCAACGGCCTCAACCCTCAACTCAACCTACAGCCATTTGTCTTGACTAATTTGAAGACCTGTCATGTCGCACTGCCGCTAGTTGACTGAGTATGTCGGTCTTGTCTTGGTACCATGGCCAAAAAATTCAATTACTTAAGTTTTCATGGAATATAAATCATGTTTGTTTATGAGCTTTTGCTCGTGCCAACCGGCCTAGGGCCTACTATTTGAGATTTTCAAAATTCGGCATAATAGCCCAAAGTTCCAAAATCGAGGTCTTCAGCCTAACAGAGCTATTCGAGCTCCCGTCAAGAAGATCTCCCAAATTGTTTAAGCAGTGGCACACAGTCAGAGTAGACCACTTCCGACAAAATATATTTTCAACTGTCCATCATACCAACCGAGTATGAGGACATCTCTACTCATAACCAATCGGGTATGATCTACTTACAACCGATAAGTAGTTTTTCAACATGATTTTCACATCACTTCTCTCAGGTGTGACGTTTAAGATACCACTAAGTGGTGGGTTTTCATTTTTGAGGTGCTTATCATCCCAACTGGGTATGATATAAAAATCCCACTCACCCAATAATGTAGTGAAATTCCTCTTAGCGGGCTTGTTGTCCTTACTCGAACTCATCTTAGCTGGCGTTCTTGGAACTTCATGTTCCTACACAATATGAACGTTCTTGTTCATTATTCTTTGACCTAACAGCCCTCATTCATCCCAAAAGAATGAGAACACCAAACTTTTATTTTATTTGTAATTAGTTCCCTAAAGTTATTTTTCTTTAAGTCCCTAATGTCAATTTTACCTCAAATTGAATCCCAAACTTTTAAAATTTATCTTAGGACCTCAATTTATTTAAAATTCTAAGAAAGGGGTTAAATTTCCCAAATTTCCAATTTGGTCGCCCAACTTTTCCAAAATTGCTATTTCGCCCCTACTTTACAAAAATGGTAAGGTTCGCCCCAAAAATTCCAAAAATTTTCCAATTAGTCCTCTAACATCATTATCATGCCCAAATAGTCCTCAATTTTATGAAATTGCACTTTAGTCCGTCTAATTTTTCAAATTCCCAAATTTCCCCCAATTTTTCCCTAAATTTCAACCTTCTAACTCTGTCGAATTTGATTTCATCAAATTGATTGATCAAATGAGTTTAATTGTTGAAATTGAAGTTAAATTGGAGTTCCTACACCTTCATATGATTCAATTGCACTTTGAATCGCACGATTTGATGTTGGAATCAGTTCAAACCGAGCTTCGCCGAAAAACTGGACTTAGAGAGAGAAAGCTTCAAAAGCTTACGTCGGGGGCGCGGTGGTCCGAGCTTTCGATTTGGGCAGATCTCTCTCGTCCTAAGGTTAATCCTAGATCAAGAATTGTATCAATTGATGCCGAACTGAGTGAGAATTTTATCACTGAAGTTTTGTCAGTTCTCTCTCTAGCACCGATCGGAAAATACAAAAGGAAGCCGAATTGGCTTAATTCATCTGTAGGAAGGCTGTGAAGGTGTTGGGAGGGCTTGGTTTGGCCTGAGAAGGGCCCGAATTGGCTGATTTTAGCTTGTTCTAAATAGGGCAGCTTTAGTCCATCTAAGCTGCTTCACTGTTCGATCACGCTGGTGCTTCTCCGACAACCCTTGGAGGAAATGGAGACTACAAGCGTGTAGCTAACTTCTCCCCAAATCCATAGAACCCGACCTCGCCTTGTTTGGCTCAGAAAAGTGTCCAAGTCAGAGCTCTAGTTTGAGCTTTGCCAGAAATTGGAGCAGTTGAGAGAGAATGGAGTTTTCAAGTGTCGAGAGGACAAATGAAGAGGGGCTCTTTATATAGGATGCTCGGGGACTACTTGGTCGTCTGATTGGAACCTTAATGGTGCTCAATCATTGCTTGAAACTCCTTGGCCGTAGACTTTTCAGCTTCATCAGTGCTATGCAATTTTCCAACGAGTGAACAGTGTTGTCATCTAAAGGAAGAGGATGACACTGTTCCAAATCGAGTTTAAAGCTTAAACTGGTCGATTCACCCCCAATTTGACCAAAATTTTCAAATCTAAAAATTTCTAATTTTATTTAAATTCATTTTCTATCCAATGGTGGCCTCAAAATCTAAAATTTAAATTTTTTAAGCCACCTAGAAAAATGAATTTAGAATTCAGTTTAATAGTGGTTAAAACTGGTCCAAATCGATTCAATCTGGTTCACCTGAACCGATTTGGTTTTCATCTCCAATTCATCCTAAAGTCCTTTTTCATAAATTTTTTAACTCTTTAGTTCACTTGGGATCCATAAACTTCCCGGTTTGCCCTTTCTTTATCAGTTCTGGTTCATAAACCGGCTTAGTTCATAAACTAGTTCAATTTTGTTGGATTTGGTTCATCTTAACTGATCTAGTTTTTCTCTTCCAATTTGTTCTAAGATTCTTTTCCAAGGTTTTATGAATCCTTTGGGTCACTCGAATATTGAAATTTCCCAAATTGCCCGTTCTCTAATGATCAGTTTGTGAACCAGTTCGGTTTTCTCACTCTATTTGACTGGTCTTTTTTCCCAGTTTTCCTTAACTCTAAAGAGCAGGGTTTATAACTCTCCCCTCCTTTTAGGAGTTTTGTCCCCAAAACTTAATCTGCATATTTCACATCTGGATTAATTTCCCTTAATATCCACTTTCTCCTCTACTTAGGGCAAGATCTTTCCTCTTGAATGTTCTTGCCTAGGATTTCAGAATTGGGAGTTCCAAAATACCCAACCATTCTCGTGTCTAATTATTCTCTTAGTAGTTGAAATCCTTAGCTCGATGTTCTTTCAACTGTTACGTACTTGTTTTCACGATTTTCTTTGTTATCACCTTTTTGTCCTATTTTGACCCTTCCTCTATTCGTTATTTATTATAACTTTCGTCTAAATTTGTATATTCGACCTTGTCATGCTTACTAGCTGACTCTTCCTTACTTTGAGTTATATTCACCTTAGGACTGTTGGGCTTACAAGCCCCTTACAACATGACATTTTCTAGGACTTGTCTATGTCCATTAGATTTCTAGAACATCTCCTTGAGGGTCATTCTTAACTTTCTGACCTTTCATGGATTGTATAACTTCATCCCTCTTTTCTTTTGATAGCATTCCTCAACTACCTTTTACCATTATCCTCTCATCCATCATGCCTTTGAAGTCATATCTCACATAACCGTATCGATTTCTCTTACCTACTTATCCTTTCCCAACTTTTTTATGGGGTCTTTTCGATTCCAATCATTGGGTTTCCTTATGACTTACCGACATACGAGGATTCTTCCCTTCTTATGTCCTTCCTCTTCTTTAGCGACATCCTTCATTCAAGAACTTTCCTTTTTCCTTAATCCACTCTTACTTGCTCATGACCATTTCACGATTCATTATTTCGAGTTGACCCCTTTTGGTCTATGTGTCGATTGCTTTCTTTGGGGAGTTCCCTTCTTACATATTCATTCTCTACTATATCCCTCAAGGTAGAGATTTTTAACCTTAAGAGCTACATACTCAACATTCTTACCATTCCTTGAATATTTCTTTCTTCCTTTCTTCACATTCCTTTTTATATTGGGTATTTGCCCACCATTAATCCTCCATTGTCTTAAAATTCCATGTCTTAACTTGATGACTTACCTCTCCAAGATTTCTTAGATGCGCTTTACTCTATTCCCTTATTATGGGAAGTTCACCCATTTCTTACTCAAACAACATCTTTTGATGTTATCTTCCAACTTACCCTTTTCTTAAGTTTAACTTACACCTTATGTCACGCCCCAACCTGGTTTGGTCGGATCCCCGTGATCAACCTGCCACTCTCCCGGTTTATTAAAGGGTTTCCCCTTATCGTAAACCGTAAAGAGTAAGGCGTCCTTTAACTTGCACCATTTTCCTGGAATAGCATAATCAAAACTGTATGAAATTTAAAACTTTACATACCTATCTTACAGGCATCTTAGTTGACGATCTTTAAGGGGAGGCTTTCCGGGATTTCCTGAAAGGGATATAAGGGAGAGGGTGAGTACGACTACTCAATGAATGGGTTTTTAAAAGCTTTTGACTTTTAAGAAAAACATTTATATGGAGTGTGCAAGACTCCTTTATTTTCAAAAATCCCATCATTTAAAAATTTGGATTTTTCCATTATTTCTTAGTTACCACGGTGTGTCATCACCCAACACACATCCTTCATCATGAAGGTTACACACATTCGCAAGTCAGTATCACTACTAAACCCGCTAGTGGCTTCGGAGCGACTTTTCCTGCCACTCGGATAGAAGTACGACCACTTCTACCCTGGGAATGAGTGGATGTACGTGACATCCTACCCACAATCCCAAAATCACTTTTTCATGTCCGTATGAGGATAGAGACCTCATCCTGTCCCCACCCCGGTCTCATGCACTTGGTGCTACTCCAGATTTCGCAGAGACACCTAGAACGACGAACTGCCCTTATAGCCACCAGGCTGTCCAGTGCCCTTAGGACGCATCACTACCCCTCATGGGCGTCTTGATGATCCCGTACTCACAGTGCATGCACAAACAATGTTTTCTTATATTGCCATGTAATCTGTGGTGCCACTAGTCCAACTGCCCTAACTCTCAACTCAACCCGCAGCTGTTTGTCTTGACTAGTCTGTCAACTTGTCATGTCGCACTGCCGCTAGTTGACTGAGCATGTCGGTCCTATCTTGGTACCATGGCCAAAAAATTCACTTATTAAGTTTTATGGCACATATATCATGTTCATTTACGAGCTCCTGCTTGTGCCAACTAGCCTTGGGCCCACTGTACGATATTTTCAAAATCGGGCATTTAGCCCCCAAGTTCCAAAACCGAGGCCCCTGGCCTATTAGAGCTATTCGAGCTCCCGTTGAGAAGGTCTCCCAAATTGTTTAAGCATTGGCACACAGTTAGGGGAGAGAACTTCCGACAAAAATAGGTTTTTACTGTCCATCTTACTGACCGGTATAAGAACATCTCCGTTCATAACCGATGAACAGGTTTTCAACTTCCTTCGAGGAAGTCTCATCATACCAACCGGGTATGATCTACTTACAACCCGTAAGTAGTTTTTCCGCATAACTTTCACATCACTTTCTCTAAGTAGTGATGATTAAAATACCACTAAACAGTGGGTTTTTATATCAAGGCACTTATCATCCCCAACCGAGTATGATGTTAGTAAACCAACTCACCCGTTAATGCCGTGAATTCCACTAGACTGGTTCTTTGTATTCACGTGAGCTTGTCCTTGCTGGCGTTCCTGGTATTTAACGTTCCTACACGATATGAACAACCTTGTTCATTATTACTTGGCATAACAGCCTTCATTCATTAATGAATGAGCAAACCCAAACTTTTAGTTATTTGCAATTAGGTCCCTAAAGTTATTTCTCTTTAACTTTAAGTCCCTAATATCGGTTTTTCCTCAAATTGAGTCCCGTAACTTTTAAAATTTATCGTGGAACCTCAATTTATTCAATTTCACCAAAAAGGGGTTTAATTTTTCAAATTTCCAATTTGGTCCCCCAATTTTTCCAAAATTACCATTTTGCCCTTCTTTCACAAAAATGGTAAGTTTTTCCCCAAATTTTCCAAAATTCCTCAATTGGTCCTCCAACATTATTTTCATGCCCAATTGACCCTCAATTTCATAAAATTGTATTTTGGCCCCTTTGAATTTCGAAAATCCCCAAATTTTCCCCCAATTTCAACTCTTGAACACTCTCGAATTTGATTTCATCAAATTAACCGATCAAACACTTCTAATTATTGAAATTGGAGTTGAAATTGAGTTACTGTATGTTCATACGATTCTAAGAAACTTTGAATAGCAGATTTTAACGTCGGAATGAGCTCAAACGGAGCTTTGCTGGAAAACAGACTGTAGAGAGAGAAAGCTTCGATTACTCACCGGTGAAGGCACGACAGTCCGAGCTTTCGATCTGGGTAGATAGGTCTTGTCCTGAGGTTCATCCTAAAATCAAGTATTGTATCAATTGATGGGGAATTGAATTAGAATTTCGTCATTGAAATTCGGTCGATTCTCTCTCTAGCACCGATCATAAATTATAAAGGGGAGCCGAATTAGCTTACCTTTCAGTCCTAATTCGGCCGTGAAAAGGCTGAGGAAGTGTTGGAAGGGCTTGGTTTGGCCTGAGGAGGGCTTGAAATGGCCGATTCCAACTTGGCCAAAATAGGGCAGCTTCAGTCCACCGGAGTTGCTTTACTATTCCATCATGTCGGCGCTTCTCCAACAATTCTCGGATTGACTGGAGTTTGCTATCAGATAGCTATCTTCTCCCCGGTTCTAAAGAGCCCGACCTTTGTTCAAGTCGAAGCTCTGGTTCGAGCTTTACCGGGAAATGGAGCAGTAGAGAGAGAGAGAGAAGTGTTTAGGTGTGAGGAGAATGAAATGGGGATGACCTCTTTATATAGTAGTAAAATCCGTGTATTAAATGGGCGAGATTTATTACTAGTATTAATATTGCCATAAATTATTGGTATTAATTCCAATAATTTAATTTCGGTATTAAATTATTTGTATTAATTCCAATTCTAGTTCACCTGAACCAATTTGGTTTTTATTTTCTAGTTTGTCTTAAGTTTCTTTTCCAATGTTTAATAAATCATTTGGATCAACCGGAAGTTGTAAATTTTCATATTGATCATTCCCAAATGTAAACCGGTTTGGTTTTCTTATTCGGTTTGACCGGTTCTTTTCCCAGTTTTCCTTAACTCAAATGTGCGGGGTTTACAACTCTCCCCTCCTTTTAGGAGTTTTGTCCCCAAAACTTAATCAACATCCTTGCATGAGCAATCATTTCCTTTAATGCCCCTTTGGTGTTTGCTTAACATACAAAGTCTTCTCTTGTTCTTTTAATTAGTCCTTTTTACATCCTTCACTTAAGAAATTTCTTTTCCTTTATATTATTTACTCCCTCCATGGAGTTTATCATAACGAGACATACCTTACTTAAGGGTATATTCTTAGATTTATATCTTTCTTTACTTAGAGCACATTCTTCCCTTTGAGGTTCTGTACTCAAGATTGGAAATCCCAAGATACCTAACCATTCCCATGTCTAGTTAACCCCTTGGTCATTGAAACCTTTAGATCAATGTTCTTTCAGGCGTTACGTACTGGTTGCCATAGTTTTCTTTATTCTCACCTTTTCATCTCATTTTGACCCTTCCTCCATTCGTTGTCTATTATAACTTCAATCCAAATTTTTATATTCGACCTCGTCATGCTTATTAGCTGACTCTTCCTTACTTTAAGTCATATTCTCCTCGGGATTGTTGGGCTTACATACCCCTTACAGCATGGCATTTTCTAGGACCTGTCTTTGTCCATTAGATTTCTAGAACATCTCCTTGAGGGTCTCTCTTAGCTTTTTTTTTTTGACCTTTCAGGGATCATATAACTTCATCCCTCTTTTCTTTTGATGGCATTCCTCAACTATCCTTTTTACCGTTATCCTCTCATCCATCATGCCTTTGAAGTTATGTCTCACATAACCGCATGGATTTCTCTTACCTACTCATCCTTTCCAAACGTTTTTATTGGGTCCTTTCAATTCCAATCGTTGGGTTTCCTGATGATTATTGACATACGAGGATTTTTTTTCCCTTCTTATGTCCTTTCTCTTCTTTAGTGACATCCCTTATTCAATGACTTCCTTTTTCCTTATTCCTCTTTTACTTGCTCATAAATCACTTCATGATTCTTCATTATACCATAATTGCTTTCGATCTATGTGTCGATTACTTTGCTTGGGAAGGTTCACTCCATCCAGTTTTGTTCATTATCTTTGGCTATCCATCGTTACTAGTATTCCTCTTTCTACATGGTTCTCCTATTCTCTCCAAACAGGTCGTAATGGACCATTACAATACTTCCTTCCTTGGAAAATATTTCCTAAATAAGGGTTGGTTCCATTTCCTCTTAATTGGGATACACATGTCTTTTTGGGGCTTCCTTCCTTAGTAGGATTCTTTGCCTTTTCCCTGACATTCTTTTCTTACATTTGCTCTAGGGGATTTCTACCCTTAAATGACATCCCTTGATGTTGTCTTCTTCTATTTACCTTTAGTCCTCAAATCTTTTAGGCATATCTTCCTTGTTTTGTACCCAGTACCTGTCTATTTCTTTAGGGAGCGTACAAATCTTCCTTGTTTCAAGATCATTGTGGGAGAGGCTTGCCTATTCCTTTCTTGGCTTGAGTTTAGTCGTTAATTGGCCCTTGGTCCTTTTAAGGATTTCTTGTATTCTTCTTTTCCCGAGTATTTGACCTTTCTGCCTCTCTCTTCTTCGTCGGAACTTACATTATGGCTTTCCCGAGTATTTGTTTGTTAACTGCTTTGCCTCCACTATTTGTTTGGTCTAAGTTTCTTAGCAGCTGTTTCTCGAGTCCTCCTATCCTTAACATCCATCTCACTGACCTTTTTATGGTGTAGTCCCTTCTACTTCCCGGTCTTCCTTAGGTGTCATTTGTTCCCTGTAACTATCTTGTTGTAACAACTTGCTTTCTCTTGTCCTGTTGGTCCGAACTTCCTATTTGACATAGTTGCTTTTTCCAAGGTGATTTATTCCTATAATCCGAATACGTCCCGTTTGTCATCAAATGTTCGTCTTGTCTTCTCTTGTGGATGCACTCCTTTCTTTGCTCCTAAATTGTTTGGATTTTCTTCTTAAAGGGGGAATTCTCTTCAGCTATCCTTTGTTCCATTTGTGGTTTTATTGATGTCCTACCACTACCCTTTTTTCCTTCTTACCACTTTGCTAAGATTTTGAAGAGTTTCCTATTATCTGTGGTTGCAAATGGAATCACGTTTCTTAGGATGGTATCCTTTCGGATTTCCTATAGTTGTGGAGTGTTTATTCTTGGAAAATATTGTCCTGACTCCTGGCGATGTGGGATAGTTTTTCACTTCGTGTCCTATTCCCCTCTAGGTTAACTTGATTTATGTCCTTCGTAGAGTTAGGCACTTCTCCACGCAGTGTCCCTATCATTCATGCTTGTAATTACATGAACATAAGTGGTTCCTCCTGGCGTTTTCTTGGGAATTGTTAGTTTTCGTGCTCCTTCGTCCTTAAGTCTGGATACCATGGGAGTTTTTTTTTCCTTTTTGGAGTCTTCCTTGAAGATCACATCATTTGAGGGACAGGGTTTTTAGGAATTTGGAGTACTTCATTAATAGAGTAGTACAGTATGTTGGAGATTTTGGCCCTATTACAGAATATGGTCACCAAATAACTAGGGAGCTACGAGATTCTTGATAAGCATCCTCCTATGTAAGGTTATATGCCCCATTTTATGGCATCACGCTTGGCTTCCTTTATACTTAGAGTTGTGACCTCAATAGGTCCTGTCACCATTCTCTGGGATACTTTCTCATTTGCTCTTTTGAGATTTATGCCTTGCTTTAGGCATTTGGGAAGCTTCTAGGGTTGTCTTCCTACGAAGATAAGGTGTTGAGTAGAGCCATTCCTAGTTTTCTTGGTTCCTCTCCTGGGAGCCATCTGAAAATTTTAGGATAAATCCTATTAGTTACAATATTTTATAATCTTGATTATGTATTCGAGGAAACATGCTCTAATACCACTCTAGTTGTCACGCCCCGACCCAGTTTGGTCGGATCCCCATGATCAACCCGCCACTCTCCCGGTTTATTAAGGGGTTTCCCCTTATCGTAAACCGTAAAGAGTAAGGCATCCTTTAACTTGCACCTTAAGGTTAATAAATTACTAGTATTAATATTGCCATAAATTATTGGTATTAATTCCAATAATTTAATTTCGGTATTAAATTATTTGTATTAATTCCAATAATTTAATTTAGGTATTAAATTATTGGTATTAATTTCAATAATTAAATATATATTAATTGATGGCTATTTATGATAAGCCCTACATAAAAATTTTTTACCAAAATTTTGGGTTACAAAAAATCATACTTCCTAGGAGGTCAACCATCCTTAAACTACTCTCAAGTAAACACGCTTAACTTTGAAGTTCTTATGGAATCTAGTTCACCTGAACCAATTTAGTTTTTGTTTTCTAGTTTGTCTTAAGTTTCTTTTCCAATGTTTCATAAATCATTTAGATCAACCGGAAGTTGTAAATTTTCATATTGATTATTCCCAAATGTAAACCAGTTTGGTTTTCTTATTCGGTTTGACCGGTTCTTTTCCCAGTTTTCCTTAACTCAAATGTGCAGGGTTTACACCTTAGATTCTCTTAATATGCTTCTGGGTTCCTTTCACCTTAGCATGCATTTTATTTGAAAGTTCCTCATCTCTCGTCACCTAGTTTCATTTCCTCTTTATTAGGCCATGTATCCTTTCTCAAGGTTTCCTTATTTGGAAGGATTCTTACCTTTTTCTCCTGTAATTTCTTTTTCATTCACCTTTGAAGGCACCTAACTTTAAATGATGTCCCTTGATGTCATTCTTTCATGCTTACCTTTACTCTTGAGATCCTACGAGTACGTCCTTCGTACTCCATCATCATTATCACTCGTACCCCACTACATGTCTATTTCTTTCTAGGGAGAGCTCACATCCACCTAGTTTCAAAATCTCTTGATCATCCTTCGTGAGGCTCACTTAACCATCTCTAGACTTTTAATTGTAAATCCAATCTTGGCCATTGATTTCTTTGAGGATTTTTCTTCATCCTTCTTTTCCAATGTTTTGGCCTTTTTACTTCTCCCTTCTTTATCGTGATTTAAATCCATGGTTCTCCCAAAAGGACAGTTCGTTAACTGCCTCCTTTCTACTAAGTTCTCCTGGAATCGTTATTTTCCACTTCTATTTTTCTCCAAGCAGGTCACGTTGGGTCATCTTGATGCATCCTTCCTTGGATAATTTCTTAATTAAAGGTGGGTTCTTTGCACTCCACATCATGACCATCCACCTATCAATGATCCCTTCAAGGGGTACTTAGTCATATGCATCCTTCCAAAGTTCCCTTTTCATAGAGTATTTCTTCTCTTCTTCACTAATTCCTACCTTGAAGTTTTTGGAGGACATTTTTCATGTTTGTCTCTCCTGAGGGGGTTCTAGGTGTACTTTCAATGTACCTTACCTCTATTCTTGTGATATCCTTCTCTGTTTGATCTACTTAAGAAGGAGTTTAAATTTCGCTTCACCTCGCCATTTCTTGACCTCTTTGTAAATTGTTAACCTTTCTCATGGTTTTAGTCACCAGTCCTTCCTGTCTTTCATGACTTTTTAGAAAGTATTGCCCTAAATCTATGAGATGGGAGACAGTCCTTCTTTACCTGTCCAATCTCCCCTACACCTATAACAAATTGTCCTGGTGCTTGTCCTTAGTAGGGTTGGGCAATTTTTCACGTAGTGTCCCCATCTTTCACATATGAAATGGTTATTCTTAGGTGTGAATCGTTGTGGTTCCTCCTTTTCTTTTAATATTGCGGGGCCTTTCTAGGGTTGCTGATGGTTTGGTGATTCGTCGTCCTTTGAGTCTGAACACCATAATAGTTTTCTTGCTAAGTCTCCTTTGCTAAAGGGTCATTCTAAGAGTCCTCCTAGGTTTCTTAATTCCCTGATTCAATTTCCTTAATTGAAATGAAAATTTTCCCTAGTTTTTATCGTAGTGTGGGTTTGTTTGGTTACTTTCCTTGGGGCCATCTTCCTAGCAATATCACATCATTCAGAGATAGAAATTTAAAAATTTTAAGTACTTCATAAATAGAGGGACACAAAATGTTGGGGTTTTAGCCCTATTACAAAAACTAGTCACATAATAGATAGGACGCTACAGTTTTCTTGGTAAGTATCCTCCTTGGTAAGATTATACGTCTGTACTGTCATTCTTGGCTTTAGGATAGGCTCCCTTTGTACACAGAAATGTGACCCTAACATGTCCTGGCACCTTACTCCTTGGCGCTACTTGATACTTCCCCATCTGGTCCTTTGGGCTTCTACTATGTCTCAAGCATTAGGAAGCTTCTAGGGTTGTCTTCCAACAAAGACAGGGGGTTGAGTAAAGTCATTCCTAGTTTTCTTGGTTTCTCTCCTAGGAGCCATCTGAAAATTTTAAGATCAATCCTATTAGTTGGTCACGCCCCGACCCGGTTTGGTCGGATCCCCGTGATCAACCCGCCACTCTCCCGGTTTATTAAAGGGTTACCCCTTATTGAAAACCGTAAAGAGTAAGGCGTCCTTTAACCTGCACATTTTTCCTGGAATAGCATAATCAAAACTGCATAAAATTTAAAATTTTACATACCTGTCTTACAGTTATCTTAGTTGACGGTCTTTAAGGGTAGGCTTTCCGGGATTTCCTCAAAGGGATATAAGGGAGGGGGTGAGTACAACTACTTAGTGAATGGGTTTTTAAAAACTTTTGACTTTTAAGAAAATAATTATTATTGGAGTGTGCCAAACTCCTTTCTTTTTCAAAAATCCCTTCGTTTAAAAATTTGGGTTTTCCATTATTTCTTAGTTACCGGTGTGTCATCACCCAACACACATCCTTCATCATGAAGGTTACATGCATTTGCAAGTCAGTATCACTACTGAACCCGCTAGTGGCTTCGGAGCGAATTTTCCTGCCACCCGGAAAGAAGCACGACCACTTCTACCCTGGGAATGAGTGGATGTATGTGACATCTGACCCACAATCCTGAAATCACTTCTTCATGTTCGTATGAGGATAGAGACCTCATCCTGTCCCCACCCCGATCTCATGCGCTTAGTGCTACTCCAAATTTCACACAGACACCTAGAATGACGAACTGCCCTTATAGCCACCAAGTCGTCCAGTGCCCTTAGGACGCATCACTACCCCTCATGGGTGTCTTGATGATCTCGTACTCACAGTGCATGCACAAACAATATTTTCTCATATTGCCATGTAATTTGTGGTGCCACTAGTCCAACGAACCCAACTCTCAACTCAACCCGCAGTTGTTTGTCTTGACTGGTCCGTCGACCTATCATGTCACAGTACAGCTAGTTGACTGAGCATGTCGGTTCTATCTTGGTACCATGGCCAAACAATTCACTTATTAATTTTTATGGCACATATATCATGTTCGTTTATGAGCTCCTACTCAAAATCGGGCATTTAGCCCCCAAGTTCCAAAACCGAGGCCCCCGGCCTATCAGAGCTATTCGAGCTCCCGTCGATAAGGTCTCCCAAATTGTTTAAGCATTGGCACATAGTCAGAGGAGAGCACTTCCGACAAAACATATGTTTTCTCTATCCATTATACCGCCCTGGTATAAGGACACCTCCGTCCAATGAACGGGTTTTGAACATCCTTCGAGGAAGTCTCATCATACCAACCGGGTATGATCTACTTACAACCGGTAAGTAGTTTTTCCGTTTGATTTTCACATCACTTCCTTTATGTTGTGATGTTTAAAATACCACTCCATAGTGGGTTTTCATACCGAGGTACTTATCATCCCCAACCGGGTATGATATAAAATTTCCACTCACAACCGGTAAGTTGTTTTTATCTTTAAGTTGTGCTCATCATCCCAACCGGGTATGATGTTAGTAAACCCACTCACCCGTTAATGTCGTGAATTCCACTAGACCAGTTCTTGGTATTCACGCAAGCTTGTCCTTGCTGGCATTCCCGGTACTTCGTATTCCTACACGATATGAATATCTTAGTTCATTATCCTTCGGCCTAATTGCCTTCATTCATTCCAAATGAATGAGAAAGTCAAAGTTTCATTTATTTGCAATTAGATCCCTAAAGTTATTTCTCTTTAACTTTAAGTCCCAAATGCTAGTTTTTCCTCAAATTGAGTCCCGAAACTTCTAAAATGTATCATAAGACCTCAATTTATTCCATTTCACTAAAAGGGTATTAATTTCTCAAATTTCCAATTTGGTCCTCACTTTTCCAAAATTACCATTTTGCCCTTCCTTTAAAAAAATGGTATGTTTTGCCCCAAAAATTCTAAAATTTCTCAATTGGTCTTCCAACATTATTTTCATGCCCAATTGGCCCTCAATTTCATAAAATTTCATTTTGGTCCTTCGAATTTTGAAAATCCCCAAATTTTCCCCTAATTTCAACTATTCAACACTACCGAATTTGATTTCATCAAATTGACTGATCAAACACTTCTAATTGTTAAAATTGTTCCTACATGTTCATACGATTCTAAGGAACTATGAATCGTAGATTTTAACGCCAGAACGAGCTCAAACGGACCTTCACCGGAAAATAGACTATAGAATGAGAAAGCTTCGATTTCTCACCGGTGAGGGCACAGTGGTCCGAGCTTTCAATATGGACAAATAGCTCTCATCGTTAGGTTCATCCTAGAATCAAGAATCGCATCAATTGATGCCGAACTGATTATAATTTCATCATTATAATTCTGTCAGTTCTCTCTCTAGCACCGCCTGGAAATTGTAGAGGGGAGCCGAATTGGCTTACCTTTTAGTCCTAATTTGGCCGTGGGAGGGCTGAGTAAGTGTTGGGAGGGCTTGGTTTGGTCTTAGGAGGGCTTGAAATAGCTAATTTCAGCTTGGCCGAAATAGGGCAGCTCTGGTCCTCCGGAGCTGGTTCACTGTTCTATCATGTCGGCGCTTCTCCAACGATTCTCGGATTGATTGGAGTATCAGATAGCTATCTTCCCCCCGGTTCTAAAGAGTCCGACCTTTGTTCAAGTCGAAGCTCTGGTTCGAGCTTCACCGGTAAATGGAGCGGTAGAGAGAGAGAGAGAAGTGTTCAGGTAAGAGGAGAATGAATGGGGATGACCTTTTTATATAGGTGTAAAATCATGTATTAAATGGGAGAGATTTATTACTAGTATTAATATTATCATAAATTATTGGTATTAATTCCAATAATTTAATTTCAATATTAAATTATTTGTATTAATTCCAATAATTTAATTTTGGTATTAAATTATTGGTATTAATTACAATAATTAAATATATATTAAGCTATGGTTATTTATGATAAGGCGTTCGCATAAAAAAATTTTACCAAAATTTCTTGTAATAAAAAGAATCATACTTCCGAGGAGGTCAACCATCCTCACACCACTCTCGGGTAAGCACGCTTAACTTCAAAGTTCTTATGGTGTCTCGTTCACCAGAACCAATTTGGTTTTTCTCTTCTAATTTGTCTTAAGTTTATTTTCGAAGGTTTATTAAACTCTTTGGATCACCCGATTGTTGTAAATTCCCAAATTTCCCGTTCAGAAATGATCAGATTTGTGAACCAGTTCTAAATCCTCACTTGGTTTAACCGGTTCCTTTCCTGGTTTTCTTAATCTCAAAAATACGAGGTTTACATAGTTACTATATTTTCTAGTCTTGATTATATATTCGAGGAAACAGGCTCTTATACCACTCAAGTTGTCACGTCCCGACCTTGTTTGGTCAGAACCTCATGATCAACCCGCCACTCTCCTGGTTTACTGAGGGTTACCCCTTGTTTATAAACCATGAAGAGTAAGGCATCCATTAAACCTGCATCTTTGTTGGAATTACATAAATCAAAACTGTATAAAATTTTAAACTTAGCATACCTATCTTACAGGCATATTAACTGGTGGTATTTAGGATAGGCTTTTCAAGGTTACCTGAAAGGAATATAAGGGAGGGGTGAGTACAATGACTCAGTGAATGGGTTTTTAAAATTTATCTTTCAAAAAAAGTTTGATTCGGAGTGTGCCAAACTCCTTATTCTCTTTTAAAAACCTTTCAATTCAAATTCCGGTTTTTGTCACCATTTCTTATTAACCACAGCGTGTCTTCACCTAACACATATCCTTCATCATGAAGGTCAAACACACAATTGCAGGTCAGTCCATCCATTGAACCCACTTGTGGCGTCGGAGCGACTTTATCGGCCACCTAGATAGAAGTACGTCCACTTCAACCCTAAGAATGAGTGTATGTTCGCAATATCCGACCCTCAATCCCGTAACAATTCTTCGTGTCCGTATGAGGATAGAAACCTCATTGTAACCCCTCCCCGGTCTCATATGCTTGAAGCTATGTCGAGCTTCGCAAGGCTTCTGGTACGACTAATTGCCCTTATATCCACTAGCTCATCAAGGGCCCTAGGGCGCATCACTACCCATCTAGGGCGTCTCGAAGGTCTCGTAAACATAGTGCATGTACAATCAACATTTTTCATATGATGCCATATAATATGTGGTGCCACTGGTCCAACAGCCCCGACCCTCAACTCAACCTGCAACCATTTGTCTTAACTAATCTGAACACCTGTCATGTTGCACTACAGCTAGTGGACTGAGTAGTCGATCATGTCTTGGTACCATGGCCAAACAATTCAATTACTTAAGTTTTCATGGCATATAAATCATATTTATTTATGAGCTCCTGCTTGTGCCAACTGGCCTAGTAACTCTTCAAGATTTTCAAAATTAGGCATAATTGCCCCCAAGTCCCAAAACCGAGGCCTCCGGCCTATCTAAGCTATTCGAGCTCCCGTCAAGACGGTCTCCCAAATTATTTAAGTAATGGCACACAGTCAGGGGAGAGCACTTCTGACAAAATAGTTTTTCAACAGTCCATCATTCCAACCGAGAATGAGGACATCTCCGCTCATAACCGATGAACGGCATTTTCACTTCCTTCAAGTAAGTTTCATCATACCAATCGGGTATGATCTACTTACAACTGGCAAGTAGTTTTTCCACGTTATTTTTGCATCACTCCATCCAGGTGTGATGTTTAAGATACCACTTAGTAGTGGATTTTCATTTTCGAGGTGCTTATCATCCCAATCGGGCATGATATAAAAATCTCACTAACCCGATAGTGTAGTGAAATTCTTCATAGGCGGCTTGATGTCCATACTCGAATTCATCTTAGCTGGTGTTCTTGGTACTTTGTGTTCTTACACGATATGAATGTTCTTGTTCACATGATATGAATGTTCTTGTTTATTATTTTTTGGTCGAACAACACTCATTCATCCCAAATAAATGAGAAAACTAATGTTTTCCTATATTTGCAATTAGGTCCCTAAAATTATTTTTCTTTAACTTTAAGTACCTAATGTCAGTTTATCATCAAATTGAGTCCTGGAACTTTTAAAATTTATCTTAGGACCTCAATTTATTTAAAATTCTCAAAAAAGGGGTTAAATTTCCCAAATTTTCAATTTGGTCCCCCAACTTTTCCAAAATTACCATTTTGCCCCTACTTTACAAAAATGGTAAGTCTTGCCCCAAAAATTCCAAACATTTCCCAATTGGTCCTCCAACATCTTCATCATGCCCAATTGGTCCTCAATTTTATGAAATTTCACTTTAGTCCCTCTAATTTTTGAAATTCCCAAATTTCCCCCAATTTCAACCTTCTAACTCTGCCGAATTTGTTTAATCAAATTGACAAATCAAATGAGTTTAATTGTTGAAATTAAAGTTAAATTGGAGTTCTTTCACCTTCATACGACTCAATTGCACTTTGAATCGCATGATTTGGTGTTGGAATGTGCTCAAACGGAGCTTCGCTGAAAAATTGGATTTAGAGAGAGTAAACTTCGAAAGCTTACTGTCGGGGGCGCGTTGGTCCGAGCTTTCAATCTGGGTAGATAGCTCTCATCCTAAGGTTTATCCTAGGATCAAGAATTGTATCAATTGATGTTGAATTGAGTGGGAATTTTATCATCGAAGTTTTGTCGGTTCTCTCTAGCACCGGTCAAAAATTACAAAGCGGAGCCGAATTGGCTTACCTTTTAGCTCTAATATAGCTGTAGAAGGGTTGTGAAGTGTTGGGAGGGCTTGGTTTGGCCTGAGAATGGCTCGAATGGGCTGATTTTAGCTCAGCCAAACCATGGTAGCTTCGGTCGGCCGAAACAGGGCAGCTTTGGTCCGTCGAAACTGCTTCACTATTCGATCACGCCGACGCTTCTCTGACGACCCTTAAAAAAAATGGAGATAATAGGCATGTAGCTGACTTCTCCCTGAATCCATAGAACTTGACCTCACCTTGTTTAGCTTAGAAAAGTGCCCAAGTTAGTGCTCTGGTTTGAGCTTCGCTGGAAATTGGGGTACTTAAGAGATAGTGGAGTTTTCAGGTATTAAGATTATGAATGAGAAGCTCTTTATATAGGAAGCTCGGGGACTCTTGGATGTCCAATTGGTGCCTTAATGGTGGTCATTCATTGCCTGAAACTCCCTGTCCGGAGACTTTTCAGCTTTGGCGGCGCTGCACGATTTTCCGATGAGTGAACAATGTTGTCATCTAAAGGAAGAAGACAACATTGTTCCGAACTGTACTAGACCGGTACGAACCGGGTTCAAAGCTTAAACTGGTCAATTCATGCCCAATTCAACCAAGTTTCTCAAAATTAAAATTTTTTAAATTCATCTAAATTCATCCTCTATTCAATGGTGGCCTTAAATCTAAAATTTGAACTTTCTAAGCCACCTAGAAAAATGAATTTAGCATCTGCTTAAATAGTGGTTCAAACCGGTCAAAACCGGTTCAATATGGTTGAAATCCGGTTTACCAAAACTAGATTGGTTTTCATCTACAATTCATCCTAAAGTCCTTTTTCATGACTTTGACTCCTTATATCACTCGGGATCCATAAATTTCACGGTTTACCCTTTCTCTATCGGTTCTGGTTCATGAATCGACTTGGTTCACAAAACGGATCAATCCAACTCGAATCTGGTTGTCTTGAACTGTCTGGTTTTTCTCTCCCAAATTGTCCTAAGGTCTTTTTCCAAGATTTTATGCACCCTTTGGGTCACTCAGGAGTTGTAAATTCCCCAAATTGCCCATTCTATGATGATCAGGTTTGTGAATTGGTTCGGTTTTTCTCACTAGGTTTGACCATTCTTCTCCAGGTTTTCCTTAATTGGTAGGGTTTACATTTAATATATCCAGTTTTGATTAATACTATTCCAAGAAAGATACAGATGAAAAGGACGCCTTACTCCTTGAGGTTTAGAGAAGGGGAAACTCTTAATAAATCGGAGAGTGGCGGGTTACTCGCGGGGATCCGACCAAACCGGGTCGGGTGTGACTAGTTTATTACTCTTCCTTCTTGCCTTTTAGGGCTTTACAACACCCCATTCTACTTCTCTCACCCTCTTTTACCCATAAAAGGAAAGAAGGAATTTATTCAATTTCACAAAAAAAGGGTTTATTTTTCCTAAATTTCCAATATGGTCCCCCTATTTTTCTAAAATTACCATTTTGCTCTTCCTTTACTAAAATGGTAAGTTATACCCCAAAAATTCTAAAATTTCTCAATTGGCCTTCTAACATTCTTATCATCCCCAAAGCTTACCAACGGGGGCACGACGGTCCGAGCTTTCAATCTAGGTAGATAGCTCTTGTCCTGAGTTTCATCCTAGAATCAAGAATTGCATCAATTGATGTCGAATTGGGTTAGAATTTTCTCATCGAAATTATGTTGGTTCTCTCTCTAACACCGGTCAAAAATTATAGGGGAGTTGAATTGGCTTACCTTTCCATTCTAATTCAGCCGTGGAAGGGCTAAGGAAGGGTTGGGATGCTTGGTTTGGTCTGAGGAGGGCTCAAATTGGCCAATTTCAGCTTGGTCGAAATAGGTCAGCTTCAGTCCGTCGAAGCTGCTTCACTGTTCCATCATGTCGGCGCTTCTCTGGTAACCCTCGAAGCAAACAGAGGCTACAGGTGTGTCGCTGACTTCTCCCCGGTTCTTAAAAGCCCAACTTCTCTTTCCGATGTTAAGAAAATGCTCAAATCAAATCTCTAGTTTGAACTTCATCGGGAAATGGAGTAGTAGAGAGAGAGAGAAGTGTTCAGATGTGAGGAGAATGAATGGGCATAATCTCTTTATATAGGGGTAAAATTGTGTATTAAATGGGTGGGGGGGGGGGGGGAGATTTATTACTAGTATTAATGTTGCCATAAATTATTGGTATTAATTCCAAAAATTAAATATATATATATATTAATTTATGGCTATTTATGATAGGGCGTACGTTTACTCTTCTAATTTGTCTTAAGGTTCTATTCCAAGATTTTAGAAACCCTTTGGAATATCTGAAAGTTGTAAATTTCCAAATTGCTTGTTCCCAAATGATCGAGTTTGTACACCGGTTCGATTTTCTTACTCGTTTTGAACAGTTCTTTTCCTGATTTTCCTTAACTCAAAAGGGTGGGTTTACATTACCTCTTCTTGGGCCTAGGCCTCGTCCAGTTCTCGGGGCGGAGAGGTCTCACCTTCCACCGAGCGCGGAGGGGTTCTCCTTCGGGGTTCCCTCCAAGGAACGTACTCCTCCAATTCTTCTATACTTTGTTTGATATTATTCCTCCAGGAGAAGTATTCTTCGTTTGTGTCTCCGTTCATGCTTCTTTGCAAGGTGTCGGGGATAGGGCCTATGGTTTGGAGGAACTTATTAGAAAAACTATGCTCTCATTCCACTAAAGTTGTCACACCCCGACTGGGTCTGGTCAGAGTTGGGTGAACAACTCGCCACACTTTCCTACACCATCCTAACAATCCTATCTTGATGGTCATGAGAAGCTAAAAGCTTACCCGCATATGTTCCCTTAATATGATTGAAATTTCGTGATGGGGGACATATCTTGAGGGTTCGAGCCTTCTCTTAGGGCTTAAATCTCTCCTGACCCGACTCCTCTTAAATATTCCTAAAAGGGTGAGAGGAGGGGAATGAGTATATACTCAGTGAGGGAAATTTTCTACAATGGTCAATTTATTTGATTTAGTCACTCAATTCATTATCCAAAGTACACATAATATTCACATAACAACCGCCCTCTTTATCATAAAAATGGATCACACCATCGCAAACCAGTACTCGACTAGTCCACTTGTGGATCGGAGCGCCTTTACCACCCACCCTGATTAAGGCTCATGGCGTCTACCCCGAGTTTGTGTGGACATCAATCATCCAACCCTCAAACCCTAATCATCCTCCATGCCCGCTTTGAGGGATGAGACCTCTGTCACCCTATTGCCTCAGTCTTTGTGCATAGGAAGCTCCTAGAGCTTCTCGACGTATTGAATGACGGACCGCCTTTATGCTCCATGGGTCGTCGAGTAGCCCTTGGAACCACCACTACCCCATATCAGGCATCTCGATGATCTCGCACCACATGCATGCACAATCAAGGAATTGTTTTATTAAATATGGCCATTATCTTTGGCCCATCAGCCCAAGGGTCCATTGGCTCGGCTCCAGCCCCATGCGTACTAGCCCAACGAGTTCGATAATCCAACTTCAGCTTAGCAACTAACTAGCCCAAAAAGCCCAACAACAAACTTTTGGCTCGATGGGTGAAACACACAAGTTTGTTCATTTTGAAAGTGTTGATGGAATCGTATTTACATATTCTCAACGGGCCTATGCCCATGCCCATCAGTCTTGGGCCCACTAGTGTCATCTAGCCCAAGTTCTAGAATTAGCTCCCTAATATTTTAAGCATAGTCACCCAGTTAGGGGAGGCTAATTCTGAGAAAACTAGTTTGAAAGCAAGACAATTGTACCAATTGGAACTGATGTTGTAAATTTCCCACTCACCTAGTTGTAGTGATGCATTCACACAACTGTAATCTGATCCATAGCATGTTCTCCGCGGGTCCTTGTGGGGTCTGTTCCACCCGATCCAAGCTTCCAATTCCATACCTAACTTGCTGGTTTGACTACAGGAAAAGTGTTAGGTTTGTTTTCACTTGGTTACCTGAAAATGGGTAAAGGGTGGGGTGAGTTTGACAACTCAGTGAATGGATGTTGGGAGAGACTTTTCATAAACAAAATAATTTTAATCGCAGTGTGCCAAACTCCTTATTTCCTTTAATAATGTTCTTTCCTCAAATTCTAGTTTTCAAAACCTTTACCCTGCCAAGGGCGACCTTTTCTTTTAAAAAGGGTTTTTCCTTAATTTTTAATCTCCTTTTCAAAACCTTTTTCCAATATTTACCAATTATTTTCCAAGGATTCTCAAATCCTTTCCAAGGTTTTCAAAACCTATTTCCTATTTCCATATTGGGTGTGTTTCACAAGCAACACACGCCCTTTATCAGGAAGGGTACACACATTCGTGACATGTAGTTACGTCGACTGCACCCACTTGTGGATCAGATTGTCTTTACCATCCACCCTGATAGAAGTCCCTGACTTCTACCTGGAGTTTGAGTGAACATCTCAAATTTTCAACCCTTAGACCCAAAAATACTTTGTGTCCATATGAGGATGGAGACCTCATCCCCACCCCACCCCAATCTCATGCGCATGAAGCTACATCGCGCTTTCCAGACTGTTGGCACGAAAAACTGCCATTATCTCCACCATGTCATCTAGTAGCCCTCTTGAGTGTCTTAATGGTCATGTACCTCAAGTGCATGCACAAAAATAGTTTTCCACAAAGCCATTTATCTTTGGTGCCACTAGTTCAACGGCCTCGACCCTCAATGCGACCTACAGCTGTTTGTCTAGGCCAGTCCGTCGACCTGGCCCTGATGCACTGCCACCAGTCCATCAAGTATGTCAGTCTTCTCTTGGTACCATGGAAAAATTAAATAATCCATTCAGTAAGAATTTTCATGGCATAGATATCACATATTTGTTTACGAGCTCCTGCTCGTGCCAACAAGCCTTGGGCCCACTAAGGCCTCAATTGGTAAGTAGGTTTCCTCTTAGTTCTCACATCACTCCAACAAGGTGTGATGTTAAAATCCCACATATAAATGGTTTTTCATTTCTGAGGTGCTCATCATCCCAACTGGGTATGATGTTAATAAACCCACTCACCCGTTAACCGTGATCTATTCGTCCTCGATTGGTTTTCCAAGTTGATGCGAGCTTTCTCTTACTGGCGTTCCAATCACACTTGTCCCTACATGAATTTGGCACTCTTATCTATTAGATTTTGGCATAATAGCCTTGGTTTCTCACATATGAGCAACTAGGCTCAAAACTTAATTGCACTTAGGTCCCTAAAGTTTATTTTCCTTAACTTTAGGTCCCTTGTGTTAACTTTTCCCCAAATTGAGTCCTGAAACATCCAAAAATTAACTTTGGGTCCTCAATTTACTCAAAATATTTTAAAGGGTTCAGGTTTTCCAAATTTCCAATTTAGTCCCCAACTTTTCAAAAATTACCTATTTTGCCCATACTTTCCAAAAATGGCAATTTGACCCCAATTCTTTCAAAAATTGACCAATTGGTCCTCTAGCATCTTTTCCATGGCCAATTGGCCCTCAAGTATGGGAAATTGTAATTTGGTCCCTCAATTTTACGAAATCCCTAAGTTTCCCCCTTTCAAACTGGCCGAATTTGATTTCAACAAATTGACCATTCAATCGAGGTTAATTTCTCCAATTAAAGGTATAGATTCATTCCTACACTTCCATACGATTCAACTGAGCTTTGAACCACGTCATTTGGGTCCGAATTGACATAAAAACGGAGCTTTGCTAGAAAATTGAGCGTAGAGAGAGAAAGCTTCGAAAGCTTTTCGTTAGAGGTATGGCGGTCCAAGCTCTCTATCTAGGCAAGTTGCTCTCGTCTGGAGGTTTCTCCTGAGATCAAGAATTAATACAATTCACCCTAAATTGAGGGAGAATTTTTTTAATGAATTTTTATCGTTTCTCCTCTAATGTCGACCGAAAATGACAGAGGGGAATTGGCTTACCTTTCAGCTATGTTACGGTCATGTGATGATCATGGGAGTGTTAGGAGGGCTTGGTCAGGGCGGAGGAGGGCTGAATTTGGCCAAATTCAGCTCAGCCGAAATAGGGCAGCTTCGGTCCGTCAGAGTTGCATCACTGTTTGATTCCGCCAGTGCTTCTCCGGTAGTCCTCATATCGAACAGAAGTTACTATCAGACAACTGACTTCCCCTGGAGTCTAAAGAGCTCGACCTCACCTTCTGAGGTTTAGAAAACTACCCAAGTTAGAGCTCTGATACGAGCTTCACCAAAAAATGGAGCAGTTGAGAGAGAATGGAGTTTTCAGGTGTGAGAAGGATGAATGGAGAGGTCCTCATTATATAGGAGCTTGGGAACTCTCTGCCTGATTGTTTGGCATCTTAATAGTACTCATTCATGATCTAAAACACCTTGAATGAAGGCATTTCTTCTTTGTCGGCACTATCCATTCTTTCAGCGAATGAACAGTGTCGTCATCTGGAGGAAGAATACGACACTATTCTTAACCAAGTTCAATGTTTTAACCGGCCTATTCAAGCCCGACTCGATCAATTTTTTCAAAATTAAAATTTTCTAAATTCATTTTCTATCCAATGGTGGCTTCAATTCCCTAATTTGAATATTTTAAGCTACCTAGAAAAATGAATTTAGCAACCAGTTCAATGATGGTTCAAACCGATCCCAACCGGTTTAGAATCGGTGCACCTTAACCAGTCTGGTCTTCTCTTCCAATTTATCCCAAAGTCTCTTTCTATGCTTTTTATGACTCTTTATGTCACACCCCAACCCGGTTTGGTCGGATCCCCATGAACAACTTGCCACTATCCCGGTTTATTAAAGGGTTTCCCCTTATTATAAACCATAAAGAGTAAGGCATCCTTTAAACCTGCACCATTTCCTAGAATAGCATAATAAAAACTGCATGAAATTTTGAACTTTACATGCCTATATTACAAGCATCTTAGTTGATGGTCTTTCAAGATAGGTCTTCCGGGATTTCCTGAAAGGGATATAAGGGAGGGGGTGAGTATGACTACTTAGTGAATGGGTTTTCAAAGGTCTACTTTTAACTTTTAAGAAAAAAAATATTTATATGGACTGTGTCAAACTCCTTTCTTTTTCAAAAATCCATTCATATAAAAATTCTGGTTTTTCCATCATTTCTTAGTTACCACGGTGTGTTATCACCCAACACACATCCTTCGTCATGAAGGTTACACACATTCGCAAGTCAGTATCACTAATGAACCCACTAGTGGCTTCGAAGCGACTTTTCCTACCACCCGCATCGAAGCACGACCACTTCAACCCTAAGAAAGAGTGGATGTTTGCGACATCTGACCCTCAATCCCAAAATCACTTTTGCATGTCCATATGAGGAAAGAGACCTCATCTTGTCCCCATCCCAATATTATGCGCTTGGTGCTACCCCAAATTTCGCATAGACACCTGGAACGACGAACTGCCCTGATAGCCACCAGGTCATCCAATGCCCTTAGAATGCATCACTACCCCTCACAGGCATCTTGACGATCCCATACTCATAGTGCATGCCCAAACAATATTTTCTTATTATGCCATGTAATATGTGGTACCATTAGTCCAACGGCCCCGACTCTCAACTCAACCCGCAGTTGTTTGTCTTGATTGGTCCGTCGACCTGTCATGTCGCACTACCGCTAGTTGACTGAGTACGCCGGTCCTATCTTGGTACCATAGCCAAACAATTCCTTTATTTAAAGTTTTATGGCATATAACTCATGTTTGTTTATGAGCTCCTGCTCGTGCCAGCTGGCCTTGGGTCCACTGTACGACATTTTCAAAATCGGGCATATTAGCCCTTAAGTTCCAAAATCGAGGCCCCTAGCCTATAAGAGCTATTCGAGCTCCCGTCAAGAAGGTCACTCAAATAGTTTAAGCATTAGCACATAGTTAGGGGAGAGCACTTTCGAAAAAATATATTTTCAACTGTCCGTTATACCGATCGGGTATAAGGATATCTCTGCTCATAACCGATGAACGGGTTTTCAACTTCCTTCGAGGAAGTTTCATAATACCAACCGGGTATGATCTACTTACAACCGGTAAGTAGTTTTTTTTATGGTTTTCACATCACTCTTCTAAGTTGTGATGTTTAAAATACCAAGAAATAGTGGGTTTTCATTTCGAGATGCTTATTATTCCCAACCGGGTATGATATAAAAATCCTACTTACAACCGGTAAGTGGTTTTTAACTTTAAGTTATGCTCATCATCCCAACTTGGTATGACGTTAGTAAACCCACTTGCTCGTCCATGCTGGCATTCCCGGTATTTCGCATTCCTACATCATATGAATATCCTAGTTCATTATTACTTGACATAAGAGCCTTCATTCATTTCCAATGAATGAGAAAACCCTAACTTTTAGTTATTTGCAATTATGTCCCTAAAGTTATTTCTCTTTAACTTTAAGTCCCTAATGTCGATTTTTCCTCAAATTGAGTCCCGTAACTTTTAAAATTTATCTAGGGACCTCAATTTATTCAATTTCACCAAAAAGGGGTTTAATTTCCCAACTTTCCAATTTGGTCCTCCAATTTTTCCAAAAATAATCATTTTGCCCTTTCTTTTCAAAAATGGTAAGTTTTGTCCCAAAAATTCCAAAATTCCTCAATTGGTCCTCCAACATTATTTCCATGCCCAATTGACCCTTAATTTCATAAAATTTCATTTTGGTCCTTTGAATTTCGAAAATCCCCAATTTCAACTCCTTAGCACAGCCGAATTTGATTTTATCAAATTGACCGATCAAACACATCTAATTGTTTAAATTGAAGTTAAAATTGAGTTTCTCTATCTTCTTACGATTCAATAGCACTTTGAATCGTAAGTTTTAACGCCAGAACGAGCTCAAATGGAGCTTCGCCGGAAATATATGTAGAGAGAGAAAGCTTCGATTACTCACTGGTGAAGGCACGGCAGTCCGAGCTTTCGATTTGAGTAGATAGCTCTCATCTTGAGGTTCATCCTAGAATCAAGAATTGCATCAATTGATGTCAAATTGAGTTAGAATTTCATCATTGAAATTCTATCAGTTCTCTCTCTAGCACCGACCGAAAATTGCAAAGAGGAGCCGAATTGGCTTACCTTTCAGTCCTAATTTTGTGGGAGGGTTGAGGAAGTGTTGAGATGGCTTGGTTTGGTCCAAGGAGGGCTCGAAATGGCCGATTTCAGCTTGGCTGAAATAGGGCAACTTTGGTCAACCGGAGCTGCTTTACTGTTCCATCATGCCAGCGCTTCTCTAGTGATTCTTGAATTGACTGGAGTTTGCTATTAGATAGCTATCTTCTCCCCGATTCTATAGAGCCCAACCTCTCCTTCCGAGGTTAAGAAAAATGTTCAAGTCGAAGCTCTGGTTTGAGCTTCACCAAGAAATGGAGCAGTAGAGAGAGAGAGAGAGAGAGATGTGTTCGGGTGTGAGGAGAATGAACGGTAATGACCTATTTATATAGGTGTAAAATCGTGTATTAAATGGGAGAGATTTATTACCAGTATTAATATTGCCATAAATTATTGGTATTAATTCTAATAATTTAATTTTGGTATTAAATTATTTGTATTAATTCAAATAATTTAATTTAGGTATTAAATTATTGGTATTAATTATAATAATTAAATATATATTAATTTATGGCTATTTATGATAAGGCGTACGCTTACACTACTCTCGGGCAAGCACGCTTAACTTTAGAGTTCTTATGGGATCTCATTCACCTAAACCAATTTGGTTTTCTTTTCTAATTTGTCTTAATTTTTTTCCAAGGTATAATAAACCTTTGGATCACCTATCCAAATTGCTTGTTCCCATATGATCGGGTTTGTAAACTGGCTCGGTTTTCTTACTCGGTTTGGTCGGTTCTTTTCCCAGTTTTCCTTAACTCATAAGTGCAGGGTTTACAACTCTCCTCTCCTTTTAGGAGTTTTATCCCCAAAACTAAATGAGCAACCTCGCATGAGAAACCATTTTCTTTGATGTCCATTTGTTGTTTTCTTAACATGCAAACTATTCTCTTGTTCTTTCAATTAGCCCTTTTTACCTCCTTCACTTAAGGGATTTCTTTTCCTTTATATTATTTACTCCTTGCATGGAGTTTATCATAACTAGACATTCCATATTCCAGGGTATATCCTTAAATTAATATCTTTCTTTGCTTAGAGCGAGCAACATTCTTCCCTTTAAGATTCCGTACTCAAGATTTAGGAACTCCAAGATAACTAATCATTCTCGTGTCTAGTTATCCTTTTGGTAGTTGAAACTTTTAGCTCGATGTTCTTTCGAGCGTTACGTACTTGTTTCCATGGTTTTTCTTTATTATCATTTTTTGTTCCATTTTGACCCTTCATTCATTCGTTGTCTATTATAACTTCAGTCCAAATTTTTTTTATATTCGACCTTGTCATGCTTATTAGTCGACTCTTCCTTACTTTGAGTCATATTCTCCTCGGGATTGTTGGGCTTACAAGCCCCTTACAGGTATTTTCAAGGACCTATCTTTGTACATTAAATTCTTAGAACATCTCCTTGAGGGTCTCTCTTAGCTTTTCGACCTTTCAGGGATCGTATAACTTCATCCCTCTTTTCTTTTGATAGCATTTCTCAACTATCCTTTTTACCATTATCCTCTCCTCCACTATGCCTTTGAAGTTATGTCTCACATAACCGCATGGATTCCTCTTACCTACTCATCCTTCCCCAAATTCTTTATTGGATCTTTTCGGTTCCAATTGATTGGGTTTTCCAATACTATATCAACAAGCTAGGATTCATCCGTTCTTAGGTCCATCCTCGTTCACAATGACATCCTTTACTCAAGGATTTTACTTTGGCCTTAATCCACTCTTACTTGCTCATAATCATTTCACAATTCTTTATAACGAGTTGATTTCTTTCGGTCTACATGTCAATTTGCTTTGTTTGGGAAGTTTCCCTTTTTACAGTTTCATTCTCTACTATTTCCTTCAAAGTAGAGACTTTCACCTTTGGAGTTACATGTTCAACCTTCTTACCATTTCTTGAAGGTTTCCTTTCTTCATCTCCTTACAGCCTTTCTATATTGGGGCATTTGCCCGGTTTTAGTCCTCCATTGTCTTAAATTTTTAATTCCATCCCTTATTCCTTAATTGAGTAGATTCCGATTATCGGTCTTATTTCGTGTACTCCACCCTATGCCCAGCCATCCACTCTTTAGGCTCTATAATGCTAGTGTGAACCACAATCCATCTTGATATTAGTGGTTATCCCCCCCCCCCTCCAACCACTTCTTATTTTGGGGGCTTACTTTCCCAAGGTTTCTCGATCGTTCTGGCCATTGATTTTTTTTTTAAGGATTTTCCTTCGTTCTTCTTTTCTAATGATTTTCCCTTTTCACTTCTCCCTTCATTATTGTGGTATAAATCCATGGTTCTCTCGAATACCAGTTCGTTAACTGTCTTTTTCTCTCTATTTTTCTAGTCCAATCATCTGGACAGCTGTATCACTCGTCCTTCATGCCCATCCTATTGTCCTTCATAGAGTGTAATCTTTACTACATCTCCGCCTTTCTTAGGGTTTTGTTTATTCTTTTTGACTGTCCGCTGTTACTAGTTTTCCTCTTTCTACATGGTTCTCTTGTTCTCTCCAAACAGGTCACACTGGGCCATTACAATACTTCCTTCCTTGGAAACATTTCCTAATTAAGGGTTGGTTCCATTTCCTCTTAATTGGGATACACATGTCTTTTCGAGGCTTCCTTCCTTGGTATGATTCTTTGCCTTTCCCCTAACATTCTTTTCTTACATTTGTTCTAGGGGATTTCTACCCTTAAATGACATCCCTTGATATCGTCTTCTCTATTTACCTTTACTCTTCAAATCTTGTAGGCACATCTTTTATACTATATCTGCATCCTCATTCGTACCCAGTACTTGTCTATTTCTTTAGGGAGCGTACAAATTTTCCTTGTTTCAAGATTTCTTGACCATTGTGTGAGAGGCTTTCCTATTTATTCCTTTCTTGGCTTGAGTTTAGTCGCTAATTGGCCTTTGGTCCTATTAAGGATTTCTTTCATCCTTCTTTTCCCGAGTATTTGGCCTTTCTGCCTCCCTCTTCTTTGTTGGAACTCAAATTATGGCTTTCCCGAGTATTTATTCGTTACTGCTTCACCGTCACCATTTGTTTGGTCTAAGTTTCTTTAGGTGGTTGTTTCTCGAGTACTCCTATCCTTAACGCCCATCTCATGGACCTTTTTTTTTTTAGGGTGTAGTCCTTTCTACCTCCCGATCTTCCTTAGGCTGTCATTTATTTTATTTGACTATTTTGTTGTCACGGTTTGCTTACTTCTGCTATGTTGCTCCGAATCTCCAATTTGACTTCTCTATTTTTTTTCCAAAGGAAGTCATACTTGAAATCCCAAGACATCCCATTTGTCGTCAAACGCTCGGCTTATCTTTTCTTGTGGATGCACTCCCTCCTTTTCTCCTAAATTATGGGAGATTTCTTCTTTAAGGGAAAGTTCTCTTCAGCTACTTTTTGTTCTATTTATGGTTTTATCGATGTCCTACCTTCAGCCCTTTTTTCTTCTTGCCACTTTGCTATGATCTCGAAAAGTTTCCTCATATCTGTGGTTGAATTTACAAGCGAGAGTTATGTTCCTTGGGACGGTATCCTTTTGGATTTCCTATAGTTGTGGGGTATTTATTCTTGGAAAATATTGTCTTGACTCCTGGCAATGTGGGATAGTTTTTCACTTCGTGTCCTATTCCCCTATAGGTTAATTTGATTCCTGTCCTCTGTAGGGTTGGGCACTTTTCCCCGCAATGTCCCTATCGTTCATGCTTGTAATTACATGAATATAAGTGGTTCCACCTGGCGTTTTCTTGGGAATTGTTAGTTTTGGTGCTCCTTCATCCTTAATTCTAGATACCGTGAGAGTTTTTCTTTTTGGAGTCATCCTTTCACATCATTTGAGGGACAGGGTTTTTAGGAATTTGGAGTACTTCATTAATAGAGTAGTACAGTATGTTGGGGGTTTTGGCCCGATTACAAAAAATGGTCACCAAATAACTAGGGAGCTACAAGATTATTGATAAGCATCCTCCTATGTAAGGTTATATGCCCTCTTTTATGGCTTCATGCTTCCTTTATACTTAGAGTTGTGACCTCCATAGCTCCTGTCACCATTCTTCGAAATACTTTCTCATTTGGTCTTTTGAGATTCTTGCCATGCTTCAGGCATTTTGGAAGCATCTAGGGTGTTCTTCCAACTAAGATAGGGTGTTGAGTAGAGCCATTCATAGTTTTCTTGTTTCTCTTCTGGGTGCCATCTGAAAATTTTAGGATAAATCCTATTAGTTACTATATTTTTTAGTCTTGATTATGTATTCGAGGAAATAGGCTCTAATATCACTCTAGTTGTCATGCCCCGACCTAGTTTGGTCGGATCCCCGTTAACAACCCGCCACACTCCCGGTTTATTAAAGGGTTTCCCCATATTCTAAACCGTAAAGAGTAAGGCGTCCTTTAAACCTACACCATTTCGTAGAATAGCATAATCAAAACTGCATGAAATTTTACATACCTCTCTTACAGGCATCTTAGTTGATGGTATTTCTGGGTAGGCTTTCCGGGATTTCCTAAAAGGGATATAAAGAAGGAGGTGAGTACGACTACTCGGTGAATGGGTTTTCAAAGGTCTACTTTTAACTTTTAAGAAAAAAAATATTTATATGGAGTGTGTCAGACTCCTTTCTTTTTCAAAAATCCCTTCATTTAAAAATTCTACCCTAAGAAAGAGTGGATGTTTGCGACATCTGACCCTCAATCCCAAAATCACTTTTTCATGTCCATATGAGGAAAGAGACCTCATCATGTCCCCATCCCAATATTATGCGCTTGGTGCTACTCCAAATTTCGCATAGACACCTGGAACAACGAACTGCCCTTATAGCCACCAGGTCATCCAGTGCCCTTAGAATGCATCACTACCCCCTCACGGGTGTCTTGACGATCCCATACTCATAGTGCATGCACAAATAATATTTTCTTATTATGCCATGTAATATGTGGTGCCATTAGTCCAACGGCCCTGACTCTCAACTCAACCCGTAGTTGTTCGAAGCTCTAGTTCGAGCTTCACTAGGAAATGGAGCAGTAGAGAGAGAGAGAGAAAAGTGTTCGGATGTAAGGAGAATGAACGGGAATGACCTCTTTATATAGGTGTAAAATCGTGTATTAAATGGGAGAGATTTATTACCAGTATTAATATTGCCATAAATTATTGGTATTAATTCCAATAATTTAATTTCAGTATTAAATTATTTGTATTAATTCCAATAATTTAATTTAGGTATTAAATTATTGGTATTAATTAAATAATTAAATAATTAAATATATATTAATTCAGGCAAGCCCGCTTAACTTCAGTGTTCTTATGGGATCTCGATCACCTAAACCAATTTGGTTTTCTTTTCTAATTTGTCTTAAGTTTGTTTTCCAAGGTATAATGAACCTTTGGATCACCTTTCCAAATTGCTTGTTCTCGTATGATCGGGTTTGTAAACCAGCTCAATTTACATTTTAAGTCACTCGAGATTTGTAAATTTTCCAATTTGCCCTTTCTCTAACGGTTGGGGTTCGTGAACTGTTCGGTTTTTCTCCCTTGGTTTGACCGGTTCTTTCCCTTGTTTTCTTATCTTTAATGGACGGGGTTTACAACGCTCCCCTCCTTTTAGGAGTTTTGTCCCTAAAACTTATTCAGCATCCCTTGCATAGGAAATAACTTCCCTTGATGTCAACTTGGAGTTTTGCTTGACATGCTAACGTTTCGGTTGTTTTCATTTAGCCCCTTTATGACATGCACTTATGGAATTTCTTTTCCTTTCCATTGCTTACTCATTCCATGGAGTTTATCATAGCTAAGCATGTCTTACCTGCAAGTTCAAGGGTATATCCATCTTCATTTGCTTAGGGCAAGATTCTTCCCCCTTAAGGTTCTTACTCAAGATTTCAGGATTGGGTGTTCCATGATGCCCACTCATTGTTGTGTCTATTCATTCTCTTTATCGTTGAAACTCTTAGCTCGATGTCCTTTCGAGTGCCATGTACTTGCTTTCATAGGTTTTGGTGTTATTACTTTTTTGTCCAATTTTGACCATTCCCTCATTCGTTATTTATTACAGCTTCGATCCAAATTACATTTTTGACCCTGTCATGCTTAATTGACTCTTCCTTACTTGAGCCATATTTTCCTAGGAACTATTGGTCTTACATGTCCCTTTCAGCATGACATGTTCCAAAACTTATCTTTGTCCATTAGATTTCTATAACACTTCCTTATTAGGTCTTTCTGGTCCCAATCATTGGGCTTCCTGATGCCTTACTGATACGCTCGGATTCTTTCCTTCTTATGTTCTTCCTCATTTCTGGTGGCGTCTTTTACTCAAGGATTTTCCTTTTTCCTTAACCCACTCTTACTTGATTGTGATCATTTCACAATTTCCTTTGTTTGTGGAGTTCTCCTTTAACAGATTTCATTCTCTACTATGCCCTTCAAAGTAGAGACTTCCCCCCTTAGGCATTATACGTTCAAATTTCTTACTATTCCTTGAATGTTTCCTTCCTTCTCATTCTTACACCATTTTGAATTTGAGCTTTTGCCCACCTTTAATCATTCACCAACCTTAATTTCCCAGTTTACTCTTTAGCTTCCTATCCAAGGTATCTCCGATTGTTGGGTCTTATTTCGTGTACTCCACACTATTTTCATCCTATTGCCCTTCTTCGAGTGTAGTCTCTACTACCTCCCGGTCCTTCTTAAGGAATCATTTATTCTTCTTGACCATCATGTTGTTACTAATTGCTTCCTCCTGCTAGGTTCATCTGAAATCCCTATTTGGCTTCTTTGTTCTTATGAAACAGGTCACACTTGGCCATCCCGATATACCCTCAACAACTTATACTTATTTATGAGGTTTCTTATTTCGGGTTAAACCTCTTATAATCCATTTGTCAGTTCCTTAGCTTGGGGATTTCCCTTTTAAGGTCTCACTTCCTATATTTATCCTTTTATCTAGGGACGCTCATCCTGGTTCAACCTCCCTAATGTTCTTTGGAGGCTTTTCCTTCTTTCCTTATTATGGGTAGCCCACCCATTCTTACTTGTCATGGCGTCCTTTGATGATATCTTCCTACTTATCCGTTTACTGGGTTTAACTTACTCCTTGGGTCCTCCTAGTATGCTTCCCTTGGTTCATTCACCTTAGTATGCACTTTATTTCATCATCCTTTATCACTTGGTCCATTACTTCTCAATCGGGACATGTATGCCTCCCTAAGGTTTCTTTCCTTGGGAGAATCCTTCCCTTTCTTTCTCGAAATTCCTTTTTTGTTCGCCCTCTAAGGTATCTAACTTTAAATTTACTTTCCTGACATCCTTAGATGCCATCCTTCCTATTTCCCCTTTCTTTAGAGATTTGGTGGGTACGTCCTTAGGGTTTTCTTTTACTTGTATCTCATTACAAGTTTATTTTTTGCAAGGAATGGAACTTTTATTTATTAATATGATGACAAATTACAAGGTTTTGACTATATTTGTCTAGGGGAGCTATGGTAAGTACTAGCTATGGTACTAGGATTATTCTGTGTTTGCTCCTGGGTGAAGTTGTATACTCTAGTTAGTACCCTTAACGTAGTGGCTATGTCTTGTCCTCTGTCTAGCGCTCTTGGGTTCTCTTGAGGTGATTGATGGTTACTTCATTGTGTATTACCTCGAAGGGCTGGACAACTCTTTGCAAAGTGTCTGAGTTGTCTGCATTCAAAGCATGCTCAACACGAACCAACATGGCTTTTCTGGCACCTAGGGCAATAGGGGTTTCTCCTTTGTGGGGTTTTACTTGCCTCCCTTTGGACATGATAATTGTCATTTCTCCTAACGGACCCCATCCTTGACCCCCATCTCTGCCTACCAGGCTCCTTTTTAACCTTTCTGGTTGTTTTATCCTTCTTCTTCCTTCCAGATGGCCTATTCTATTCGACGGCGTCTTATTTGTACCAGAGGCTCACACTCATGGGCAATGTTGATGATGGCAGCCAAATCCATGAGGCATCCTAGTACTTCCATTCAGTCTCATATGTCCATGTTGAGACTGTCCATGAACCATTGGCAAATATCTGCCAGTCCAGTTAAGTCCAGAGCAAAAGGTCTTAGTTCATTATATCTAGTCTCATACTCTAAGATGGTGTGGGATCCTTGTCGGAGCCGAGAGAATTCTTGCTTCTTCTCATTGATTAGATGTAGAGCAAAGTATTGCTCTAAATACTTCTCCTTGAATTGCTCACAAGTGGGTGTGGTGATGTGTAGGCTCCTAATGTTGTCCCACCATCTTTTCGGACTAGCTTCCAGGAAGAATTTTGCCAAAATCACCATCTCCTTTGGTGGAATCCTAGTTCTTCTCATAAGTTTATTAATGCTAGCTAGCCAGTCCATAGCAACTCCAGCATCCTTCTCTCCTAGGAATAACTTACATCCGAATTGACAGAGGGTCTTGAGGTATTTAGAAATATATCAATTATAGGATGGATATTGATAGAAGTAGGATGGGACTATACTTCCTCGGATTTGGCTCGGGAGTTGGTGTCCACCTCTAGAGTGAGTTTGTGCCTTCCAAACACTCGGGTGAAGTCTTTATATAATCGCTGATGGTCCAAGCTTAGTCCAGGTGGACTCGTTGGGACATTTCTAGGAGTTTCTACAAGGAGGGGTTGTTGGACAGTGTCAGAAACAGCGGCACTTGTTCTGTTGGTTCCTCTATTGGGAGTCATCTAAAATATTAAGATGTATCCCCCTTAGTTTCTATTTATATAGTCTTGATAATGTATTTGGGGAAATGGGCTATAATACCACTCAAATTGTCACACCCCAACCAGGTTTGGCGGATCCCCGTGAGCAACCCGCCACTCTCCCGAATTATTAAGAGTTTCCCCTTCTCTAAACCGTGAGGAATAAGGCATCCTTTTCACTTGTATCTTTCTTTGAATATCATTAATCAAAATTGAATACAATAAACCTTGCATACCTAACTTGCAGGTTCGGCTATAGGAAAATCTTTAGGTTTGTTTTCCCTTGGTTACCCGAAAAGGGGTAAAGGGAGAGGGTGAGTTCTAAAACTTAGTGAATGGGTGTTGGGAAAGAGTTTTCATAAACAAAACAACTTTAATCGAAGTGTGTCAAACTCCTTATTTCCTTTAAGAATATTCTTTCCTCAAATTCTAGTTTTTAAATCCTTTACCTAGCCAAGGGTGACCTATTCTTTTAAAAAGGTTTTTTTCCTCAATTTTTAATCTCTTTTCAAAAACCTTTTTGCAAGGTTTACCAATTCTTTTCCAAGGATTCTCAAATCCTTTCCAAGGTTTTCAAAAGCTCTTTCCAATTATCATATTGGGTGTGTTTCACAAGCAACACATGCCATCATCAGGAAGGGTACACACATTCATAAGATGCAGTTAAGTCGACTGAACCCACTTGTGGATCAGAGCATTTCTACCTTCCACCCTAATAGAAGTCCATAACTTCTACCCAAAGTCTGAGTGAGCATCCCATATGTTCAACCCTTAGACCCAAAAATACTTAGTGTCCATATGAGGATGGAGACCTCATCCCGACCCCACCCCGGTCTCATGCGCATGAAGCTACATCGAGCTTCCTTGATTGTTGGCATGAAAAACTATCCTTATATCCACCATGTCATCCAGTAGCCCTTAGGATGTATCACTACCCCACTTGGGTGTCTTAATGGGTACCTCAAGTGCATACACAAAAAATAGTTTTCCACAAATCCATTTATCTTTGGTGCTACTGGTCCAACGACCCCGACCCTCAACTCGACCTGCAGCTGTTTGTCTAGGCTGATTCACTGGCCCTAATTCACTACCACCGGTCCATCAAGTATGTTGGTCCTGTATTTGTACCATTGCAAAATCACATAATCCATTCATTATGAATTTTCATGGCATAGATATCACATGTTTCTTTAGAAGCTCCTCCTCGTGCCAACTGGCATTGGGCCCACTCTATGTGATTTTCCAAAATCAGGAATTTAGACTAACAAATTCCAAAACCGACGCCTTTGGCCAATCTGAGCTGTTCTAGCTCTCATCAAGAAGGTCTCCCAAAATTTTTAAGCATTAGCACACGATTAGGGGAGAACACTTCTAACAAAATCATCTTTCAATTCATCACACCAACCGGGTGTGATAAAATATCCGCTTACAACCAGCAAGCAGGTTTTCCTCTTCTATCCAGGAAGTCCTTCATACCAATCTGGTATGATTTTCTCTACCTACAACCAGTAAGTAGGTTTCCGCTTAGTTCTCACATCACTTCAACTAGGTGTGATGTTAAAATCACACATATAAGTGGTTTTTCATTTTCGTTGTACTCATCAACCCAACTGGTATGACGTGAATAGACACTCACCTGTTAACAGTGACGTGTTCGTCCTCGGTTGGGTTTCCAAGTTGACGCAAGCTTTCTCTTACTAGCGTTCCGATCACACTTGTCCCTACATGAATTGGGCACTCTTATCTATTAGAGTTTGGCATAATAGCCCTGCTTTCTCACATATGAGCAACAAGGCTCAAAAGCTAATTGCACAAGTCCCTAAAGTTTATTTTCCTTAAGTCTAGGTCCCTTGTGCTAACTTTTCCCCAAATTAAGTCCCGAAACTTCCAAAAATTCATTTTGGGGCCTCAATTTACTCAAAAGTTTTTAAGGGGTTCAAGTTTTCCAAATTTACAATTTGGTCCCCAACTTTTCAAAAATTACCATTTGGCCCCTAATTTCTAAATATGGCAATTTGACCCCAATTCTTTCAAAAAGTTATCAATTGATCCTCCAACATCTTTTCCATGGCCAATTGGCCCTCAATTTTTAGAAATTGCAATTTGGTACCTCAATTTTACAAAATCCCCAAATTTCCCCTTTCAAACTGCTCGAAGTTGATTTCATCAAATTGACCATTAAATCGAGGTTAGTTGTCATGCCCCAACCCGGTTTGGTCAGATCCCTGTGAGCAACCCGCCACTCCCTTGGTTCAAGAGGGGTTTTTCCCTTCTCTAATTCAAGAGGAGCTAGGCGAAATCTCAACATTGTTCCCTAGAATAACATATATCAATAATAATGTAAGCTTAAAAGAAATTAAGCATACCTCACATAGGGTAAATCCTAGTGTTATCCCTATTCATTTCTCCATTCCTTAAAATGACAAAAAGGGTAGGTGAATTTCTATAACTCGATGAATGGATATTTTAAAAATACTTTCAATAAAATAGTTTTTAATTAGAGTGTGTCAGACTCGTTATTTCCTTTAAAATTTTTCTTCCTCAAATTTTCAGTTTTCAAAACCACAATCCACAATCAGTGTATTTTAACAATCAACACATGCTCTTCATCAAGAAGGGATCACACATTCACAGGGTAGCCCATCCACTGCACCCACTTGTGGCATCGGAGCGAATTTACCGGCCACCTAGATAAAAGCCTGTCCACTTCAACCGTGAGAATGAGTGGATGTTTACGACATTCGACCCTCAAACCCCAAAAGAAACTTTGTGTTCATATGAGGATAGAGACCTCATCCCAACTCCACCTCATTCTCATGCGCATGAAGCTACGTCGAGCTTCCCTGACTGCTAGCACGACAAAGGGTCCTTATCTCCATCATGTTGTCCAGTAGCCCCTAGGACACATCACTACCCCTCTTGGGCATCTTGATGGTCCCAAACCATAGTGCATGCACAAACAAAGTTTTCTACATAAGCCATTAATCTTTGGTGCCACTAGTCGAATGGCCTCGACCCTCAACTCGACCTGCAGCTGTTTGTCTAGACCGGTCCGTCAACCTAGTCTTGTCGCACTGCTGCTAGTCCATCGAGTATGTCGGTCCTATCATGGTATCATGGCCAAATCACATCATTCATTAAAATTTTTATCTCTTAACATAATGTTTGTTTACGAGCTCCTGCTTGTGGTAACTGGCCTTGGGCCCACTATACAAGATTTTCAAAATCGGGCATTTTAGCTGCTAAGTTCCAAAACCCAGCCTTTGCCCTATCTGAGCTTTTTGAGCTCCCGTCAAGGTCTCCCAAAATCTTGAAGTAGTAGTAGCACATAGTCAGGGAGAACACTTCTAACAAAATATGTTTTCACTCGTCGATCACACCAACCGGGTGTGATGGCAACTCCACTTACAACTGGTAAAGGGGTTTTCCACTTCATTTGAGTAAGTTCATCATACCAACTAGATATGATCTACTTACAACCGGTAAGTGTAATTTACACATCACCCCCATCTAGGTATGATGTTAAAATTCCACTTAGAAGTGGTTTTTCATTCCAAGGTATTCATCATCCCAATCGGGTATGATGTGAAAATTCTCACTTACCCGATAAATGCAGTGTCTTTTTCCCTTAAAGTAGCTTTCTGCCTCCGCACGAGCTTATCCTTGCTAGTGTTACCAGTCCTTCGTGTTCCTACACGATATGAATAACCTTTTGCATTAACATTTGGCCTAATAGCTTTCATTCCTCATTAATGAACAAAATGCCCAAACTTTTAATTATTTGCATTTATGTCCCTAATTTTTTTTCCTTAACTTTAGGTCCATAATGCCGATTTTCCACAAATTGAGTCCCGAAACTTTCAAAATTTCACTTTGGGTCCTCAATTTATGCAAAATCCCCAAAAGGGTCCAATTTTCCCAATTTTTCAAAAATTACCATTTTGCCCCTACTTTACAAAAATGGCAATTTGACCCAAAAATCGATCAATTGGTCGTCCAACATCATTTTAATGGCCAATTGGCCCTCAATTTTTGGGAAATTTCACTTTGGTCCCTCAATTTTTTGAAATCCTCAATTTCCTCCAAACTTTTCCCCCAATTTCCCCATTTTAAACTAGTCTAATTTAATTTTATTAAATTGACCGATCATTCGAGTTTAATTGTTAAAATTGAAGGTAGATTTAAGTTTATACACAACCATACGATTCAATTGAGCTTTGAATCACATGAATTGATGTCGGAACGAGCTCAAACAGAGCTTCACCAGAAAATTGGACTTATAGAGAGAAAGTTTTGAAAGATTACTGTAGGGGGCACGGCAGTCTGAGCTTTCTATCAGGGTGGGTAGCTCTCATTCTGAGGTTTCTCCTAGGATCAAAAATCACCTCAATTCATGTGGAATTGAGGGATAATTCAATCAGTAAAATTTCGTTGGTTCTCTCTCTAACACAAATTGGAAATTTTAGCAGAGGGCCAAATTGGCTTACCTTTTCGCTCTAATTCGGTCGTATGAGGGCTGAGAAAGTATTGGGAAAGCTTGGTTTGGCCTAAGGATGGCTCGATTTGGCAATCTTAAGCTTGACAAAATTAGGGCAGCTTCAGTCCGTCAGAGCTACTTCACCGTTTGATTACGCCGGTGCTTCTCCAGCAATCCTCAGACCAAATGATGACCTGCGTCAAGTAGCTGACTTCTCACCGAGTTTAAGGAACCTAACCTCATATTCTTTTGTTCCACAAAATCCCTATGTCAAAGCTCTGGTTCGAGTTTCATCAGAAAACTGAGTAGCTTAGAGAAAGTAAAGTTTTCAGGTGTGTAGGGATGAATGGAGAGGGGCTCTTTATATAGGGAGCTCGGGGACTCTCTGGTCATCCGTTTGGCACCTTAATGATAGTCATTGATGGCCTAAAATATTCTGAATGGAAACGTTTTCTTTCTTGACAGCACTGTTCGATTTTCTAACGAGTGCAAAGTGTTGTCATCTGAAGGAAGAAGACGACATTGTTTCGAACCGAACCAAACCGGTCCGAACCGGGTTCAACACTTAAACTGGCCGATTCAAGCCCGATTCGACAAGTTTTTCAAAATTAAAAATTTCTAAATTCATCTAAATGCATTCTCTATCCAATGATGGCCTCAATTCTCCAATTAGAATTTTCTAAGCCACCTAAAAAAGGAATTTAGGCTTCGATTCAATGATGGTTCAAACCGGTCCAAACTAGTTCAAACCGGTTCAAATTCGGTTCACCTAAACCAGTCTAGTTTTCTTTCCCAAATTGTCCTAAAGTCCCTTTCCAAGATTTTTGTGACTCGTTGGGTCACTCGGGAGCTGTAAATTTCCCAATTTGCCCGTTCTCTAGTGGTCGGGGTTTGTGAACCAGATCGATTTTCTTAGTCAAGTTGACCGGTTTCTTCGTGATTTTCCTTAACTCCAAAGGTGGGGTTTACAACTCTCCCATCCTTTTAGGAGTTTTATCCCCAAAAATTATTCAACATTCTTTACACTGGAAATAGCTTCCCGTGATTCTAACTTATAGTCTATTGGCGTACAACCATTTCAGTTATTTTCACTTGGCCCCTTTAGGACCCACACCTAAAATTCTCTTTTCCTTCCATTACCTACTCATTCCATGGAGCTTAGTTTAACTAGGCATACCTTACTTGATAGTTTAAGGTTATATCCTTAAATTCACGACCCTCTTTCCTTAAAGTATAATTCTTGCTCTTGCGGTTCTTTATTCAAAATTTTAGGACTTGGGAGTTCCAAGATATACACTCTTTCCTTGGTATAGTTACTTCCTTTTCCCTTAGCTTGGAGGTCCTCTCGAGCACTACCTAGTCACTTCATAGATTTTAGTATTTACTTCTTTTATCCAGTTTGGACCCTTCTTATGTCCTTCCTTAGTCTCAGTGGCATAATTTTTCTCAAAGATTTTCCTTTCTTTTCTTTTAGTCAACTCTTATTCTCCCAGGATCACTTCAAGATTCTTGTAAGAGTTAATCTCTTTCGGCCTTAAGTCTCAATTGTTTCTTTGTGATAGTTCCCTCATTCTGGTCTTGCTCTCTACCATGTCCCTTACAATAGAGACGTTCACCTTAGAAACTACATGCTCAACCCTCTCATCATTTCTTTGAAGTTTTCATTCCTTCCTTTCTTCATACCCCTTCCTATAATAGGGTATTTGTCCTAAAATTTATGTCTCTTCCTTATTCTTCACCCAAGACATTTTCAATCCTCAATCACATTCTGAGTATTCCACACTATGTTCAATCATTCTCTCTTTAGGCTTTATCAACTTTAGCATTGATCACTCAGTCCAGATGTCAGTGATCATTTACTTAAATTCATTCCTAACTGAGGGGTTAACTTTTCCAAGGGTTCTTCGATGTGTTTTCCTCTATTTCCTCTTTTATGGGTTATTCACCCCCTTCTTACTTGCATGGCATCGTTTGATGTATTTTTCCTACTTACACATTAATTGGACTTAACTTGCTCCTTGGATCCTTCTGTGTACCTTGTTTTGTATTTACTCTTTCCCCCTTGATCAGCATATCTTGGATAATTTATCTCATCTCCATTTCTATTAATAACATTACCTTTTAATTTGGAAAAGTTTTGTCCTTCCAAGGTTTCCTTATTTGGGAATTTATACTCTTTTCTCTCGGGTTCTCCTCCCGTTTTACCATTTTAGAATATCAAAACTTAAAAGGTATTCCCTAATGCCATCCTTCCCGGCTTACATTACTCTTGACAACTTAAATGTATCTCGTCTTCATTTTCCTTTCTTTCTCGTCTTCATCTATTTCATCTAGATAAGATTCATATTTTCTTTACTTTAAGATCTCACGTCTATCTGGTGAGAGGTTTACCAAATTTTCCCTTGTCTTGAGTTTGGTCATTAATTCGATTTTGGCAGTTGATCTCTTTATAGATTTTTCCTTCATCTTTAATACTAACTATTTGATCTTTCCATCTCTCCCTTCTTTAATGGAGTTTAAATTTATAATCCTCCCGAGGGTCAGTTCCGTAATTGCCTAGATCTTATCACTCTCTTGTCATGTGATCTTGAGACTGTCATCTCTTGAGTCGTATTGTCCTTAATACCCATCTCAATCCTTTCTTAGGGCATAATCCTCACTACTTTCCGATCCATCCTAGGGCATCGTTTTATTCTCCTAGTTGATCTAGTTGTTATGAGTTATTTTCTTCAATTGGGTCTATCTAGAATCCCTATTTGATTTCTCTGCTCTACTGTACGTATATTATACTTGGTCCTCTGAGCATTTACTTATGTCATTTAATGAGGTCCTGACTTCAGTTCTAATTTATGATGTTTCATCCGTTGATTACCTTAGCTTGGAATGTCCTCCTTTCCATGCTTCCACTTCCTATCCTTATCCTTCTTCTAGGGACTCCCATCCTAGGATTTTCATGTTCATTCTCCCTATTTCTCCTTGAAAGTTCTTCATTTATTCCTTTCTTATATTTTCTAACCTTTGCATGGTGATTCACTCTGGATTTCTTCCTATCTTCTAATCCTTTTTGTTCCACATCTTTGCTTCCAAACAAAGTTACTTATTACTATCAAGTTCCTAAGGATTTGTGTCCTAACTCTTTTCCAAGTATTGTATTATTCTTGGGGTTTTCTTTCTATCGTACTTCTTTCCTTTCTCCTTTCTCCTTTCTCCTTGTCATGTCTTAATTGTCTTAACATCTTCAGTGCTTCCCATATCCTTCTTACTTTTTCCCTCGTCAGCTTCCATTCCTTTGGTTTTCCTTGGGATAGCCTAATTCTTCTTGTTTCTTTACTTTTATCCATAGAGTCTTTCCTTGACTCCTTAGACTTCCACTTGTCCCATGCTCTTTGACGCTGACTTTCCTTACTCTAGACTTCTCCTTCCTTTCCTTAGTTAAGATATGTCTTCCTTGGTGAACTTTAGTAGATTCTTTTAGCATCCCTTTCCAAGTCTTATAGTCTTGTTTTTTCACTTCTCCGAGTGGAAAATTTAATTGGCTACTAGGAGAAGGAATAGGCTCCTCTTGCCTTGGAGGAGGGTAGGTAATGCCTTCTGGTTCTAGTAAGTCTCCCACAAGTTTTCAATAATCTTCTTTCATATCTTTGGGTACTCTCTTTTCAGCCTTTAGAAATTGTTGAACAGCTGCCTCCCTACAGGTTGGCATCATTTTTAAGGTCAGGTGTGGAGGATTCGATTTCACGGTGAACTTCCTAGGGATTCTCCTTTCTACACCGTTGTTACGATTCGACCCAGTTCGGTCGGATCCCCATGAGCAACACGCCACTCCCTTGGTTCAAGATGGGTTTCCCCCTTCTCTAATTTAAGAGGAGCCAGGCGAAATCTCATCCTTATTCCCTTCAATAACATATATCAATAATAATGTAAGTCTAAAAAAAATTAAGCATACCTAACAGAGGGTAAATCCTGGTGTTATCCCTAGTCATTTATCTATTCCTATAAACTGATAAAAAGGGTGGGTGAGTTTCTACAACTCAGTGAATGGGTATTTTAAAAATACTTTCAATAAAATAGTTTTGAATTGGAGTGTGTAAGACTCCTTATTTCCTTTAAAATTTTCCTTCCTCAAATTTTTAGTTTTCAAAAAAATAATCCACAATCAGTGTGTTTTAACAATCAATACATGCCCTTCATTATGAAAGGATCACACATTCGAAGGGCAACCCATCCACTGGACCCACTTGTGGAGCAGAGCAACTTTACTGGCCACCTAGATAAAAGTCCCTCCACTTCGACCCTAGGAATGATGGATGTTCGTGACATCCGAACCTGAAACAAGAAAAGAAACTCTGTGTCTGTGTGAGAATAGAGACCTCACCCCGGACTTATGCGTATGAAGCTACATCGAGCATCCCTGACTGTTGGCACGACAAACTACCCTTATCTCCACCATGTCGTCCAGTAGCCCCTAGGACGTATCACTACCCCTCTTGGGCGTCTTGATGATCTCGAACCTCGATGCATGCACAAACAAAGTTTTCCACATAAGCCATTAATCTTTGGTGCCACTAGTCCAACAGCCACAACCCTCAACTCAACTTGCAGTTGTTTGTCTAGACCGGTCCGTTGACTTGGTCTTGTCACACTACTGCCAGTACATCGAGTATGTCGGTCTTGTCTTGGTACCATGGCCTAATCACATCATTCATTAAATTTTTTATGGCTTAACATAATTTTTGTTTATGAGCTCTTGCTCATGCCAACTAGCCTTGCGTCGACTATATGATATTTTCAAAATCGAACATTTTAGCCCCCAAGTTCCAAAACTAAGGCATCTAGCTTATCTGAGCTATTCGAGCTCCTGTCAAGAAAGTCTCCCAAAATCTTTAAGTAGTGGCACACAGTCATGAGAGAACACTTCTAACAATGTTTTCACTCATCGATCACACCAACCGGGTGTGATGACATCTCCAATTACAACCAGTAAACGGGTTTTCCACTTCATTTTAGGAAGTTTATCATACCAACTGGGTATGATCTACTTAAAACTGTTAAATAGTTTTTTCGTGTAATTTTCACATCACCCCATCCAAGTGTGATGTTAAAATTCCACTTAGTAGTGATTTTTCATTCTGAGATACTCATCATCCCAATCGGGTATGATGTGAAAATTCCACTCACCTGATAAGTACAGCATATTTTTCCCTTAAAGTGGCTTTCTACCTCCATGTGAGCATATCCTTACTGGCGTTCTCGGTCCTATGTGTTTTTACACCATATGAACATCCTTATTCATTAACATTTGGCCTAAAAGCCTTCATTACTCATGAATGAAGAAAACACCCAAACTTTTAATTATTTGGATTTAGGTCCCTAAAGTTCTTTTCCTTAACTTTAGGCCCCCAATGCCAAATTTCCAAAAATTGAGTCCCGAAACTTTCATAATTTCACTTTGGATTCTCAATTTATCCAAAATTCCAAAAAGGGTTCAATATTCAAAATTTTCCAATTTGGTCTCCAACTTTTTAAAAATTACCATTTTGCCCCTACTTTATAAAAATAAAAATTTGACCGTCGGAAAATTGGACTTAGAGAGAGAAAGCTTTGAAAGTTTATTGTCGGGGGCTCGGTACTCCGAGCATTCGATCGGGGCAGATAGCTCTCATCCTAAGGTTCCTCCTAGGATCAAGAATCACCTCAATTCATGTCGAATTAAGGGAGAATTCTGTCAGTTCTCTCTCTAACACTTATCGAAAATTTCAAATAGTAGCCAAATTGTCTTTTATTTCCACTCTAATTCGGTCGTATGAGGACTGAGAAAGTGTTGGGAGAGCTTGGTTTGTCCTGAGGAGGGCTCAATTTGGCCATCTTAACCTCAATAGAAATAGGGTAGCTTCGATCGACCAGAGATACTTCATTGTTTGATTACGCTGGCGCTTCTCAACTGATCCTCAAACAAAATGGTGACCTCCGTCGGGTAGCTGACTTCTCCCCGAGTCTAAGGAACTCAATCTTGCCTTCTTTGGTTAAGAAAAACCCTTATGTCGGAGCTCTAGTTCGAGCAACCGCAGTTGTTTGTCCAGACTGATCCGTCGACCGGTCATGTCGCACTGCTGCTAGTTGACTGAGCATGTCAGTCCTATCTTAGTACCATGGCCAAACAATTCATTTTTTAAGTTTTATGGCACATATATCATGTTCGTTTACAAGCTCCTACTCGTGCCAACAAACCTTGGGCCCATTGTACGAGATTTTCAAAATTGGGCATTTAGCCTCCAAGTTCCAAAACTGAGGCCCCAGCCTATCAGAGTTATTCGAGCACCCGTCGAGAAGGTCTTACAAATTGTTTACGCATTGGCACACAATCAAGGGAGAGCACTTCCGACAAAACATATGTTTTCTCTATCCATTATACCGCCCGGGTATAAGGACACCTCCGTTCATAACCGATGAACGAGTTTTCAACTTCCTTCGAGGAAGTCTTATCATACCAAAAGAGTATGATCTACTTACACCCGGTAAATAGTTTTTCCGCATGATTTTCGCATCACTTCCTCTAAGTAGTGACGTTTAAAATACCATTTAATTGTGATTTTTCATAATGAGGTACTTATCATTCCCAACCGGGTATGATATAAAATTTTCACTCACAACCGGTAAGTGGTTTTTAAATTTTAAGTTGTGCTCATAATTCCAACCGGGTATGATGTTAGTAAACCCACTCACCCGTTAATGCTGTGAATTTCACTAGACCGGTTCTTTGTATTAACACGAGCTTGCCCTTGTTGGCATTCCCGGTACTTCATGTTCCTACACGATATGATCATCTCGGTTCATTATCCTTCGACCTAATCGCCTTCATTCATTCCAAATGAATGAGAAGGTCAAACTTTCATTTATTTGCAGTTAGGTCCCTAAAGTTATTTCTCTTTAACTTTAAGTCCCTAGTGCCGGTTTTTCCTCAAATTGAGTCCCAAAACTTCTAAAATTTATCATAGGACCTCAATTTATTCCATTTCACAAAAAGGGGATTAATTTCCCAAATTTCCAATTTGGTCCTCCAACTTTTCTAAAATTACCATTTTGACCTTCCTTTACAAAAAAGGTAAGTTTTGCCCCAAAAATTCCAAAATTCCTCAATTGGTCCTCCAACATTATTTTCATGCCCAATTGACCCTCAATTTCATAAAATTGCATTTCGGTTCTTTGAATTTCAAAAATCCCCAAATTCCAACTCTTTAACACAGCCAAATATGATTTCATCAAATTGACCAATCAAACACCTCTAATTGTTGAAATTGAGTTCCTCCATGTTCATACGATTCCATAGAACTTTGAATCATGATTTTTGACGTCAGAACGAACTCAAATGGAGCTTCACTAGAAAATGGATTGTAGAGAGAGGAAGCTTCGATTACTCACCGGTAAGGATACAGCGATCCGAGCTTTTGATCTGGGTAGATAGCTCTAATCATGAGGTTCATCCTAGAATCAAGAATTGCATTAATTGATGTCGAATTGAGTTAGAATTTCATCATTGAAATTCAATCGGTTCTCTCTCTAGCACCGACCGAAAATTGCAGAAGGGAGCCAAATTAGCTTACCTTTCAGTCCTAATTCGGCCGTGGAAGGGCTGGGGAAGTGTTGGGAAGGCTTGGTTTGGCTTGAGGAGGGCTCAAAATGTCCGATTTCAACTCGACCAAAACAGGGCAACTTCGGTCCGCCGGAGTTGCTTCACTGTTTCATCACGTCGATGTTTCTCCAACGACCCTCGGAGCAAACGGAGACTATAAAAGTGTAGTTGTCTTCTCCTCGGTTCTAAAGAACCCGACCTCGCCTTGTTTCGCTCAAAAAAGACCCCATGTTGGAGCTCTAGTTCAAGCTTTGCCAAAAAAAAGGAGCAGTTGAGAGAGAATGGAGTTTTCAGGTGTGGAGAGGATGAATGGGGAGGGGCTCTTTATATAGGGAGCTCGGGGACCCATTGGCCATTCGTTTGGCACCGTTATGACTGGCATTGATGACCAGAAACGCCCCGAACTGGACTGGTGCGAACCGAGTTCAAAGCTTAAACCGGCCAGTTCACCCCCGTCCCCCCCCCCCCTCCCCCCCCCCCTCCCCCCCATTCGATCGAGTTTTTCAAATCTAAAAATTTCTAAATTCATCTAAATTCATTCTCTATCCAATGGTGGCCTCAAATCTCCCATTTGAGTTATTTAAGCTGCCTAGCAAAATGAATTTAGGATTTGGTTCAGTTGTGTTTCAAACTGGTCCAAATCTATTCGAATTTGGTTCACCTAAACTAGTTTGATTTTCATCCCCAATTCCTTCACAAGTCCATTTCCATATTTTTTTGTGACTCCTTGGGTCACTTAGGGTCCATAAAATTCCCGATTTACCATCTCTTTATCGATTTCGGTTCATAAACTGACTTGGTCCTTAAACCGGTTCAATCCGGTTCGGGTCTAGTCCACCCAAACAGGTCTAGTTTTTCTCTCTCACTTTGTTCTAAGGTTCCTTCCCGAGGTTTATGAATTTCTTTGGAGTATAACGAAGTTGAATTCCTTTGTTTTTCCCGATCTGTATCGGTTCCGGTTCATGAACCGACTCGGTTCAGAAACCAGTTCAATCCTGTTGGACTCGTTCATCCAAACTGGTCTAATTTTCCTCTTCCAATTCATCCTATGGTTCTTTTCCCTAATATTTTGAACCATTTGGATCACCTGGGAGTTGTAAATTCCTAAATTGCCCATTCAAAATTTATCGGGCTTGTGAACCAGTTCGGTTTTCTCACTTGGTTTGACCGGTTCTCTTCTCGATTTTCCTTAGCTCAAAAGGCGTGGGGTTTACATAGAACAAAAAGGGGGACTCCATTAAGCCATCACATAAGTAATTAAGAGAAGAAATCATTTTAGGGATAGGTTACCAAAGAAAAGGATTACGTAAGAAAATGCCCAAAATAAAAGGGAATGAGAACTGCATCATCCCAACAATCTTCCTATCACGTAGCAGGGGCAGGTCACACAATGAGAAACAAGACAATGGGATAAAACACAGCCAAGACTGGAGAAAAGAAAGATTCCTAGAGGTCAAAAAGGCATGAGGGATATAGCCAAGATAGAGATGTGCCCGAGACATCAGGTTGAGACAGGTCCCATGTTAAAAGGAAGGTCGCTCCCTATGTGAGGAACAAGTTTTGTCGACAAAACTCCTAAAATGAGGGAAGAATTGTAAACCCCATCCTTTGGGACCAAGGGAACTGTGAAGGAGTAGCAAAAGTTTTCAAGAGAGGGAGAGAAAGACAAACCAAGAGCCTAAATGAGCCAAAAGTTGCTAAATAAGGGAAAAAATGGGAATTTGGCAAATGCTTAGTAGCCAATAAATCAAAAAAAACTCGTGGAAAAGAAATATGAAGTGGATTGGGTGTGAAAATCGGACCGGTTCAAGGTGAACCAGACCAGAACTGGATTGAACTAGATTGAATTGGGTGAACCATGAAGAACCAGTTTAAATATTCATTTTTCTAGGTGATTTAAAAATATCAAATTGGAAAATTGAAGCCACCATAGAGAGAAAATAAATTTAGATAAATTTAGAATATTTTAATTTTTAGAAAACAGGTCGAATTGTATCTAAACCAGCTGATTTACAATTTTGGATCACCGAACCCGGTGGGACTAGACCGGTCAATGGTCCAGCCGATCAACAGACCACTGCCAGATCAGCACCTAGTCAGCAAGCACAACCAATCAGTGTGCGACACAAGGCGAAGTGTGCCTAGTCACCGCCTAGAAGTGCTAGCCAATCAGAGTGCGACACGTGTCCCTAATTAACCGTTAGAGTAGGAAAATCCACCTCAGTGATAACTGACCAATAAGAGAGCGACACGTGTTTTCATCAGTAGTCAATGTCTGAAAGGTCTCATCAGCAAAGATCAACCAATGAGAAGTTGACACGTGGCAAAAGTGTTAGGTCAGCATCTGACAAGGATGTCAGAGAAACTACCGGCCAATTAAAGGCCAACACGTGGTAGTGGCACTATGCGTCAAGAGGAAAATCTTATGCATTTGAAACAACTAATCAGAGAATGCCACGTGTCACGGTCAGCAATCAAAGAAAACTCGATCAGCAGCCACGTGGGCTGGAGCAGCCAATGGGAGGTTGCCATGTATCCAATCAGCGAGTCAAAGGCTGATATGGTTGCTGAGTAGGATGTCGCGTTAGCCAAGCTAGCCAATCACGAGGCACCATGTGGAAATTCCGCACGTGTGAAGCTCGCATGCACGAAAAAGTGTCATCTTCAACCTCAATTTGATGGGCAATCTACAACTGCCAGAGGAGGATCTGAACTTTCACCTCCTGAAAATTGGTCACTGTCAACGAAATTGGGCGAGTTAAATGTCAAAACCACTGCCAATCGGTAGCCCTACTAGTTGTTGAGCTTCCTATAAATAGAGCACTCTCCCACTCGACATCCCCACCACTCAAGCGCCCTTTGAATATAGACAATGTCATTATCGATGATGTGCCGATTAGAGCTCCCATGACGGGCCTTTTCGCAACTAAAGGAGCTCCGACTGGTGGAAACAAAATCGGGAAGAAGTCCTCCAGCTAGCAAACACCTCGACCAGACCTAAGGACTCCCTGGCAAATGTTGGAGCAATCGCATAGTGAAGCTGCTCCGACAATTCAAAGTAGAGAATCTCTGACCAGCTAAAACTAAGACTTCTCTAACCTCCAACAGCTAGGATTGACCCTCCTTGACTTCCCTGAAGTACTTTTCCGAACTCTCCCCATTCCTAGGTAAGCCACTCGACCCTCAATTCACATGAATCTGACATTCCTAGAGAGAGAAAGTGGCTGGAAATTTCTTATCAAAATTCCCCAGCCTAGGACATCAATTGGGACGAGCTCTAATTCCTTGAGGATCCTTCTGACGTCGACTAACTTCACGAACTCGAAGCCTAGACAACCAACCCTCCATTGGTAAGAACGAGAAGCTTTCTCTCTCTATAGCCTTTTTCAATGAAGCTCTGACAAAGCTCCAAACTAACCAAATTCAAGGTGTGGGATGATTGTGGGGAGTTGGAGGAAGTGGATAGAGGCATCAAAGGAAAAAATTGAGGAGGTTTAGGTGGTCTATTGGGCAAGGTAAGAATCGATGATCTCAAAGCTCATTTTGAGAAGAAATTGGTGGAAATTTGGGGGGTTTTGGAAATTAGAGGTCCTAAGTGCAAATTTTAGAACTTCTGAGGACAAATAAGCAATTTCAAAGAGATTGGGGGCCAATTAACCATTTTGAAAGAGTTTGGGGGCAATCCGATAATGTTCTGAAGTTTGGGGGCAATTTGGGGATTTTTCAAAATACAAGGGCTATTGTGCAAACCCTCAAAAAATCTGAGGGCCAATTGGCAAAAATGAGAAATCTAGGGCCAACTGGCAATTTTAAAGGACTGTGAGAGCCAAGTTGTCGATTTTTGTGAAATAGGGGCATTTCGGTAATTTTGGAAAATTTGGGGCAATTTAGTAATTTTTTATGAATTGGGGACAAATTATGAAGTTTAGAGAAATTAAGGTTTAATTTCAGTTATGAGGAATTGGAAGCTTGGATCAAGTGGAACGGACCCCACAAGGACCGACGCTGGAGAACACACCCTGGATCGGATTCTAGTCGGGCGAATGCATCACAACTACCGGATGAGTAGGAAATTTACAACATTGGTTCTGATTGGGATGATGGTATTGCTTTCAAACTAGTTTTCTCGAAATTAGCCTCCCCTGACTGAGTGACCATGCTTAAAATATTTGGGAGCTAATTCCAAGACTTGGGCTAGATGACACTAGTAGGCCCAAGGTCGATGGGCACCAGCATAGGCCCGATGAGAATCTATAAATACAAGCTCATCAAGAATTTCAAAATGGACAAACTTGTGTGTTTCACCTATCGAGCCAAAAGCTAGTCGTTGGGCTTTTTGGGCCAAGTAGCTACTAAGCCGAAGTCGAGTCACCGAACCCATTGGGCTGGTGCGCACGGGGCCGAAGCCGAGCCAACAGACCCTTGTGTTGGTGGGCCAAAGTTAATGCCCAAAGTAAATGCATGTGACTTGGGACTATCGAGATGCCTAGTAAGGGTTAGTAGTGGTTCCAAGGGCTATTGGATGACCCAGGGAGCATAAGGGCAGCCGTCATTCAGTACATCGAGAAGCTCTAAGAGTTTCCTGCGTACAAAGACCGAGGCAGTAGGGGAAAGAGATCTTGTCCCACAAAGTGGACATAGAGGATGATTACGGTTAGAGGATCAGACGATTGATGTCTAATCAAACCTGGGATAAAGGCCACGGGCCTCTATTAGGGTCGACAATAAAGGTGCTTCAGTCCACACGTGGACCAGTCGGGGACTAGTCTGCAATGGTGTGATCCCTTTTTATGATAAAAAGGGCAGTTTTTGCTTATCATTCCAATCGGGTATGATGTAAAAATCCCATTCAACCGATCATGCAGTGAAATTCAACTAAGCTAGTTTTCGTCCCTTACGAGCTTAACCTCAGCTAGCGTTTTCGTTGTCTCGTGTTCTTACATGAAATGAACACCGTTGTTCATTATCATCTGACTTAGTCACAACATTCAGTATGAATGACTTAATTCACAACTTTTTCCCATATTTACAAATTGGTCCCTAAAGTTATTTTTCCTTTTACTTTAGGCCCCAATTGCTGGTTTTTCCTCAAATTGAGTCCCAAAACTCTAAAATTCCTCTTGGGACTTCAATTTATTCAATTTCATAAAGAGGGGTTCAAGTTTCCCAAATTCCCAATTTGGCCCCCAAAATTACCATTTTGCCCTTCGTTTACAAAAATGGTAAGCTTTACACCAAAAATTTCAAAATTTGCTCAATTGGTCCTCTAACACTCTTGTCATGCCCGATTGACCTTGAATATTACAAAATTGCATTTTGGTCCTTCAAATTTTTGAAAAAAAATACCCTAATTTTCCCCAATTTCAACTTCATAACACAATCGAATTTGATTTCCTCAAATTGACCAATTAAACACTTCTAATTTTTGAAATTGGAGTTAAAATTGAGTTTCTACATCTTTATACGATTCAGTAGCACTTTGAATCACAAGTTTTGACGCCGGAACGAACTCAAACGGCACTTCATCGGAAAACAGCCTATAGAGAGAGAAAACTTCAATTGCTCACCGTCGAGGGTGCGGCAGTCCGAGCTTTCTATCAGGGCAAATAGCTTGTGTCCTAAGGTTCCTCCTAGGATCAAGATTTGCATCAATTAATGCCAAATTGGATTAGAATTCTATTATTGAAATTTTGTCGGTTCTCTCTTGTACCGGTCGAAAATTGCAGAGGGAAGTCGAATTGGCTTACCTTTCAATCCTAATTCAGCCGTAGCATGGCTGAGGAGGTGTTGGTAGAGCTTGGTTTGGCCTGAGGAGGGTTGAATTAGACCAATTTTAGCTAGGCCAAAATAGGGTAGCTTCGGTCTGTCTAAGCTGCTTCACTGTTTGATTATGTCGGCGCTTCTTAGGCGATTCCTATATCGAATGGAGGTTGCTATCAAATAGCTAACTTCTCCCAGAGTCTAAAGAGTCCGACCTCTCCTTCTGAGGTTTAGAAAAATGCCTAAGTTAGAGCTCTAGTTCGAGCTTCACCGGAAAATAGAGCAGTAGAGAGAGAGAGAGAGATAGGAGTTTTCAAGTGTGAGGAGAATGAATAGGGATGAGCTCTTTATATAGGTGTATAATTGGAGAAGTTTTATTACTACATGCCATTATTCTCATTAAATTGAAAATTTATGGGTATTTCTTAATATTAATTCCAATAATTAAATGTAGGTATTAAATTATGGGTATTGATTCCAATAATTAAATGTAGGTATTAATTTATGGGTATTTACGGACGTAGGATTAATACTAATTAAACAAAAAAAATATACTTATCTCATTATTGTCACCTAAAAGAATTTACTAGGTATTTATTTAATTTCATAAAATATTTTTTACTGAAATTTCGGGTTACTAAAAAACAACTTCGAGGAGGTCACCTATCCTAGAGGTCACCCATCCTAGCACTACTCTCACCCAAGCACACTTAACTTCGGAGTTCTGATGGGATCCAATGCATTAGTGCTGATATGTCTTTTTAATTTCAAGTTTGTGAACCGGATCGTTTTTGCTCACTCGGGTTGACCAATTCTTTTTCTGGTTTCCTTGTTTTAAAAGAATGGGGTTTACAACTCTCCCCTCCTTTTAGGAGTTTTGTCCCCAAAACTAAATCAGCATCCTTTGTATCAAAAATAACTTCCATAAATGTTCACTCGGGATTTGCTTGACATGCCAACCCTTTGGTTGTTCTTTCACTTAGCCCTTTTTTAATCACGCACTTAAGGAATATCTTTTCCTTTCTATTGTTTACTCACTTCCCGGAGTTTATCATAACTAGGCATGTCTTACCCACAAGTCTAAAAGAGTATGAAACCAAGTTAGTTACTATGTTCTATAGTCTTTATAATGTATTCAAGGAAAAAAGCTATGATACCACTAAAGTTGTCACGCCTCGACCCGGTTTGGTCGGATCCCCGTGAGCAACCCACCATTCTTCCTAGTTTACTAAGGGATTTCCCCTCTTTTTAAACCCGGGAGGAGTAAGGCGTCCTTTAAACCTGTACCTTTCCTGGAATACATAAATCAAAATTGTATAAAATTTTTAACTTAAATACCTATCTTGCAGGTGTGACTAACAGGAAATCTTTGAGTAGGTTTCTCTTAGTTACCTGAAAAGTGATATAAGGGAGGGGGCGAGTTCAATAACTCAATGAATGGTTGTTTAAAATTTAACTTTTAGGGAAACATATTTAAATTGGAGTGTGTCAGACTCCTCAATTTAAAATTTCTCATTTTCAAAATCTCAGTTTCATCGCCATTACTCATTCCTCAACCATAACTCGTGTGTTATTTAACTAACACACGCCCTTCATCATGAAGGGGACACACATGATTAAAACTTTGTGTCTGTATGAGGACAAAGACCATATCTCGATCTTGTACACCGAAAACTCAAACATAGAAGTTTTAGGAAGTCCTAAACACAGTAGTTTCGTGGAGTCTAAACATAGAAACTTTAGGGAGTACAAACACATAACTCCATGGAGTACAAACACAGAACTCCATGACTAACTTGTATGACGAGAAACACAAACCCAGTAGCTTCTCTTTTACCTTATTGCCACCATGTCATCCAGCAGCCCTTAAGACGCATCACTACCCCTCTTAGGCGTCTTAATGGTCTCGAACCTCAAGTGCACGCACAAATAAAGTATTTCTCAAATGCCATTTAATCTTTGGTGCCACTGGTCCAACGGCCTCGACCCTCAACTTGACCTGCAGCTGTTTGTCTCGACTAGTCCATCTACCTATCATGTCGCACTATTGCTAGTCTATCGAGTATGTCGGTCATGTCTCGGTACCATGGCCAAACAATTCATTTACTTAAGTATTCATGGCTTAGAATCATGTTTGTTTACAAGCTCCTGCTCGTGCCAACTGGCCTAGGGCCCACAATTCGAGATTTTCAAAATCTGGAATATTAGCTCCTAAGTTCAAAAATCGAGGCTTCTGGCGTAATAAAGCTATTCAAGCTCCCGTCAAGAAGATCTCCCAAAATGTTCAAGCAGTGGCAAACAGTCAGAGGAGAGCACTTCCAACAAAATAAACTTTTCAACTATCCATCATACCAACCGAGTATGAAGACAGCTCCGCTCATAACCGATGAATGGGTTTTCTACTTCCTTTAAGTAAGTTTCATCATACCAATCGGGTATGATCTACTTACAACAGTAAGTAGTTTTTCTCCGTGATTTTCACATCACTCCTCTTGGCTGTAATGTTTAAAATACCACTTAGTTGTGGGTTTTCATTTCCGTGGTGCTTATCATCCCAACCGGGTATGATGTAAAAATCCCACTCACCCGACCATGCAGTGAAATTCCACTAAGCCGGTTTTCGTCCCTTACGAGCTTAACCTCAGCTAGCGTTTCTGATGTCTCGTGTTCCTACACAAAATGAACACTGTTGTTCATTAACATTTGACTCGGTCACCTCATTCAGTATGAATGACTTAATTCACAACTTTTTCCCATATTTGCAAATTGGTCCCTAAAGTTATTTTTCCTTTTACTTTATGCCCTAATTTCTAGTTTTTCCCCAGATTGAGTCCCGAAACTCTAAAATTACTCTTGGGACTTCAATTTACTCAATTTCATAAAGAGGGGTTTAAGTTTTCCAAATTCCCAATTTGGCCCCCAAATTTTCCAAAATTACCATTTTACCCTTCATTTACAAAAATGGTAAGCTTTACCCCAAAAATTCCAAAATTTGCTCAATTGGTCCTCTAACACTCTTATCATGCCCAATTGACATTCAATTTTATAAAATTGCATTTTGGTCCTTCAAATTTTTGAAAATCACCAATTTTCCCCAATTTCAACTTCCTAACACAACTAAATTTGATTTCCTCAAATTGACCGATCAAACACTTCTAATTGTTGAAATTGAAGTTAAAATTCAGTTTTCACATCTTCATACAATTCAATAGCACTTTGAATCACAAGTTTTGACGTCATAACGAGCTGAAATGGAGCTTCGCCAGAAATTAGACTATAGAGAGAGAAAGCTTCAATTGCTCACCGTTGGGGGTGCGACGGTCTGAGCTTTCTATCTTTCAGATAGCTTGTGTCTCGAGTTTCCTCCTAGCATCAAGAATTGCATCAATTGATACCGAATTGGATTAGAATTCTATCATCAAAATTTTGTCGGTTCTCTCTCTAGCACCGGTCAGAAATTTGTAGAGTAAAGCCAAATTGGCTTACCTTTCAATCCTAATTTGGTCGTAGCAGGGCTAAGGAGGTGTTGGGAGAGCTTGGGTTGGCTTGAGTAGTTCTGAATTCGATCAATTTTAGCTCGGTCGAAATAGGGTAGCTTCGGTTTGTTGGAGCTAGTTCATTATTTTATTATGTCAGCGCTTCTTAAGCGATCATTGGATCGAATGGAGGTTGCTATCAGATAGCTGACTTCCCCCGAAGTCTAAAGAGCCCAACCTCTCCTTTTGAGGTTGAGAAAAATGCCCAAGTCAGAGCTCTTACTTGAGCTTCACCAGAAAATGGAGCAGTATAGAGAGAGGGGAGTTTTCAGGTGTGAGGAGAATGAATGGAGATGATCTCTTTATATAGATGTAAAATTGAGGAAGATTTATTACTACATGCCATTATTCTCATTAAATTAGAAATTTATGGGTATTTATTAATATTAATTCCAATAATTAAATGTATGTATTAAATTATGGGTATTAATTCTAATAATTAAATGTAGGTATTAATTTATGGGTATTTATGGGTGTAGGATTAATACTAATTAAACCAAAAAAATATAATTATCTCATTATTTGCACCTAAAGGAATTTAGTAGGTATTTATTTTGGTCAAAACAACACTTTTCATTTCATTTATTCCAATAATATCGATTGAATTTTAAACTTATAATATAATTCCACAAAATATTTTTGACCGAAATTTCAGTTTATTAAAAAATAACTTTCGAGGAGGTCACCCATCCTAGTACTACTCTCGCCCAAGCACGCTTAACTTTAGAGTTCTGATGGGATCCAATGCATTAGTGCTGATATGTCTTTTTAATTTTGGGTTTGTGAATCGATTCGATTTTTCTCACTCGGGTTGACCGGTTCTTTCCTCGGTTTCCTTATTTTAAAGGGACAGGGTTTACAACCGCTCTCTTGGTTCAAGAGGAGTTTCCTCCTTCTTTAACTCAAGTGGAGCCAAGCGTACTTTTTAACCTTGTTCCCTGGAAAGACATATATCAAATAAAATGCAAGCTTAAGAGAGATCAAGCATACTTGAGAGAGGGTAAGGTTTGGTGTTATCCCTAGTCATTTTCTTTATTTCCGGAAAATGTGATAAAAAGAGGGGTGTGTTTCTACAACTCAGTGAATGGGTATAAAAAATTTAAGTTCGATGAAAAATAGTTTTCCAAAATGGAGTGTGCTAGACTCCTTAGTTTCATTAAATTTTCCCATCTTCAATTTTCGATTTTCTAAAAAAATCATTTCTTAATACCACGGTGTGTCATCACCCAACACACATCCTTCATCATGAAGGTAAAACATACAATCACAAGCCAGTTTGTCCACTAAATCTACGTGTGGCATCAAAGCGACTTTACCGACCACCTAGATAGAAACACGTCCACTTCTACCCTCAAAATGAGTGGTCCATATGAGGACAGAGACCTCATCCTGTCCCACCCGAGTCTCATGCGCTTGAAGCTACTCCGAGCTTCATAAGACTTCTAGTTCGACTAACTGCCCTTATATCCACTAGGTCGTCTAGAGCCTCGGGATGCATCATTGCCTCTCTTGAGCGTCTTGAAGGTCCCGTAAACACAATGCATACACAATGAACAATTTTTCACATAATACCATATAATTTGTGGTGCCACTGGTCCAACGGCCCCGACCCTCAACTCAGCCTATAGCAGTTTGCCTTGACTAATTCGGGGACCTGTTATGTCACAATGCCGCTTAGTTGACTGGATATGTCGGTTCTGTCTTGGTACCATGGCCAAGCAACTCATTACTTAAGTTTTCATGGCATATTAATCATGTTTGTTTACGAGCTCCTGCTCGTGCCAACTAGCCTAGGACCCACTATTCGAGATTTTCAAAAAAATCGGGCATTTTAGCCCCCAAGTTCCAAAACTGAGGCCTTCGACCTTTATGAGTTATTCGAGCTCCCGTCAAGAAGGTCTCCCAAAATGTTTAAGCAGTGGCATAGAGTAAGGGGAGAGCACTTCCCACAAAATATACTTTTCAATTGTCCATCATGCCAACCAGGTATGAGGACATCTCTGCTCATAACCGATGAACGGGTTTTCCATTTCCTTCGAGGAAGTTTCATCATACCAACCAAGTATGATCTACTTACAACCGTTAATTAGTTTTTTCGCTTGATTTTCACATCACTCCTCTCATGTGTGATAATTAAAATACCACTAAGCAGTGGGTTTTTATTTTCGAGGTGCTTATCATCCCAACCGGGTATGATAATAAATTTCCACTCACTTGATTGTCTAGTGTATTTCCTCTAAAGTCGGTTTTCGTCCCTTACGAGCTTAATCTCAGCTGGCGTTCTCGATATCTCGTGTTCCTACATGAAATGAACATTTTTGTTTATTATCATTTTGCTTGATAACCTTCCATTCATTATTAATGACTAAATATCTAACTTTTCAAATATTTGTAATTTGGTCCCTAAAGTTATTTTTCCTTTACTTTAGGCCCCAATTGCCGATTTTTCTCCAAATTGAGTCCAGAAACTTTTGAAATTCCACTTGGAACCTCAATTTATTCAATTTCATAAAAGGGGGTTCAAGTTTCCCAAATTCCCAATTTGGCCCCCAATTTTTTCAAAATTACCATTTTTCCCTTCCTTTACAAAAATGGTAAGTTTTTACCTAAAATTTCTAAAATTTGCTCCATTGGTCCTCTAACACTCTTATCATGCCCAATTGGCCCTCAATTTTTTAAAATTGCATTTTGGTCCCTAGAATTTTCAAAATCCCCAATTTCAACTTTCCAACATAGCTAAATTGGGGACCGATGAAACACTTCTAATTGTTGAAATTGAAGTTACATTTGAGTTTCTACATCTTAATATGATTCAATTGCACTTTGAATCACAAGTTTTGACACCAAAAGGAGCTCAAATGAAGCTTTGCCAAAAAATAGAACGTAGAGAGAAAGCTTCAAATGCTCATCGTGGGGAGCGCGGCGGTTCGAGCTTCCAATCTAGGCAAATAGCTCTCCTCCTGATATTGCTCCTAGGATCAAGAATTGCATCAACTGATGCCAAATTGGTTGAGAATTTTATCATCGAAACTCTGTCAGTTCTCTCTCTAGCACCAATCGAAAATTATAGAGTGGAGCCAAATTGGCTTACCTTTCAGTTCTAATTCGGCTGTAGGAGGGTTGAGGAGGTGTTGGGAGAGCTTAGTTTGGCCTGAGGAAGGCTCGAATTGGCCAATTTCAGCTCAGTCGAAATAGGGCAGCTTCGATTCACCGGAGCTGCTTCACTTTTCAATCACGTCGGCACTTCTCCGGCGACCCTCGGAGTGAATGGAAACTACCACCGTCTAGTTGACTTCTCCCCGGCTCTAAGGAACTCGACCACGCCTTCTTTGGCTCAAAAAAGACCCTATATCAGAGCTCTGGTTCAAGCTTCATCGGGAAACTAAGCAGTTGAGAGAGAGTGAGGTTTTTAGGTGTGGAGAGGATGGATGGAAAGGGGCTCTATATATAGGGAGCTCGGGGACTTGTCGATCGTCCATTTGGCACATTTATGACAGTCATTGATGGCCTAAAATGTACTGAACAAAAACGTTTCCTCTTCGCCGGCACTGCTTCGATTTTACGGTAGTGTTGTCATATGAAGGAAGAAGGAAACACTGTACCGAATCGGGTTCAAAACTTAAACCGATCGGTTCAGGCCCTATTCGACCGATTTTTTTAAAATTAAAATTTTCTAAATTTATCTAAATTTATTATTTATAAAATGGTGGCATTCTCAGATTTAAATCTTCTAAGCCACCTAGAAAAATGAATTTAGCATTTGGTTCAATAGTGTTTCAAACTGGTTTAATCTAGTTCGGATCCATTTCAACTGAACCGATTTGGTTTTCATCATCCATTCATCTTAAAGTCCTTTCTTATGACATGTGACTCTTTAGGCCACTTGGGATTCATAATTTTTCCGGTTTGCCCTCTCTCTATCAGTTCTAGTTCATAAACCAGCTCAATTTATAAACCGTTTCAATCCAGTTCGAATCCATTTCACTCGAGTCGGTCTGGTTTTTCTCTCCTAATTGGTTCTAAAGTTTTTTTTGTTTATGAACCTTTTTGGGTCACTTGGGAGTTGTATTTTCTCCAATTTGCTCGTTCTTCAATAATTGGGTTTGTGATCCAATTCGATTTTCTCATTCGGTTTGACCAATTCTTTCCCGATTTTTCTTAACTCCAAAGAGCGGGGTTTACAAGTTGGGTCAAAAGAGATTTAAGCCCCAAGCAAAAGCTCGAACCCTCATGATACATCCCCCATCACAAAATTTCAATCATATTAAGGGAACGTATATCAATAAGCCATTACCTTCTCCGGACCATCAAGATAGGATTGTTAGGATAGTGTGGGGAAGGGTGGCAGTTTGATCACCAAACTCCGACCAGACCTAGTAAGGGTGTGACACTCACCCCTCCCTTATCCTTTTAAGAGCACAAAATGTCAATTAGGACATTAGGAGATAAACTACCAAATTGGTACATTAATCCCTTTTACATATTTATGTATAACACTATATACATTCTGGCATATTTTGAAAAACATAATATAATGAATTATTTTTCTCGTTGTCTTAAGCCTTACTTCTGACAATATTATGATAATAGAGGTGGACTCTATTATAGTATTGGGAGAAATGGTAGTTGTTTATAAGGTTCCGTCCAAACTGGGTCGGGATGTAATAGAGTATTTTAGAGATAAATGAGCCTGTGGTTTTAAACAATCAAAGCTTTTGCTAGTTTATCGTCTAACATTCTCACTTCACATGGTAAATCTAATATGTATTTTCTCTATGAAAGAAATATACATAGTTTTGATCTAGCATAATCTATTCCTAGGAAATATTCATAAATATGGGTGTAATGAAATTTTTTACCTCTGAAATATTCTTAGGAAATGGGTCTAATGACACTAAGATATGGGGGATTTTGGTTCTCCTAGAGATATGGACTAAATTTCAGGAAACTTCTTAAGAGATGAGTTTGCAAGTACTAAAATATGTGTTGATTCTGGATATATTGGAAATGTGGTGTTTTATAAAGATATACCCATTGATTCTAACAAACCAAAGTTCATCCAGTTCAACTGTTGATGTGATATCTCCCCCTGAAGAGGAGAATTAGATGTTGAAGGAGAGTATAATAATTCAGACTTTAGAAATGAGATATGCATAGGAACATATGTTTTCTTCTTAGTTGGAATATAACATTGAACTGCACAATGGTCAAGTTTGGTGCATTGGATTTTATAAATGTGCACATATGTCACACACCTAAATACATAAGGAGTAAGCATAAAGATTGTAGGTAAAGAAATCATAGATGACAGAGACTGTAATTATGTTTGAAATCGTAAAATCTTTGAAATAAAACGATTAATCAAATACATGACAGTAATAACAGCATTAGGATATCGATGTGTGGGTACATGTGTACTGAAAATGAGAGCACAATCAGTCTAAAAATTATGTTTATTCTTTCATTTAGCGACACCATTTTTATTGTGGAGTGGAAGAACAATATATTTCATGAATAAAACCATGTTTCTAAAACTATGACTTAAAACAATAGTTCACATACTCTCTACTATTATCAAAATGAATAACACGAATTTGAAAAAAGAACTACATTTGAACCATAACATGAAAGTTTTAAAAAATACTAAACACTTCATCCTATATTTTCATTAAATATATCTAAGTCATGTGGTACAATAATCAATGAATATAATAAACGAATGTACACTAGAATCAATAGATAAGAGACGATCCCCATATGTTAGATTTAATTATTGCAAAAGGCGTATCAAATTTATTTATGTTCAATGGATAAGTAGCACAATAATTTTTTGCTAAAACACATGTCTTATAATGAAATTTAGAGGTCTTAACATTGAAAAATCAATGAGATAGTAAATATTTTTGGTACCCAAATTATGGACGTCTCAAACGATGATGTTATAACCATATCTGTCGAGTTTTGTAACTGAGCAAAGAAGGCACTTAATTGACGTGCCCCAAACTGAAATCTTCCTTGTTGTACAATCCCCATCTTCCATGTAGTATAATCCCCCCTCTTAGTGTCATGTTAAATTGCTTCCTTAGTGAGAATATTCTTAATAATACAAAACTATGAGAACATTAATACCACATAATTTAAATATGTAGTAGCTTAACTAATAGACAATGACTTGTGAAATAATGATACAATGAGTGTATTGGGTAACTCAACAGAAGTTGATAATATCAAAAAGTCGGCCCCTCTTATTGGCGAGACTCCTCCATTAACATTTGCAATACCGGTACATAGTGGAGATTAGCAATTATAAACATTTGTACGATCAAAAGTCATATGATATGTGTCCAAGTTAAGGAATTATTTATTAATATTAATATCATGGTAATGTTCGTGATTGACACGAGAGGTATGAGGCTTTGTTGTTACTATAACGATATTGCTATTATCGTTAGTTATACTATTCGAGTCCCCTTTTTCTCAAGATTGAAACTCATGCAACCAATCCAGATAAGCATGTAACTTACAACACGTCTCATGTGTGTTTATTATTACCACAATGAGAGTATTTGAAGTTATTAGTAAAGTTTCAAGTCTTAAGAGTATATTTTCCAGAAGTCGAGTTAAAGGAGTGAGATAACTAAGTTTGAGACCTTCAACACAAGCATATGCTTGTCATAAATGCTTGTCAAAGTATCACTATAAATATGAGGATAATTATATTGTTGAATATTAATCTCCCGCCATATACCTCGTAGATTATTGTAGTATTTTTCTAAACAAGAGATAAGTGGAAAATCATAAAATTGAAAAGTGTCCCACCATTAAAATAGGTGATAGCAACAAAATCTTAAACTTATTTGAACCTAAATCTGACTAAATTGCTTATAAGTGTAAAATAGATGGAATTCAACTACCATTATTTGATAATAGCATTATTAGTTCAACATTTTCACAAAAAGTGGTTAGTTAGTGATGGTGAGTGGAACTCACTATTGATATAACTTAAATTGTATTGTTCTAAAATGTAAATCTTAACAATTTTGATTATAAAACATAATTAGAGTTATCTAATTTGATGTCAATCGAGCAATTATGAGTAGAAATCACAATGCAAATATAGAGTTTGGACAAAATTTCAATTATTTTATTGAAAAATAATGTCCATACAATACAAATTTGGTCAAAATTGATAAAAGATTAATTTGGTTGAAATTTCAGTGTACTTTATAGTACTGTTAATAAAAATCAAAATTATGAGCAATATATTAATAGAGAAAATAACAAATTTTGTAATACTTTCCTACCATATTAGATATTGAAATTATTTATTATTTATTATTTATTTTATTAATAATAATAATATTGTACTATCAATTTTATTCTACGCATTCATATATTTTTAACTTTTTTATTAGCATTTATATATTTTAGCTATTTTTTATTTAAATAATTATTTAACAAAAAAATATTTAGAGTAATTTTATTTTTAAAATCTCTCACAACTCTAGCCAGTAAGGAAATTCCTTTATTTGTGAAATTTCACAAATTCTGGTACTAATGTAATAGTGTGCAACTATAAAAAAGCTTTTGATTTAAGTAGTGAGTTCACTATTCCCCACACGCTAATGCTTAGATGTTCTATGGGACAAAGATAAGTATTATTTTCAGTTTGAAATTTTAATATTTAAGTAATATTTTACTTAATTTTAACCGTAGTGGAGTAAACCCATTAACTAACATACTTTGGGAATAAGTCATTTATCTCTCTTATATGATCTAGATTTTCTAATCAACCATGATTGAGTACTATTATGGAAGCATAGGAACAGGCAACGAGCTAGAGAAAGGGTTGGTCTGATAAGAGATCATTGTCCCTGGCAAACCGCTGTTGAAGAAGACCAGTTTAGGCAGAGTTTTGTCGCAGGATGGTCGATCGCGAGCAGATCGAAGAAGAACGCCAGTTGGCGTCGTGGGTCGACCTCGGCCGACTGAGCTGATCCTTTTTATATCCATGGTGAAGGGCACATGGAATGGGATAAGGTCTCATCAGCTGTGGTGATAAGTTGAGGATAGAGAGGAGGCATCATATGCAATGGGTAGATGACAGGGGAGAATAAATAGTTCGTCGGAGTCGAGAGCTCAAGATCGATTGAAGGAGGATCATTTGATGAAATGAATTAACTGATGAGCTTTGTACAATGCAGAATTTCATTGCTTTTCATTCACTCTAATATAATATAGGAGTAGGAAGAGTATTTATTACTATTATTATTATTATAAAATATGAATAATATTATTTATTAATTATATAGAGTTGAATCATTAGATTCCCTTTAACAACCATCTTTCTTAATTTAAATAATATAATACATATTCAGCTAAATTAATAAAAATAATCATCCGAGGGCACATGCACTAATTTTATAATATTAATAACAAATATTAGATAAAAAAATATCTTCATATCTATTCCCTTTTCTTTGGAAAATTTCATATACCCATTTCATTTATTCAACTTGAGGGCTTCTTCTGATAGATATTCCTTGAATTTGCAGAATCTTCTTACAGTGCAGAAGCAAGCAAAGCCAGGAAGGGAGGAAAATGGCCCCCCAGATAGTTGCCCACCACATGCTGTTCCATTAGTTTCAAGACTCAAGATGCTAAGAGAGAGTAGTCCTTCTGGGTCGATGTGCTTTACCAGCAACCGAACTATGCCAGGGTATATGTCAGTTTTTGTAATTCATCATCGTTGCACAATATTTGTAACTTGTATCCCAGCATGAAACAACTTTATACAGATTCAAGGTATGGTCATGTTGGGATTTTACAAGTAAAAGGAGTGAGAAAAGGCTGACTTGCAATTGAATCCGTTCAAGGATTTCATTTTCTCATGGAAAGTCTTAGAGATCCTCAAGCTACAATCCCTTCTCGTCTAACCCGGCATATCTCAAGAAAGAGGAAACCTGTAAATTGTGCCCTCTGATCAGCATTTGGAAAAAAAGGCTTCATTATTCGTCGGGATATCTTCCAGTTTGATGAAATCCTCACCTATAATAAAGCAGGAGGCCTGACCTGAAGGTCGACATTAATGGATGGATGATTTATATTGGGTGAAAGGTAGTTTTTCAGCAACCGCATGATGCTAACATCAAACCAACCATATCATATCAGACTTACCCAAAGAGGGAAAAAATTATTCAGGTTGAAAGTAAACAGAACAATAGTAATAAAAAATACTATTACCTTTTGGAATCCCTGTTTCTGACCTACGCATAAAACATAAAAAGGCAACTAGAAAGTGCATACGCCAAGAGAATGAATGTTCAGGGAAAGGGGAAAGGGCAGAAGAATGAAGAAGAGCATAAAAAGGCAACTAGAAAGTGCATACGCCAAGAGAATGAATGTTCTGGGAAAGGGGAAAGGGCAGAAGAATGAAGAAGAGCTGAGAACCAGGGAAGAGGCAGTGCATGGGAGGACACTACAACAGCTCAATTCTTCTCCTCCTCCATCATCATCACCATCCTTTGGTTGGTCAATCTCTGTCGCGGATCCATCCATGCTCTGCTTGTTCCCAGGCTCTGTTCCAGCACATCCATGATCCTCCCTCCCTCTCTCCCCTCAAGCCTATCCTGTAATACCCAGCAAAAATATCATCAGATGCCCTCTTTTCACATACCCCACTTATAAACGTGGAGTTCTGCTAAATTGATAAACCTAATGGATCCATAAGAACACATCAACATCTCAAGATCATCTAAGACGAAGCTCATTGCCATTAGGCGTATTTGTACTGGATATATGTAGATGAGATATGGAATGATTCAGGCTCTCGTAGTACAGACTGTACTATCAGGGCTGATAATCTGGACCCGAGTACTGCAAGGGGTTTCACGACCATGGACTGATCGTTAGACGTACTGCCGCACCTTGCAAGAGCCGTACTGTACTAACTGTGGTACTGCTTATTTTAGTTGAAATCCAAATGGTACCCTCTTATTATATTATTTTGATAGAAAAAAATTATTTTTTAATTTTGTCATAAATATTAATGTTTATTTGAGATTTTCCAACTTTATTGTAATCAAGAGTGCTAACCAGATAAATGTTTGATAGGAGTCAGTACTTACTACCCATGATGGTGCATTTTCCAAGTTACACTGAGGAAAGTCAACATCCACCACTTTTGATGATCCATAATCAACCACTCTTGCATAGATCCAACCCAGCACTCTACACAATATCATTAAAATGGCATCCATTGGGTCGCTAAGATGCCTGAACAAGTTCTTCATCTACTGGTTGAGCTTGCCTTGGCCACATAGTAGGATGGCTAAATTCTTGAATGGAAGTGAAGTCAGGTCACTCTTATCTCGAGATCACACCAACTCAGCATAATATTCGCGAGAAGAAGATACTCGAGTCAGGATAACCATATGTTCATATACAGGTTGTATCAGCCCCTCTAGAATGTGCGGTATATGTACACCATTTTATTTTGTTAGATTTGTCCTTTTCTGCTGCCAAAACATATGTAAATTGTAACCCATCCTATTGAATACAAGTGTGTAACATTACAAATTATCGCACAGTCTTCTTCCTCTCGGCAAATTATAAAAGTTTTTATGTGTATATTGATCCTTTTTGAAAGATACTATTGTTGATCCTTTTTGCCCCTAGGAAATTTGTCTTTGCTATTGCATCAACCTTACTCTTTATTAAATAAATCTTACTCTTTTTTCTATCAAATAAATCTGTTACTCTTATTTCTACCAAATAAAACATGAGCACTTATATATATATCAAACTCACTTCAAATCTTATATATCATCATTATATCTTATCATATAAAATCGATACTATAATATTAATAACATTAATTAAATTTCTACTAACAAAATTAATAATTAAAATAAAATATATTATATTTTCAGCAAATATTTAATTTTTTTCTTGAATGAAATTGTGTGGCAAATTTTTTTTATAAAATTTAACGTGAACATAACCACTCATAAACATAAGTTTAAATATTTGTGCACATATTTCAATATTTGTATATGGAGACGTTCAAGTGTTAAAGATGATGTAATGAACTTTTGACTGAAGCTCCTACTTTTGAATTATGTTTAATCTTAGAATTTAGGAGATATAAACTTATAATTTTGAGAATTAGTTTACTGATCAATTAATGTTAACTAGCCCATATTTTACTTAATATATCTATACATGGTTTATCATTTCATTTACCCACTTCCATCATATATATTCATTTCAACAATTGATGCCGAATTGAGTAACAATTTTATAATCGAAGTTTTGTCGGTTCTCTCTCTAGCACCGATCAAAAATTATAGAGTGAAGTCGAATTGACTTACATTTCAGCTGTAGAAAGGCTGTTGAGGTGTTGGAAGGGCTTGGTTTGGCCTGATAAGGGCTCGAATTGGCCAATTTTAGCTCGGTCGAAATAGGGCAGCTTTGGTCCGCCGGAGCTATTTCACTATTCGATCACACCCGCGCTTCTCTAACAACCCTCGGAGAAAATGGAGACTACAGGCATGTAACTGACTTCTCCCTGGTTCTAAACAACCTGACCTCACCTTGTTTGGCTCTAAAAAATGCCCAAGTCAAAGCTCTGGTTTGAGCCTCGCCGAAAATTTGAGCGTTGAGAGAGAATGGAGTTTTTAGGTGTGGAGAGGATGAATGAGGAGGGGCTCTTTATATAGGAAGCTCGATGACTTCCCTGTCGTCGGTGCTGTACGATTTTCCGGTGAGTGAATAGTGCTGTCATATGAAGGAAGAAGATGACATTGATCTGAACAGGACCGGACCAGTCTGAATCGGGTTCAAAGCTTAAACCAACCGGTTTACCCCCAATTCGACTGAATTTTTCAAATATAAAAATTTCTAAATTCATCTAAATTCATTTTCTATCCAATGATGGCCTCAAATCTCAAAATTGAATTTTTTAAGCCACCTAGAAAAATAAATTTAGTATTCGGTTCAATAGTGGTTCAAACCAGTTTAATCCGATTCAAATCCGATTCACCTAAACAGGTTTGGTTTTCATCTCCAATTCATCCTGAAGTCCTTTTTCTTGACTTTTTTTTACTCTTTAGGTCACTCGAGATCCATAAATTTCCCGGTTTGCCCTTTCTCTATTGGTTCTAGTTCATGAACCGACTCGGTTCATAAACCGGTTCAATCTAGTTGGATTCGATTCATCTGAATCGGTCTAGTTTTTCTCTTCCAATTTGTCCTAAGGTTCTTTTCTAAGGTTTTATGAACCCTTTGGGTCACTCGGGAGTTGTAAATTTCTCAAATTGCCCATTCTCTTATGATTGGCTTTGTGAACCAAGTCGATTTTCTCGCTCGGTTTGACTGGTTCTTTTCTCGGTGTCCTTAAATTTAAAAAGGGCGGGATTTACAACTCTATTATTCTTTTAGGAGTTTTGACCCCAAAACTTATTCAACGTTCTTTGCACTAGAAGGAACATCCCTTTGATATCAAGTTGTAGCTTATCGATATACAACCTTCTTGGTTATTTTCATTTATCCCTTATATCACATATACTTAAGGTTTCTTTTCCTTCCCATCACTTTTTCATTCTATGGAGCTTACTTTAGCTAAGCATATCTCACTAGAATGTTTAAGGTTATATCCTTCACTTCACATCATTCGTTCCTTAAAGTATATTTTCTCCATCCCGAGGTTCTTTACTTAAGATTTCAAAATCGGGAGTTCCAAAATACCCAATTGTTCCTATGTCTAGTTATTCTCTTGGTTGTTGAGACCCTTAGCTCGATGTTCTTTCGAGCATTACGTACTTGTGTTCACGGGTTTCTATGTTATTACTTTTTTGTCTTATTTTGACCATTTCTTCATCTGTTATTTATTATATCTTTGGTCCAAATTTGATATTGACCTTATTATGCTTAACTAACTAACTCTTCCTTAGTTGAGTCATACCTTCTCTGGGCTGTTGGGCTTGTGTGTCCCTTCCAGCATGACAATGCTCCACAATTTGTCCTTAACCATTAAAATTTTAGAACACTTCCTTATTGGGTGTTCCCAACCTTCCCACCTTCTAGGGTTGTATAACTCCATCTGATAGTACATTCCCGATTACCTTTACCGTTATCCAACCAACTTACATAACCGTGTTGAGTTTCCTTACCCACTCGTCCCTTATCAATTTTCTTATTGGGTCTTTCATAATAATTTAGGTATGCACCGCAACTAGTCTTGATATCGGTTCTATAAACCCCGCACATTTGAGTTAAGGAAAACCGGGAAAAGAACTGGTCAAACCGAATAAGAAAACCAAACCGGTTTACATTTGGGAATTAGCAATATGAAAATTTACAACTTTCGTTTGATCCAAATGATTTATTAAACATTGGAAAAGAAACATAAGATAAACTAAAAAACAAAAACCAAATTGGTTTAGGTGGACTAGATTTCATAAGAACTTTAAAGTTAAGCGTGCTTATTTGAGAGTAGTGTGAGGATGGGTGACCTCTTGGTAAGTGTGATTTTTTTTGTAACCCGAAATTTCGGTCAAAAATTTTTATGCGAAATAAATAGCCATCAATTAATATATATTTAATACCTAAAATTATTGGAATTAATACAAATAATTTAATATCTTTAAAGCGTGCTTACTTGAGAGTAGTGTGAGGATGGGTGACCTCTTGGGAAGTGTGATTTTTTTTGTAACCCGAAATTTCGGTCAAAAATTTGTATGCGAAATAAATAGCCATCAATTAATATATATTTAATACCTAAAATTATTGGAATTAATACAAATAATTTAATACCGAAATTAAATTATTGAAATTAATACCAATAATTTATGGCAATATTAATACTAGTAATAAATCTCGCCCATTTAATACACGAGTTTTACAACTATATAAAGAGGTCATCCCCATTTCATTCTCCTCACACCTGAACACTTCTCTCTCTCTCTCTATTGCTCCATTTCCTAGTAAAGCTCAAACCAGAGCTTCAACTTGAATAAAGGTCGGGCTCTTTAGAACCAGGGAGAAGACAGCTATCTGATAGCAAACTCCAGTCAATCCGAGAATCGTTGGAGAAGCGCCGACATGATGGAATAGTGAAGCAACTCCGGCGGACCGAAGCTGCCCTATTTCGGCCAAGCTGAAATCGGCCATTTCAAGCCCTCCTCAGGCCAAACCAAGCCTTCCCAACACTTTCTCAGCCTTTCCACGGCTGAATTAGGACCGAAAGGTAAGCCAATTCGACTCCCCTTTATATTTTTTATCAGTGCTAGAGAGAGAGTCGACTGAATTTCAATGACGAAATTCTAATCCAATTCCCATCAATTGATACAATACTTGATTTTAGGATGAACCTCAGGATGAGACCTATCTGCCCAGATCGAAAGCTCGGACTGTCGTGCCTTCACCGGTGAGTAATCGAAGCTTTCTCTCTCTACAGTCTATTTTCCGACAAAGCTTCGTTTGAGCTCGTTCCGACGTTAAAATCTGCGATTCAAAGTTTCTTAGAATCGTATGAACATACAGGAACTCAATTTCAACTCCAATTTCAATAATTAGAAGTGTTTGATCGGTTAATTTGATGAAATCAAATTCGGTAGTGTTGAAGAGTTGAAATTGGGGGAAATTTTGGGGATTTTCGAAATTCAAAGGGGCCAAAATACAATTTTATGAAATTGAGGGTCAATTGGGCATGAAAATAATGTTGGAGGACCAATTGAGGAATTTTGGAAATTTTGGGGAAAAACTTACCATTTTTGTGAAAGAAGGGCAAAATGGTAATTTTGGAAAAATTGGGGAACCAAATTGGAAATTTGGAAAATTAAACCCCTTTTTGGTGAAATTGAATAAATTGAAGTCCCACGATAAATTTTAAAAGTTGCGGGACTCAATTTGAGGAAAAACCGACATTTGGGACTTAAAGTTAAAGAGAAATAACTTTAGGGACCTAATTGCAAATAACTAAAAGTTGGGGTTATCTCATTCATTAATGAATGAAGGTTGTTATGCCGAGTAATAATGAACAAGGTTGTTCATATCGTGTAGGAACATTAAATACCAGGAACGCCAGCAAGGACAAGCTCGCATGAATACAAAGAACCAGTCTAGTGGAATTCACGACATTAACGGGTGAGTGGGTTTACTAACATCATACCCGGTTGGGGATGATAAGTGCCTCGATATAAAAACCCACTGTTTAGTGGTATTTTAATCATCACTACTTAGAGAAAGTGATGTGAAAGTTATGCGGAAAAACTACTTACGGGTTGTAAGTAGATCATACCCGGTTGGTATGATGAGACTTCCTCGAAGGAAGTTGAAAACCCGTTCATCGGTTATGAACGAAGATGTCCTTATACCGGTCGGTATGATGGACAGTAAAAACCTATTTTTGTCGGAAGTGCTCTCCCCTGACTGTGTGCCAATGCTTAAACAATTTGGGAGACCTTCTCGATGGGAGCTGGAATAGCTCTGATAGGCCAGGGGCCTCAGTTTTGGAACTTGGGGGCTAAATGCCCGATTTTGAAAATCTCGTACAGTGGGCCCAAGGCTAGTTGGCACGAGTAGGAGCTTGTAAACGAACATGATATATGTGCCATAAAACTTAATAAGTGAATTGTTTGGCCACGGTACCAAGATAGGACCAACATGACAGGTCGACGGACTAGTCAAGACAAACAGCTGCGGGTTGAGTTGAGAGTCGGAGCCGTTGGACTAGTGGCACCACAGATTACATGGCAATATAAGAAAACATTGTTTGTGCATGCACTGTGAGTATGAGATCATCAAGACGCCCATGAGGGGTAGTGATGCGTCCTAAGGGCACTGGACGACCTGGTGGCTGTAAGGGCAGTTCGTCGTTCCAGGTGTCTATGCGAAATTTGGAGTAGCACAAAGCGCATGAGACCGGGGTGGGGACAGGATGAGGTCTCTGTCCTCATACGGAAATGAAGAAGTGATTTCGGGATTGTGGGTAGGATGTCACGTACATCCACTCATTCCCAGGGTAGAAGTGGTCGTACTTCTATCCAGGTGGCAGGAAGTCGCTCCGAAGCCACTAGCGGGTTCAGTAGTGATACTGACTTGCGAATGTGTGTAACCTTCATGATGAAGGATGTGTGTTGGGTGATGACACACCGTGGTAACTAAGAAATAATGGAAAAAAAACACAAATTTTTAAATGATGGGATTTTTTTGAAAACAAAGGAGTCTAGCACACTCCATATAAATGTTTTTCTTAAAAGTCAAAAGCTTTTAAAAACCCATTCACTGAGTAGTCGTACTCATCCCCTCCCTTATATCCCTTTCAGGAAATCCCGGAAAGCCTCCCCTTAAAGACCGTCAACTAAGATGCCTGTAAGACAGGTATGTAAAGTTTTAAATTTCATACAGTTTTGATTATGCTATTCCAGGAAAATGGTGCAAGTTAAAGGATGCCTTACTCTTTACGGTTTACGATAAGGGGAAACCCTTTAATAAACCAGGAGAGTGGTGGGTTGATCACGGGGATCCGACCAAACTGGGTCGGGGTTCACTTCTCCAATGTTTCTTTTCTTGGTAGGATTTATACTCATCTCTCCCTGAATTATATTCTCGTTTGCCATTGAGGACATCTCACCTTGAATGACATCCTTTGATGTCATCTTCTACTGCTTACCTTTATTTTTGAAACCTTACGTGCACATCTTTTTTTTGCACCCCATCCTCATTCTCACTTGTATCCCAGTACATGTCTATTTCCTTTAGAAAGAGCTTACATCCTCTTTATTTCAAGATCTCTTTAAGGCTTTGCCTTCATCGTTATTTCCCAATTGTTTTGGCCTTTCCACCTTTTCCTTTCTTTACTAAAGTTTTAGCCTTCACGAGGGTTAGTTTGTTAACTGTCTCGTTCCTACTATTCTACTTGTTCAATAAATAGTTTGGGTAGTTGTATCTAGAATTCACTCGTTCTTGACACCCAATCATATTACCCTTCTTAGAGTGTAATAATTACTACTTTCTTATTCTTCTTAGGATGTTGTTTATTCTCCTTGACCATCCCATTGTTACTAGTAGTGTCCCACTATTAGGTTTTTTTTTTTTTTGATATCCCTATTTGGTTCCTCCGCTCTTCCAAAGCAGATCACATTTGGTCGTCCTGATACAACCTTAACTACTTATACTCCTTAATGAGGTTACCTATTTCGGGTTAGTCCTCTTATGATCCACCTATCAGTTGCTTAGCTTGGAAATTTTCTTTTGTATGGTCTCGCATCCTATCTTTATCCTTCTACCTAAGGACTTCCGTCCTGGAAGTTTTACATTCAAACTCCCTAACGCTCCTTGAAGGCTTCTCCTTCTTTCTTTTCTTACATTCTTTTGATATCAACATGGTTATCTGCCCTTGATCCTTCCTCGTCCTCCAATTCCTTTTATTTCTTATCCTTCCTTCGAGGAGTTCCTAATCATGGGTTGGTTCCTAGCACTTTGTTTTATGTACAACCATCCACTCCTTGGGCTTTATTTAGGCAAGTGTGGGCTATGACCAGTCTTGATGTCATTGGTTGTCTTCCTTTCCATGGTTTCGGTCTTTCCATCTCCCCTTTCTTACTAAGTTAGTCTACAACCTTACCTGGTTCCTCTATTTTTCCAAGGTAGATCATACCTTATTGTCTCAAGACATCCTATTTGTCTTTCATTGTTTGACTTGTCTTCTATAGAGGAGGTGTTTCCTTCTTTGCTCGGTGACATGTAGTGCCCCTTAAGGAAAATTCACTTTATCTACCTTCTTGCTATATCGGGATCTTATTAAGGTTTTTCCATTGGTCTTTCTCTCGTGATCCTTCCTCATATAATTGAGGCATACAATAGTATTATTTATGGGATAGAGAAATTTTCAGGAATTTAGAATTTTATTCATTGAAGTGAGAGTAAAACTTTGAGGTTTTAACATCTCTTGAGAGAGATTGTCAAAATCACAGTTTGGGGAGTACTTAGTACTATGCTATGGTCTAGAAAGATTTATTCCTAAGTGAGATTAGGATCACTAGTCGAAATTATGGTCCTTATAACATTATCCCTTTTAGCTTCTGTAGGGATGGATGTATCCTTATTGGAAGGTATCACTTTGATTCTTTGTGGTGTGGAACAGTCCTTTGCTATGTGTCCCACCCTCCTACATGCATAACAGATCCTCTCAGGTCTTATCCTCCGAAATGTTGGGCATCTTCTTATGTAGTGTCCCCATTGCCCACATCTATAATAGTTCAACTCCTTGCGTGAACCTTTGTGATTCCTCCAATAATTTGAGCATTGTAGGGCTTTTCTAAGAAAATCCTGGTGGTTCGGTGGTTTGCCGACCTTGAGACCGGACATTTTGGGGGTTGTCTTGTCGAGTCCTCTTTGACCTGGGATTACTCCAATAGTCCTCTTATACTTCTGGTTTATTTCCTCCTTTGGGATGGGGTTCTTCCTGGTTTCCGGGGTGGCTAAGGTAGCGTAAGTTTGTTTGGCTGCTTTTCTTAGGGCCATCTGAAAAATTTTAAAATTATTCTTATTAGTTACTATATTATATAGTCTTGATTATGTAAAGGAAACATGCTCTGATACAACTCAAGTTGTCACGACCCGACCCGGTTTGGTCGGATCCCTGTGATGAACCCTCCACTCTCCTAGTTTATTAAGGGTTGCCCCTCCTTTATAAACCATAAAAAGTAAGACGTCCTTTAAATCTACACCTTTCCTATAATAACATAAATCAAAACTGCATAAAATTTGAAACTTTTCTTATCTGCCTTACAGGTGTGTTAGCTGGTAGTCTTTGGTAAGCTTTCTGAGTTTACCTGAAAGGGATATAAGGGAGTGGGTGAGTTCAACAACTCAGTAAATGGGTGTTTTAGGGTATGACTTTCAAAAATAGTTTGAATTGGAGTGTGTCAGACTCCTTATTTTTCTCTCAAATCTCAGTTTTTATAACCATTTCTCATTTAACGGTGTTTTTAACAACCAACACACACCCTTCATCATCAAGGAAACATACATTCATAGGCCAGCCCGTCCACTGAACCCACTTGTGGCGTTAGAGTGACTTTATCGACCACCTAGATAGAAGCATGTCCACTTCTACCGTGAGAATGAGTGAATGTACACAACATCTAATCCTCAATCCCGTAACAAAACTTCGTGTCCGTATGAGGACAGAGACCTCATCCCGTCCCCACCCCGGTCTCATGTGCAATGAAGCTACATCGAGCTTCTCAAGACTTCTGGTACAACTAACTGCCCTTATCTCCACCATGTCGTCTAGAGCCCTAGGACACATCACTACCCCTCTTGAGCATCTTGAAGGTCCCGTAACATAGTGTATGCATAAATTAATAATTTTCCACATAAGCCATATAATTTGTGGTGCAACTGGTCCAACGGCTCCGACCCTCAACTCGACCTACAGTTGTTTGTCTTGATTAGTCCAAAGACCGTCACGTCGCATTGCCGCCAGTCCATCGAGTATGTTGGTCCTATCTTAGTACCATGGCCAAACAATTCATTCACTTAAGTTTTCATGGCTTAAAATCATGTTTGTTTAAGAGCTTCTGCTCTGCCAACTGGCCTAGGGCCCACTGTTCGAGATTTTCAAAGTCAGGCATATTAGCCCCCAAGTTCCAAAACCGAAGCCTCCGGCCTAACTGAGCTATTAGAGCTCTCGTTAAGAAGGTCTCCCAAAAATTTTAAGCAGTGGCACATAGTTAGGGAAAAGCACTTCCAACAAAATAAACTTTTCAATCGTCCATCACACCAACCAAGTATGAGCACATCTCCGCTTATAACCTATAAGTGGGTTTTCCACTTCCTTCTATGAAGTTTCATCATACCAACCAGGTATGATCTACATACAACCGGTAAATAGTCTTTTCACGTGATTTCCACATCACTCCTCTCAGGTGTGATGGTTAAAATACTACTTAGCTGTGGGTTTTCATTGCCAAGGTGCTTATCATCCCAACTGAATATGATATTAAATATCCTACTCACCCGATCGTGCAATGAATTTCCTCTAGTCGACTTGTTGCATTTGCGCGAACTTGTCTTAGCTGGTGTTCCCAGTACTTTGTGTTCCTACACGATATGAACATCCTTGTTCATTATCCTTTAACCTAATAGCCTTCATTCATCCCGAATGAATGAGAAACCAAACTTTTCATTTATTTACAATTAGGTTCCTAAAGTTATTTTTTTAACTTTAAGTCTCTAATGTCGATTTTCCCCCAAATTGAGTCTTAAAACTCTAAAATTCACCTTAGGACATCAATTTATTTAAAATTTCAAAAAGGGATTCAAATTTTCAATTTGGTCCCCAATTTTTCCAAAATTACCATTTGCCCCTACTTTACAAAAATGATAAGTTTGCCCTAAAATTTGCTCAATTGGTCCTCCAACATCTTTATCATGCCCAATTGGCCCTCAATTTTATGAAATTGCACTTTAGTCCCTCGAATTTTTGAAATTCCCAAATTTCCCCCAATTTCAACCTTCTAACTCAGCCGAATTTGATTTTATCAAATTGACCGATTAAATAAATTTAATTGAAGTTAGATTGGAGTTCCTACACCTTCATACGATTCAATTGCACTTTGAATCGCACGATTTGATGTCGGAATAAGCTCAAATAGAGCTTCGCCGGAAAACTGGCATTAAAGATAGAAAGCTTTGAAAGTTTACTGTCGGGGGCGCGACGGTCCGAGCTTTCAGTTTGGACAGATAGCTCTTGTCCTGAAGTTACTCCTAGGATCAAGAATTGCATCAATTGATACTGAATTGAGTGAGAATTTATTCATCGAAGTTCTATCAGTTATCTTTCTAGCACCAATTGGAATTTACAGAGGGGAGCTAAATTGGCTTACCTTTCAGCTCTAATTTGGCTATAAGAGGACTGTGGAGGTGTTGGGAGGGCTTAGTTTGGCTTGAGAAGGGCTCAAATTGGCTGATTTTAGCTCGGCCGAAATAGGGCAGCTTCAGTCCGTCGAAGCTGCTTCAGTGTTCGATCACACCGACGCTTCTCTAGTGACCCTTGGAGAAAATGAATACTATAGGCGTGTAGCTGACTTCTCCCCGAATCCAAAGAACCCGACCACACCTTCTTTGGCTCAGAAAAGACCCTATATTAGAGCTCTGGTTTGAGATCCGCCAAAAATTGGAGCATTTGAGAGAGAATGGAGTTTTCAGGTGTGGAGAGGATGAATGAGGAGGGGCTCTTTATATAGAAAGCTCGGGGACTTCTTAGTCATATGATTGGTGCCTTAATGGCGGTCATTCATTGCCTGAAAATCCTTTTCCGGAGACTTTTTAGCTTCGTCGGTGCTGCTCGATTTTTCGGCTAGTGAACAGTGTCGTCATTTGAAGGAAGAAGACGACATTGTTCCGAACCGGACCAGACTGGTCCGATCTGGGTTCAAATCTTAAACCGGTCGATTCAGGCCCGATTCAACCAAATTTTTTTAAATTAAAAATTTCTAAATTTATTTTTTATCTATTGGTGGCCTCAAATCTCAAATATGAATTTTCTAAGCCACCTAGAAAAATAAATTTAGCATCTGGTTCAATATTGGTTCAAATCAGTGCAAACTAGTTCAATCCGGTTCGGATCCAGTTCTCCTGAACCAGTTTGGTTTCCATCTCCAATTCATCCTAAAGTTCTTTTTCTTTACTTTTGTGACTCTTTAGGTCACTCGGGATCCATAATTTTCCCAGTTTGCCCTTTCTCTATCGGTTCCGGTTCAATCTAGTTGGATTCGATTCATCTGAACCGATCTAGTTTTTCTCTTACAATTTGTCCTAAGGTTCTTTTCCAAGGTTTTATAAACCCTTTGGGTCACTTGTAAGTTGTAAATTTCCCAAATTGCTTGTTCTCATATGATCAGGTTTGTGAATCAATTCGGTTTTCTCACTTGGTTTGACCGGTCCTTTTCCCGGTCTCCTTAACTTTAAAAAGGGCGGGGTTTACAAATGTATGCATGTCATATTCTATTGGGAGAACTTTGGAAGTTAGATCGTCAAGTTAAATATGATAGATTAACAAATACGTACTCATTTGTTATGAACAATAAACTAATATCTCTTATAACTTTGACTTTACAACAAATTTTTCAGGATCAGTTGAAAAAGAAAAAAGGCAAATGAAAAGAAAATAGTAGAAAGACAAGAGAGAAAAGCCAATATTGAAGAGTAAAAGATAAAAGGTATTATTGAAAAAGAAGAGAGAAAAATCAGAGAGAGAAAATCCTAAGTTAAAAATGAAGAGAGAAAAGACAAGGTTGAAAAAAAAGAGAAAAAAACCATAATACAAAGAAAAGAGAGTAAAAATAATTTTATGGAGAGAAAAAGTGAGATATAATTTCATATCCTATCCTTACAATACTTATCTACAATTATTTATATTTTACTAACCATATTATCGGATATTTGTCAAGCATTAGTATTTCTCTTCTGTAGGAATTCAAGAATGTCATTCTAAAGAAGATAACTCCAAGTTTGCCACCAGTTTGAAAAATCAAGAATAAAAGTCAACACCAAGTCCTAAAACTGATGGAAAGAAGGTATATATATATAAGAGCAAGCGACCATTTGTTGTTCTCATGAAGGATGAAACTTGGCAAATATGTATCGATTGTCGACCTATTGACAATATCACGGTAAAGTATTGACGACATCTTTCTCATTTATATAATATTATTATTGAGTTGCATGCATATTATTTATTTTCAAAACTTGATATTAAGAGTAAATATCATCAATTTCAAATTAAAAAAAAAAGATGATTTGAAAACAACATCTGAAGCAAAATCAGGTCTATATGATTGGTTAGTTGTGATTTTTGGATTAACTAATACCTCTAGCACTATCATGAGATCAATAAACCATATCTTGCATGTTATCATTTTAAAGTTTGACTATATATATTTTGATAACATCCTAATATATGATAAGATCTTAGATGAACTAGCAGAATATTTGAAAATTGTGTTAGAAGTTTTAAAGAAAGGTAAGTTGGTTGAGAAATTTAAGATATTTATCATTTGTTCGAATAAACTTGTATTTCCCGAATATGTTATAAGTTTTGAAGGTATTAGCATTGACAAGGAAATTAAGATAATTCGAGATTGGCTAATGCATATTTCACATAATTTATGGCCGAAAAAGTTTGTGATTCACATGGATTATAAATATCTCAAGCACATTAAGGGGAAACACATGCTAAATAAATGTCGTGCAACTTGGGTGGAATTCATTGATACATCCACTTATGTGATCGAGTTTAAGTAAGGTATAAAAAATATAGTTGCTAATACATTATTTGAAAGGTACATTTTGCTTACAATCATTGATACTAAATTGCTTAGTTTTGCTTGTAATACTTTGTTGAATACAAAACTTCTATTTTCAACTGCATATTTACCGCTTGTTGTGTTTGCATATAATCGTTATATTTATTCAATGACTAAGTTATCATCATTGGATATTATCTATGGTTTTAATCCATTGGATAGAAAACGGTAAACTTAAGAAAATATTAATCTAGCCAACAAGAGTTTCAAGAATGTTGTTTTTGATCCAAGGATTGGGATTAGCCTACATTTGAAGAATGAATGGTTTATGGAGAGGAAACTATCAAAATTCATTATATTAGAGGGATTATTTCAAGTGTTAAAATTCATCGGTAATAATTACAATATGAAATTATCTAACAAATATATTGTTAGCTATAATTTAAATATTTCTAAGTTGATGCCTTTTGATGTAGGTAATGAATAAACTAAAGATTTAAGGATAAATCATTTTTAAGAGGGGGGAATGATGTGAATTTGACTAAATGAACTACGAATTCACAAGTTCAATCAACCGCACCTACAAAGGAGGTGAATACTTTGTTAGAAAATGAGTTAAAAGGTCATTTGAGACTAGAAGAGAGCCCAATGACAAGGTTAAAGGTTAAAAAATTCAAATAAGCTTTATATGGGCTGATTAAAGAGATTGCAAAAACATCTAAGTGGAAGTCCGAAGAGCTCACGAGAAAGTATAGATTTAATTAATGAGTAGAGATTTATTAATATAATAAATCTTCTAGGATATTAAATGATAATATTAGATATTTAATTAGTCAAATTTAGATTTTTAAAGTAGTTATTAAAATATTATGTATATAGATTAGATATGGTTGACATGTAACCATAAAATATATTTTTCCTTATTTTTAGGTCATTCAGTTATTATTTGTGCTTATAAAAGGCATAGTCCACAATATTGGAGGAGACACTTTTTGAAAATTCAATTTTGTGAGATTTTGTCATCTTTATTTTTTGAAAGAACTTTTGAACTTATCAAGTTTTTACATATGACGTTTAAGCAATCAAGACTTATTGCCATGGTTTTCTAAGAGTTTTTCTTAGAGGATTTGGGTGTGGCATCTATATATTCCATACCTTGTTTCTCACATAAACAAGGTATATTTTCATCATTTTATATTTACGTCGTGAAAGTTTTGGGGTCTTTTCATATTTAGTGTATGATGTCGTCAGCATATTGGCGAGGTTCGCATCACCATTTTTGGTATTAAAGTTTTACTCTTAGTTCAAGATTTTATTCTCGATTTTCACTCGGGTTCCGATCCAATTCGGCTTGACTTGAGTTTGAGAAGTTCTTGTGTTATAATTAGATACTTAACTTAATTATTGAATGAATGATTATATATGCATGTAATGAATATCATAGATCGTATTTCATATGATGAAGTTGTTAAAGAAGAGAAGTTATCTACCTAGAAATAAAAGCAACCCGAAGAAATGATAATTGGGAATTTATGGATTTATCTCATGGAGTAAAACCTATAGGCGTTAAATTGATATTTAAAACTAAATTAGATAAAAATAAAAATGTAAGCGAACATAAGGTAAAAATTGTTGCAAAATGTTATATACAAAAATATGTTATTAATTTTGAAGAAATATTTACACCAGTAATACAATGGGATAAGAATAATAGTTTCATTGGCTGCACTTAAAAAGTCTAGTGTTTTTTATATGCACCTTAAAATTAATTTTTAATATGGAGAATTAAAAATAATATTTATTTGTGTAAGAATGTATTATATACCCATAAGTGTTCGGATTCATTTCTTACTTTTAAGTAGTGTAACATTTTCAACCTTATAAATTTATAAAACTTCTCTATTTTATCCAATATAAGATTTTATTTCGGTCTCGAACGAGTGGGAACAATGGCCTCAAGTTAACTATTTTTCGTACTCCATGCTCGGCCACGAGCTAGATTTCCAGTCTTAGATTAGGTATGGGTGCTAGCCCACTGTCTCTGATAACATGAGAGAAGTCATTGTGGACCGATAAATACTTGGACCCATGTATACTTAAAAGTTATAAATTGTAAGTAGTTTAATGTTTACAACCTTATAAACCCACAACATTTCTCTATTTTATCCAATATAAAATTTTATTTTTAACAATTTAAAATAACTAGAATGATATTAAATTAAAGGAGTTATAAATAAGGTATATAAATTTAAAAATAAAAATTTTATACTATTTGAAACTATCGTAGAGCTTAGTATAGAAATAGTGAGAGTTATTTTCTAAAAATAATTTTAAGTGCGAACATACTTGTTTATAAAATTAAATGATGAAAATAATATCATTATTATTAATTTTTATGTTAATGATATGATATTTATGAGAAATAATAAGAAATGTTGTTGTATTTTAAAAATTCAATGAAATCTAATTTTGAAATGAGTAATTTGGGAAGAATAAAATGGTTTTTGGATGTTGAAATATATTAAAAATTAAAATAAATCTCATTAAAACAAGGTAAATATAATTTTAAAATTTTGAAAACGTTTGTAGATTTGAGAATGTATTAGGATAATAGTTTACTGCCATTAGTTGAAGGGAGACGTAAAAATCTGACAAAATTGGTATATAATCAATCATTCTAATGTTATAACACAGCAAAATATGGTAGTTTTAGGAAGTTGCAGTTTTAATTGAAATAAAATTACAAATTAGGGTTAAAAAAATCCTACACTAAGCCTTGCATGATATCAGTTTTTTTAATGAAAGGGAAAGCAATTCTTGAGTGTTCCCCGGTGTTATAATTTTTGGTTAAATTTAACACCGATAAGTTTAAATAATATTTAATAAAATTTGTAAATGGTAGATATGATTATTTTTAAAATAAATTCTTATAATTTTGAAATAAATTCTCTCCAATTGAGGATTAATTTTTTGTAAATAAATTTATAATGGAGAACTAATATTATATCTAGGATTTTTGTTTGTTTAATCTTTATTTCTCCTAATAATTAGTATTTTTATTATATATATTATTAAATTATTTCATTTTATTTATTAAATCTAATCTTATAATATTTTATTAAGTTTCATCCCTCTTAAGATGAATTTGGTGGACCCATCCCAAGTTAGTAGAATCCTTTAGCTTGTGACTGAAAAAACAACTCAAGCCCTTTCCTTACTCCATATTCTTCCCAGAACTTTAAGATAAAGTAGCCTTTGAAATACCATCAGATGGGCAACAACATTTGCAAGCCAAGGCATCTACTAATTTGGGAAAATGAGGAAGAACAAGATGGGGGCAGAATCCCACTTTTGGTCCTTCGGTTTCCCGACTTGAAAACCAAGTGCAATTCAAGAGTTGTCTGTTCTCTAAGACAAGCAAATCCATCTTCCTCTAGTGCAAATATGATATATATATATATATATATATCATGCAATATTATTGCCATCTCCTACCTCCACAAGAGTGAACCATATTACAGACTTCCAGTCTCTTATGGCTTTTTTTGTGACTCGGTCGGCTGGTATCCTCATTGAGCCGTCCGAGAGGACCCCTTTGGTCACGCTGGACTTATCGGCCATCGATCAGATCCCCGTCCTGAGGTGCAATGCTCGGACCCTCCATGTCTTTATGAAGGGGCAGGGGGCTGCCCGGGTGATTCGGGTAGGGCTGTCCAAGGCACTGGTTCCTTACTACCCTCTGGCGGGGCGGCTGAAAGAGGGTGTGCCCGGCCGGCTCCAGGTTGAGTGTTGTGCGAGAGGAGTGAGGTTCGTTGAGGCCTCTGCAGGTTGCAGCCTGGTAGAGTTCGATTGCTTTCAAGATGTTGAGTCCACTCCCTATGATGAGCTTCTTCCCGAGAAGTATGAAGACTCCGAAGATGGCAGAGAACCGCTCGTTCAGATGCAGGTAGAAAGCTAAGACTGCAGTGACAGATAGTTTGATTCAAGCTAACTTGCTAGCAGAAATTTGCACATACAAAACCGTCATGGTTCCATGTTGGTTCAAAGTGTTACTGATACAGGTTGAACTAACTCAAATCAATGAGCTTTGGCATGGCATGGATTTGAATGGTCTTCCTTGATCTTTTTTCAGGTGACCCAATTCGCGTGCGGTGGATTCGTCATCGGCCTAATATTCTGCCACAGCATATGCGACGGCCTTGGAGCTGCACAGTTCCTCACTGCAGTGGGCGAATTCGCACGGGGCCTCGAATCTCCTGCGCTCGACCCAGTATGGCACCGGGACTTCTTCACTTGTCACAAAAATACCCCTCCTGAGATCCTCCCAATGGAATTACCTCCCACCCCCGACTACCAACTAAACCATGTCAATATAGACATCACCCTAGACCGAATCGTGCAGCTGAAGCTTGGCTTCCGCCACTTCACTGGCCAAAACTGCTCGACCTTCGAGGCGGTGGCGGCTGCCCTGTGGAGATCACGGACAAGGGCGGCAAGGTTCTGCACGGCAACTGATGTCCGCCTCGTGTTCTTTGCAAACTGCCGCAACATGGTTCAGCCGCCGTTGCCCAAAGGGTTCTACGGGAACTGCTTCTTCCCCGTGATGGCCGAGGCTACCAGAGATTGGCTTGAGGCGGCGGCATTCGCTGATGTGGTGAGGCTGATCCAGGAGGCTAAGGCCGAACTGCCGGCCAAGTTTGCCAGGTACATGGAGGGAGCCTATGAAGGCGACCCATTCGCACCGCCACTGGCCTACACGACCTTGTTCGTATCAGAGTGGGGGCGGCTCGGTTTCAACCACGTGGACTATGGGTGGGGACCGCCAAACCATGTGGTCCCAATACAGGGCTCAAGCATTATACCAGTCGGAATTGTGGGGGTGCTGCCACAGCCTCATAAGGGGATCCGGTTGATGACTTGGTGCGTCAAAGAGGACCATAGGCAGGAGCTGCTCGACCAGATGGGGTCAGTGTTATCGAGCCCATGACTATGAGGTCCAATTGAGGCCGGTTTAAGGGATGACTGATGGAGACTATTGATTTAATAAGGTGCTTGTGAAGTATCCAATTCGTCTTATATTTTGAATTGCATTTCAAGCTGCAAATAAATACATAAATGAGACCTGCATAACTTTCCCGACTCCAGCTATTTTACTACTCTTTGGCCATGCAGCCTGGAATGGTACACGTATGATTGAAAAATGGACTTGCAATCACTTTCATCATCACTTTCATCCTCTTGTACATTTTGACAAAAGAGAAAATTAATCCTCATCACTTTCATCATCATCATATGATACTAGACCTATTAGTGTAGAACTATTGTTTGTAGAAGCTCTCACTGGTTCCATCTGAGGTTTGTTTTCATCAACATTGGAAAACATCTCAATTTGGGGGGCTTTGTCAGAGCTTTTAAGATCAAGCTTTGCTTTCTTTGCTTGGGGCCTCACTTTTATGATCATATTCAGTGAGCGAGGTGACGGATTCTTCTTTGCAACTGGCTCAGGCTCCTGCAGAGTTGAAGAGAGAATTGCTCTGAATGGGGAAAAATAGTCCAAAAGATGTTCCACTTCTAATTCAATTAACTGAACCATGTTCCATATTAGTTTAAAAATAGCAAGAGTACTTGAAAGTGCTTCGGATCTGTAACAGCTTCACCCAGTGAGTAAGAAGTCTGCTCATTGAAAATAATTATGGTATCTATCCATATATCAAATATGACCCAAATCTAATGTAAGGGAGTCGTGCCATGAGATACAGATAGGCAGATCCCAAGTTATTGAAGGCCTTAAATAAGAGCAAATCACATTGAGTCTCTGACAAAAGTACCACTGATTGAGCTTGTGAGTGAAACTCACCGTAGGATGTGGAGGTATTGCTTCTTTCAATTCGTGTATGGTGTTAGACTGTGCTGCTACTGCAGCCTGAAAATGGAAAGCACAAATGAAGGTATAACTCCTCTGAAAATCTAAAAGCCATTAGGTACACATTGACTCTTTGGTCTAAGGACTTGATATATTCACACCAAATTTTGGTGAAGACTATGAATCTATTCAAACATTAAAAATATATTAAAAAACGCAATCTGCACAATCGAAAGGACCAGTGAGAACAGTAATACAATGAGTTTTCAGAAAGGGTTGATTGAAGATAGATCATATCAAAATATATTTACCTGGAAAATCTGAAGCTCCTGAGCCTCCATTTCTCTCAATTTCCTTTCATACTCCCTCTTGGACTAAATTTAAACATTTATTAAAATAGAATTCAGACCAAAGTTGTCAGCAAATATTGGCCTAAAATTAGCAAGATAAGAAAAGCTAATGAGATATATAAAAGCATCAGTTTACAGCAATTGAGTCCATCCAATATATGTTGCAGCATGAAATAATTTCATGAAGAAATATTAGTAAGCAAAATCAAGTCCACCATGAATACTATATCTTTACAAAGGTTAACTTGTTTCTTTCTTCTTGATTTCAGAATTCCACTGGCCTGTTTTTGCACTTCAGATTCACTCCCCTTTGGTTGAAAATCCTGGATTGCAATCTAATTGCCATACAAATCAATGTCTGACACCAAATTCATATGTGAAAGTCATGTGTAGAAAAGAAAATTTTGATCCACTAGAGACTAGAGTAGATCAGAATAGGATTATCTGCATGAATACCACGGAATTTAAGCATATTCAGAATTAATTATTTTTCCAACTAATTTATAATAGATTGTGTAGTGGATTTTGAGCTTCAAAGTTATATTATTATGTGTCATCACTCCATCCCTCTAGACTTATGAAGCAATCATAATCTCTCCCAAAAACTGACCTAAAGTACCATCTGACATAATATAATCAGTCAAGCATCAGAAAAATGACATCAACACCCCTTTTTATCTCTCCCAACAAAAATTGCCACAACTTTAGATTTAAAGATTCACAGAAGAAGAACAGAACCATACCATCTCTAGTTTATCAAGAAATTCTGTCTCATCTTCATCTAGTGCTTTTGGAGGTCCTGAAAAAGAATAAAACACTAGTACCTAAGCTCCCAATCATGTTTCTATGAGCAGCTTCATGATGGTCCCACCCTTCATAGGTCATGGCTCAGCTCTTCAGCATATCTATCCGTACTGCTCATAAACATAGAAGAACTTACTGTGCTTAAATCGCTCATTAAATTCCGCATCTTTCTTGTCTTTATTCTCCTTCAAAATCTGTGCAGCATAAACCCATATTTACAACTAACTTTCACATGACAACTTCCTATAGAGAAATATTACATGATTCACTGAAGTTTCAAAACCCAATAGAAATGCTTCTTTTCGAGAACAATAGTTACTCGATCCAGGGATCAAGATCTAAAACAACATCCCATATGTCCCAAAATCTCAAATTCAAGCCGCATGCCTTCATTTAAAGCAGACTTTGAACGACCATTCAATCTCGAAAACCATCATAACCCCTAAGAAATAAGCAGGCAAATATAGAGAACCTCGTAGAGGGGTCTGTCTCTCTGGGCAGTGCCATCTTCGATCCTCTCTCCCCTCGTCTTCTTAGATTCCGCTAACTGCCAAGCCAATCCAAGAAGTATACATCCATAATTAACGAACAGAGAAAAGGCAGTACGAAACCTGAGCCGAAAGGAGAGAAATTTACAGCATTTTCTATTAGTTTCAACAGATAAGATATTGACCTGTTCCTCCGAGACGAAGTTCATAAGCCTGATCGCCCTGCTATTCGGCTCCTCCTCCATGTCCGCCGTCCCGAGTTGCCTAAAGACACAACGGCAGAAAGTTCCGCAAGAGGACTGTGAAAGACAACTATGAAAATGGATCTGAAACATTTACAAAGAAAATTAAGCCGGAGAACATACGCCGAGAGTTTTGCAGAAAAGGGATCTGAAGCATTTAGCCCATGAAAAAAGCTCTACGCTGATTAAAAGATACTGGGCTGTCCGTAGTTGGGCTACCATCGATTGTTTGAGACTATAGCCGAGATGCACGCGCCGATGTTGGCGCGTGCAATCACGTCACCTTTCTGCGGGAGTTAACTCACTTCCTCAGCCTCACCTTATCCCAACGACTCAGCTCCTCTCGAGACTTCACATACGAAGAAAAGCTTTCTTCCGGTCATAAAGGAAAGAAAGAAAAAGGAAAAAAACAAGAAAAAATGGCGGCCTCTCTCTGTGACTCACCTCTGTTGAATCCCTGCTCCTCCGTTTCAACCTTCTACACAAACAACCTCTTCGCCCACCACAAGAGTGACAGGACCCGTGTGGGCTCCTCGTTCCTCGGTCGGAAGCTCCGGGAAAGTCTCAACCTTGAAACCAGAACATCGAATTCACTCACCAACAGAAGGCGGCAAGTTCGAGCGATGGCTTCACTGGGAGGCCTGCTCGGTGGAATCTTCAAGGGGAACGAAACAGGGGAGTCCACTCGACAGCAGTACGCGGGAACGGTGAACGTGATCAATGCGATGGAAGCAGAAATGGCTTCTTTATCCGACTCACATTTGAGGGAGAGGACTCAATTACTGAAGAAGCGTGCCCAGCAGGGTGAATCGCTGGATTATCTTCTGCCTGTCAGTACCACGAACCGCTTTCCTCCTGTCGAATTTGCTTTTTGTCTGCTGCAGCGGATGCCTTATTCATTTTCTATAGCACTTGCAGTTGACTGAGAAAAATTAATCCATTCGTAAATTTGAAGCTTGTATCATAGGGTTGAGCAGTTGAAATGATTATGATCAATATAATTATAATGCTTGAGACATATGCATCCTATCAACTGCAGGAAGCTTTTGCTGTGGTAAGAGAGGCTTCCAAAAGAGTTCTAGGTCTTCGGCCCTTTGATGTCCAGTTGATAGGTAACTGTTTATTGATGTTCAATACTGTACGCTTTTTGAGTATTCCACTTAAATATTTGAATGCATAGGTGGCATGGTTCTTCACAAGGGCGAGATAGCTGAAATGAGAACAGGAGAAGGGAAGACCCTTGTTGCCATATTGCCAGCATATTTGAACGCTTTGAGCGGGAAAGGGGTTCATGTCATCACTGTGAATGATTATCTTGCTCGGAGGGATTGTGAATGGGTTGGACAAGTACCACGTTTTCTTGGATTGAAGGTTGGCCTAATCCAACGTATGTCTGATTCCTATCATATCTATTATTCCCGACCTTTTCTTCATATATTAAACATTATGACCCAACTTTATTACTAGAAATTGTTTATTTGAAGATTATGCCCATATATTATGATTCTGGTGTAGATCCGTTTTTGTTCCTTCATCACATTGTAGATTTCCTCCAACTTTCTGGCCCCTATTGTAGAAGATACTACTCTTCCCATCTGTTGCTTTTGTATATGTTCTCCGACACCCTTAATACAGAATACTAATTGGTCTTTTTATATTGTCAGAGAATATGACAAGTGAACAAAGGCGGGAAAATTACTCGTGTGACATCACATATGTCACCAACAGTGAGCTTGGGTTTGATTATTTGAGAGATAATCTTGCCACGGAAAGTAATTCTTTCATTTATGTTTTCTATTTATGTTGTTTAAAAAAATATTTTTATAAAATTTGGACAGAAAACTGACAGCTTTTTTCTGATGAAGCAGAGTGTGGAAGAGCTTGTGTTAAGGGACTTCAATTACTCTATCATTGATGAGGTTGATTCTATCCTTATTGATGAAGCAAGGACCCCACTTATTATTTCAGGCCAAGCTGAGAAACCAAGTGATCGATACTACAAAGCTGCAAAGATAGCATCTGCATTTGAACGTGATATACACTACACTGTAAGAATACTCATCTCGGATAATTGTTTAAGAAATCGACTCCTCGCTTCCTGTTTTTAATTGATCAGTTTTGGTGTTTTTTCAGGTTGATGAGAAGCAAAAATCTGTTCTGCTCACAGAGCAGGGGTATGAAGATGCAGAGGAGATCCTAGATGTAAAAGATTTGTATGATCCACGGGAACAATGGGCTCTGTATATTTTGAATGCAATAAAATCCAAAGAACTTTTTCTAAGAGATGTTAATTATATCATCCGTGGAAAGGAGGTTCTCATAGTTGACGAATTCACTGGTCGGGTTATGCAGGTAAAATTTTAATTTGATTCCCTATTATTCATATGAAATGATCAAAAAGATGTTGAGGATTCTTTTATAATAGTCATGTGGCTGATCTTACATATAAATTGGATTTCTTAATTCCTTTCTTATGTTGTTGAACAAAAAAAAATTCCTTTCTTATGTTAGGGGAGGCGATGGAGTGATGGGCTTCACCAAGCAGTTGAAGCAAAAGAGGGCTTGCCTATTCAAAATGAAACTGTTACCTTGGCTTCAATCAGCTACCAGAACTTCTTTCTTCAGGTTGGGATCATTTCACGTCAAATTTTTGCAAAGTTCAATACAAATAAAATCTTCTTGGGTTTATGATCTTTGTACATGACAGTTTCCAAAGCTTTGCGGGATGACGGGCACAGCATCAACTGAAAGTGCTGAATTTGAGAGCATATACAAACTTAAAGTCACAATTGTGCCAACAAACAAGCCTATGATAAGGAAGGCTGGTCTCAAAACTATCTAACATGTGGACTGCTTTTTTTTTAAAACTTAGTATGCAGACTGTTTATTATAAATGATATTTCTTAATAATTATTTATGGTCTCATTTTCAGGAAGAGTCCGATGTAGTATTTAGGGCAACAACAGGAAAATGGAGGGCTGTTGTAGTGGAAATTTCTAGAATGCATAAGACTGGTCGTCCAGTTCTTGTCGGTACTACCAGTGTTGAACAGAGTGACTCCTTATCACAACAGTTGCGAGAAGTTGGGATACCTCATGAGGTAGAATATTCTCAGTAATTTTTTTTATTCTATAAATTTATTTTTCTCAGTTTTTACTGTCTTCATCTGAATCCCGTGGAAACTATCATAAGTACATCGGATTGCACTTTACAAGATGATTTATATTCACATCGAAACTTTATAGTGTAGTTGAAAACACTTTTTCATTATTATTCTTATTTGTGAGGATAATCTAGAGGAAATTCTCTCCTACTAAACCATCTATATAGATTGTAGGTTTACTGTAAACTTACAGACAAAATAATTATTTGAAGGGTTCGTTCTCCCTGAGTTTTATGAATTATGGTTGGAATGCAAGTCCTCAGAACAGAGGCACAGCCTTGATGCCATTGCATTAATTTCTGTATCTTTAGATTCTAGAGCATCTGTCTCATAGCTTCAAGCAACTTTTTTTAATATTTGTGAAGCATACCTCATTTTGTATATTGTCTAATACGTGTGAGAAATTTAAATAATGAATAATCTTATCTTTCCTTTTAAGGTTCTGAATGCAAAGCCAGAGAATGTGGAAAGAGAGGCAGAAATTGTTGCCCAGAGTGGTCGTCTTGGGCAGGTGACAATTGCCACCAATATGGCTGGTCGTGGAACTGATATAATCCTTGGTGGCAATGCTGAATTCATGGCTAGGTTGAAGCTTCGGGAAATGCTCATGCCCAAGTATCAACTAAGACTCTTCTTACTCATTTCTAAATTAATAGATTTCCTTGTTGAGGGGTTTTATATGTGAAAAATTCCTTCTGGTGTAATGCACTTCCTTAATTCTCCATTTCCTTTGTTGATTCTTTCTTCTTCTGTGACATTTTAAAGTTGCAAAAGCATGCATTTTGTGAATCTGAAAGCTGCCAATTTCTACAGGGTTGTTAAACCTGCTGAGGGGGTTTTTGTTTCTGTGAAGAAACAAGCTCTGAAGAAGACATGGAAGGTCTGATTTTGATTCACCTTTTAATAGTGGTATAAATTTGTGAGTGTTTCTCGGAGACCAATATGATGAATATACTGTCTAGCAGGTGAATGACAGTTTATTCCCATGCCCACTATCTGATGAGAATATCAAATTGGCTGAGGAAGCTGTTCAAGCTGCAGTAAAAAGTTGGGGTCAGAGGTCACTGACTGAGCTTGAAGCAGAAGAACGCTTATCATATTCTTGTGAAAAAGTATATAACTGCCTATGTAAATTAGCAAACGGTAAAAGAAGTCCATCTTGGCCTTATTAGACTGAAATATTCTGTAGGGTCCTGTCGAAGATGAAGTTATAGCCAAGGTTCGTAATGCATTTCTCAAGATCACTGATGAATACAAGGTCTACACTAATCAAGAGAGAAAGGAGGTAACCGAAACTTCCTATGTGCTGCATCTTCTTAATGCCTTCCTGCTCTTATCATCTGAATTGCATCCTTCTGTTTTTACCACTATGATTTTACTACCTTGCAGGTTGTAGAAGCAGGAGGACTTCACGTGATTGGAACAGAGAGACATGAATCTCGCAGAATTGACAACCAGGTTGGTGTCTATATTGTATACTAAAAGAATACATTGAAAAAATGTCTTAAATTGACAAAATTGTGCTTTCTGAAAGCTACGTGGTCGAAGTGGGCGGCAAGGCGATCCGGGTAGTTCCCGCTTTTTCCTCAGTCTTGAAGACAACATCTTCCGAATTTTTGGAGGAGATAGAATACAGGTCAGAATTTTCAAAAAAGTAATTGAAGTATCAGTGCTGCTTTACATGAAGAATGTTAATTGAAGTATCCTCTGTCTGCAACTTGTAGGGTTTAATGAGAGCCTTTAGAGTTGAAGACCTGCCCATTGAATCAAAGATGCTGACAAAAGCTCTTGATGAAGCTCAACGGAAAGTGGAGAATTACTTCTTTGACATTAGGAAACAATTGTTTGAATACGACGAGGTTCTGAACAGTCAGAGAGACCGAGTATATGCAGAGAGAAGGCGAGCCCTTAAGTCAGATGATCTCCAATCACTTATTGTTGAATATGCTGAACTTACCATGGATGACATATTGGAGGTGGGTCTGTCCACGTCTTTTGTATTGCAAGTCATCAATTGTTGATGATATTTCAAGCCGAAATGGACTGAGTATCTGACTATCATCATGGACAGGCAAATATTGGTCCAGAGGTACCAGTTGAAAGCTGGGACCTGGAAAAGCTCATAGCAAAACTTCAACAGTAAGATATCTTCCTTTTTTGACATTAAGTCATTCCTATTCTTGACAACTCACTAAAATTTAATGTTTTGTTCTCTGCTGTCATCAGAATTTGGTCCTATTATTTAGTTTTACACATTGTTTGGATCATATGATGTATGGGATCCTTCACGAGAGCTATTTTGCTGAGATTCAGGTACTGTTACCTTTTGAATGATGTAACCCCCGAACTCCTGAGGAGTAAGTCAACAAGCTATGAAGAATTGCAGAACTACTTGCGATTCCTGGGTTGTGAAGCATATTTTCATAAAAGGGTTAGTAGGTGTTTCATAAATAGTACGAATGGGCATTTATGACTTCTTAGTAGTCTATTCTCCACTTTTAACTTCTGGAAACTCGGCGCTGTCTCTTTCATCTGTGAAATAGAAAATGGTCGAGGAACAAGCACCAGGCTTGATGGCAGAGGCTGAGAAATTCTTAATCTTGAGCAACATCGACCGCCTATGGAAAGAACACTTACAGGCTCTCAAGTTTGTTCAGCAGGCAGTAGGTTTACGCGGATATGCTCAGCGAGATCCACTGATTGAGTACAAGCTAGAAGGCTACAATCTTTTCCTTGATATGATGGCACAGATAAGAAGAAACGTGATCTACTCCATATATCAGGTTCATGTCTCAAACCAGCCAATGGAATACTAATCTCTCATTATCTTTCTAACATTGTTAAGTTTCCCATGTCTCAGTTTAAGCCAGTGCTTGTAAACAAGGATCAAGATCAGAGTGAGAATGGGAAAACTGTGAAGACTGTTACAAATGGAAGGAGCAGTAATAACACTGAGGCAATCGATTCATCTTCGTCTGCTGCAAGTCCTCAAACTAGTGCATAGAATATGATTGAGAAGGGAAATCTTTTTGATGGCACGGGCTGGACAGAATCAAAACTTGTGGTCAGAATTTTTAAACTAAGATGAGCATGCCGAGGTGTTCGTGTTATAGCCATTGACCAAGAAATTGATGATGCAAAAGTGTTGATTTGTATCCTATAGGGAACAAAACATCGGTTGCGTATTCCATATTTTTTTTAATTTTATACCTGTCTGTACAAGGCGTGATGTTTGAGTATTCAGAGGATCTCTGTGAGCTCCAAGGGATCTTTTTTATTGATCTTAACTCATCCATATATATATAATTTTGTTGACAATATCATGTATGGTATTTCCATTAGCCTGCTGAACATGATCAGCAAACCATTAAGGGATCTACTTTGAGAAGAAAGTTGAGAAATGTAAAGTTGTCCTTTCGTAAATTACCTTCAATTTCAACAGCCATTGCAGTTTTAAGCTTGGCAATCTCGCCTAACCTGAATTTTGGTCATTGCAAATTGAAGCTAGACTGCAGGAAAATATTAATGAACTTTCACTGAATTATGCCATGGTTGGTGAGGTAAGCTGAATGCATCCCCTTATTCATAGGTAATATCAAGACACCCACATGATTTGCAATACGATCAGAAATAGTCATCAGCTAACAATTATACACTCCATGATTTATCATTGAAAATGTTTCATCATGCCAAGAATAATACACATGTCAAAACTATTTGGCTTCTCCACACTTCTGATTACACAAAATACAAAACTAAAATTCATTTGAGTTTAACTTAATAAAGCCTATAAGAAGAAATATGATGGCACATAAAAAGAAATGTGATAGAATAATCTCTCTATGTAGTCATCTCACGAGCTTCTAATGTGTCTAAGCCAGTGCTGGAAAATAAGGATCAAGAATAGAGTGAGAATGGGGAAGCTAGTAAGTTGTTACAAATGGCAAGAGCATCATAACCCAGATGCCATAGGGGCAATGGACTCATCTTTGTCTCCTGCAAGCCCTCAAGCTACTTCTTAGACTATGATCAAGAAGAGGAATCCTTTCCTAGACATGGGTAGGGCAGAATCAAACTTAATGTCCTTAGATATTTCAAACTCAGATGAGATTGTTGAGTATTCACTGTAAAACAATTGACCAAGATGCAGGATGATGCAAAAATGTTAACTGTTTCATACAGAGAACAAAACATCATATAATTCATTCCCTATTTATGTATTTTTTACTGTACAAAGAGTTCCCTTTGGCTATTCAGAGGATTTCAGTTAACTCCAAATCTTTTTTCTTGATCTAAATCATGGCTGAATAAAATCTTGTTGAGAATATCATTGATGGCATTTCCTTTTGCCTGCAGAACAGAATCAGCAAACTGTCAAGGAGTTACTTTGAGAAACAGGTTGAGGGGCATTAGGATGTTCTTTGTAGTTTACCTTAATTCCAATAGCCATTGCAGTTTTAAGTTTAACAATCTCGCCTAATCTTAAAGAGCCCCTGTTCTTATCTTTCACAAAGATAAGAGGTACTTTCCTCGATGAAGCTAAGGTTGGCAGGTGTTTGATTAGCCATCTTGGGTTGCAATCAGAAGCCACAAGAATAACCTGCAAGATAGACATACCCTGCATTTATGCCATTGCTAGTTGAAGCCAGATTGCATGAAAACATTGACAAACTATCACTGAATTATGTCATGACTGGCAAGGTAACTGGAATGCATCGATCTTCATAGATAATACAAGACTTCAGCATGATTTGTAATATAAATACAAGAAGTTATAAACAAAGTTAAATACTCTATAAAATCGTCCTTGAAGATGTTTTATCATGCTGAAGAATAATAAACATGCCAAAACATTTTATGCTTCTAGCCTCTTCTCAGAACACAAAATACAGAACTAAAACTCAGTACCCGGTGTAAAAGATATAATCCAAGAATCCAAGCTCAAACCAAATAAAAACTGCAATATTTAAGATATGATTCGTCAAGGCAGGCACCAGACCTGAAGCAAAGTGGTTTTCTTGTTGCTGGACATGGCATCTGCCTTCCCATTGGAGCTGCATTCTTCAGTGTATGGTGGCATTCTTTCAAGCAACCGCGTGACTTCATTGACCCCAATCGCAAATTGTTGCTAGAAACATAAATGACACATTATCTAACGGTACCATCAAATAGGAATTAACTCCAATATATATATATGTGTATATATATATATGTATTTATGTATATAAAGACACACACAATGACTAAATCCAATAACCTAGAGCCTACCTTCAGCCATATTTTCTCAGGAAGAACACTCCCATCTAAGTTTCTTTCAGCCTCGATCTTCCTGACAAAATAAGAGGAGATAACGTTCTGAGAAGCAAAGCCCACAACCATGTCCCAAAAGCAAAAGCACCCACAATTTGCAACACCTGAAAGATTCGAACTTTACCCTTGAATCGATTCCAGCAACCGACCCAAGCGTTCTCCTTCATAGCAACTGCGGATTCGGACACCGAAATCATAAATTTAGAGGGAAAAAGAAAAAAAAAAAACTGAGTCATGTCCCTACTAAAGTACTGAAGATACATAAAACCAACTTCTTTAATAAACTTTCAAGGTTACCCACTCTTGCTCTTGAGGACCGACAATAGGGTCTGACGGGCCAAGAGCCCTCTTCGTAGGTCTGCCATTCCGGCTCCTCATCTTCTACAAGACGCAGAGAAAATTCAGCGAGATTGGTAGAAACACACGAGAGAAATCACGGGATCTCACTCTCTCTCTCGGCAGAGAAAAGCTTCAATTAAAAGATGTTCTGGCAAAAAAAATCTCAATCTCATTGGTGAGGTGCAGCTATTCACGAAGCGCCTGGAAGCGTTAAGATTATAACTTCGATCCCATGGGCCCTGGCCATGACTACTGGGCCCACGGGATAGCACCCTATAAGATTGTTGGCAATTTCTCAGACTCAAGATCCGGACCGGCCCGTCATACAACTCCAGACAGGTCTGGACATGCAGATAGGCAAATACTAATTTTTAAAATTATTAATATATTGAATAATATCAAATGAATTATATATGAAAATAGTAATACTAATCATTAAAGCATGGAATAAAATACAACTTAAAAAAATTATGCACGACAATCTTTTCTATAAATTGATAATAAGAATAATGGGATAGTGGGAATAAAAGGATATAATTATATTTAATAGTTTTTATATGAAAACTAAAAAATATGAAAATTGGCCCACTAGTTTTTTTTAGAAAATTATATTCTCAGTTAAAATTGAACCTGAAATTAATATTAGTAAATAAAATTTTTGTATTATAATTATTTTTGGTGTATCATATTTTATTATTGTTTAATTTAATATATAGATGGAGTGATTATCTTGATTATATTGAATATATAGTAGTTTATATTGATTATCTTAATTATCTTGACTATTGATGCGAACCTCGTCAATATGCTGACGACACCCTACACCAAATATGGCAACGATCCCAAAAATTTCACGACGCAAGTGCGAAAAGATGGAATATACCTTGTTTATGTGAGAAACAAGGTATGGGATATGTAGACGCCACACCCAAATCCTCTAAGAAGAACTCTTAGAAAACCCCGGGTGATAAGTCTTGATTGCTTGAACGCCACAGGTAAAAACCTGATAAGTTCAAAAGCTCTTTCAAGATAGAAATAAGACAAAATCTCACAAGATATAAATTCCAAAAAGTGTGTTTCTCCAATGCTGTGGAGTATGCCTTTTATAGGCTCAGAAAACAACCGAATGACCCACATAATGTGGAAAAAATCTATTATGGTTATAAGCTAACCTTATCTAATTGACTACCTAATATTATCCTAAGAGATTTATTATATTTATAAATCTCTCCTTATTAATTAAATCTGGACCTTCTGTTGGGCTCATCTTGGGCTCTTCATTTGGGCTTCTATTTGAATATTCAGCAATCTCTTTAATCAGCCCATATAAAGCTTTTTTGAATCTTTTAGCCCTTGACCTTGTGATTGGGCCCTCTTGAAGTCTCAAATAATCATTTATCCCATTTGGTGACAAAGTGTTTAGCTCCATTCCACGTTCGGTTGATTGGACTTGTGAATTTGTAAACTCTTTTGTCAGATTCACATCATTCTCCCCCTCTTGAAAATGATTTGTCCTCAAATCTTCTTTTCCTTCATCACCTACATCAAAAGACATTAACTTATAAATATATATGCTATTACTAACAATATATTTGCCAGATAACTTCCTGTTATAATTATTACTATCGAGTTTTAACACCTTAAATAATCCCTCTAATCTAAGAAATTTTGATAGTTTTCTATTCATAAACCATTCATTCCTCATATGTAAACTAACCCAAATCCCTGGATCAAAAACAACTTTCATGAAACTCTTGTTGTAAAGATTAATATTTTCTTGAGTCTGCTGTTTTCTATCCAATGGATTAAAATCATGGATAATCTCCATTGGTGATAACTTAGTTACTGAATAAATATAACGATTATATGCAAACACAATATGTGATAAACATGCAGTTGAAAATAGAAGTTTTGTAACCAACACAGTATTCCAAGAAAAATTAAGCAATTTAGTATCAATGATTGTAAGAAAGACATACCTTCGTGATAGTGCATCAATAACTATATATTTCATACCTTGTCTATACTCGATCACATATGGAAAAGTCTTGATGAAAACTACCAACCTTGCATGACGCTTCTTCAACCTATACTTCCTCTTAATATGCAAATCAAATACATGATTCATGTGAATAATAGATTCTTTTTGCCTTAGCTGCCATATTTGTAGAGGTTGAGAAAACATAAATATCTCATTATCATAAGTATGATAGTTGAATGCTACTTTGCTCAACTTTTCACTAAAATATATTTTTAATATATCTAAACTGCCTATTTTTGATACTTCACAATTAAGTTTAAATAATTTAACAAAGTTAGGTAATGCAATAAAAAGGAAACTACTTAGTTTATCCCCTAAATATTTGAATATATTTTCTTGCACATCACATAATTTAAATAAAATATTCTTTTCTAAAAACATAGTGAGAGGTAAATGACAACTATTAAATTTAGAAACATAATCTATATAAAAGTAAGTTAATCTAAGAAAACTTCTCATCTCACATACCAAATAAGATATTGACCAACCTTGAGTTGCTTTAATTTCCTTTTTAATTACAATCCATTTAGAAATAGTAACATATTGAGAAAATATAAGATTATTAATACCATATATATATTTCCTAAAAATATTGAAGGCCACTTTTAAATATATTTCATGTTCATCTGAGGACATATTAGATATATAATTAGATATTATTATATAATCAAAATATATATCAACCAATTTTTCAATAAAATTATTTAAGAAATAATTCACTATCCTAATAGAAGTATAAGTTGCATTATTCAAACAAAATATCATAATCAACCAATCATATAAACCAGGTTTTGTCTTTAATGCATTTTTCAATTTATATTTATCTTTAATTCGAAATTTATTATATTCACTTTTAAAATTTATTTTTGCAATCAAATAAGATCCATACAAAACATCTAACATATGATCTAAATAAGGAATAGAGTATCGAAAATATACCTGGGTATTGTCAATAACTCGACAATCAATGTATGCTTGACAAGTCTTACCCCGTTTGGATAGTTGCACAACTGGTGGATTAATTCTCCTGGGTATAATTCTCTTTGTTATCAGCTTTATGACTTGGTGTTGAGTTTGATGCTTGATTCTTTGAGTTAGTGCTAAACCACGAGATTTCTTCATTACAGCATGCTTAAATTCCTGCAAAAAAGATATAATATTGCTCGGCAGATATCCGACAATGGGGTTAGTATTTAAAAATATATCCTTGTACATAGGTACTGTAAGGACATGTAAACTTATAAAATTATTTTTACTCTCCTTCTTTTCAATTATGACTTTTTTTCTTTTCCTTTTCAAACTTGGCTTTTCTCTCTTCTGTTTCTCTTTCTTCCTTTTCAACATTGCCTTTTGTATCTTTCTTTTCAATCATGGCTTTTATTTCTTCTTGTTTTTCTGCTTTTTTCTTTTCATTTGCCTTTTTCCTTTTCAATTGATCCTCATGTATTTGCTGTAGAGTCATAGGTACAAGAGATATCGGTCTATTATGCATCACAAATGAGTACCTATTTGTTAATCTATCATGTGTAACTTTACGATCAAACTTCCAAGGTTGTCCCAATAGAATATGGCATGCTTGCATTGGCACCACATCACATAATACCTCATCCTTATATCTTCCAATAAAGAATGAAACCAACACTTGTTTGGTTACCTCGAGTTTGTGGTGATCGTTCAATCTTTGAATTTGATATGGCTTCGGATGCTTCAGTGTAGGTAATGCCAACTTCTCCACAAGCTCGGTGCTAGCCATATTAGTGCAACTTCCTCCATCTATGATAACAGAACAAACTCTATTTTTCATAGAACAACGAGTATGAAATAGATTCTCACGTTGGTTGTCCATGACGTCATCAATCCATGGCCTTTCACTTGGAGTACATTGATTGATGCAATCATGTCCGGCGCTATCACAATTAACTTGAGGATCTTCAAATTCCTCGAGTTCTTGAGTATCGAAACGCCTAGATTGAAAGTACCAAGGTTGTTGTTCAACGGAAGTATGCTGATGTGAACGACGTATCACACCTTCCTTCAAGTGATCCATTTGTGTGTGAAGTGGCTCAAATCCAGACTTTACAACTTGTTTCATCATGGCTTTCCAATCTAGATTTTGAACGGGCTGAGGGAAACTGGCTTCTTTCCATGTGTTTTCTCTTTGTTGGAAATTGTAATCCTGCCAATTGTTAGAAACAAAAGAAACTCGCAACTCTTCCTCACATGTTTCTCTCAAACACTCCTGTTTAAAACTCAAATGGCTTTTTCTTAAAGATTTAAAACACTCTTGCCTTTTTTCACTCATATGTCTTCTTTCAATCTGAATTGAACTTTAAAAACAAATCGTTTTTTTACGAAGCAGTTCAACTTGAGGGACAATCAAGACATATCAATAAAGGTTTCCAAAAAGTAATTCTAAAGAATTTAAATGAGAAGAAAGAAATTAAGATGGAATGAAGTAATAGACTTAGATATAGCAGAATAAGAATGAGATATAAGATATAATTGTGTGCCTCCTTTTTTTTTCTTTTGCCTTTTTTTTCCACGATTTTTTTTGCTCTTTTTTTTTTAGCACGAACTATTTTTTTTCTTTTTTTTTTTAGCACGAACTTTTTTTCGCTCTTTCTTTGTTGGCACGAATTTTTTTTGGCTTTTTTTTCTCCTTTTTTTTAACCTACTGAAGAGAAGATTAATAGAAGAATATGATAATTTTTTTTATATAGAATAGAAATAGGTAGAGAAGATAAAAAAAAGAACTAGATAAAAAGATGGGATGGAACTTGCCGTGCAACCGTGTGCTCTGATACCAACTGATGCGAACCTCGCCAATATGCTGACGACACCCTACACCAAATATGGCAACGATCCCAAGACTTTTACGACGCAAGTGCGAAAAGATGGAATATACCTTGTTTATGTGAGAAACAAGGTATGGGATATGTAGACGCCACACCCAAATCCTCTAAGAAGAACTCTTAGAAAACCACGGGTGATAAGTCTTGATTGCTTGAACGCCACAGGTAAAAACCTGATAAGTTCAAAAGCTCTTTCAAGATAGAAAGAAGACAAAACCTCACAAGATATATATTCCAAAAAGTGTGTTTCTCCAATGCTGTGGAGTATGTCTTTTATAGGCTCAGAAAACAACCGAATGACCCACATAATGTGGAAAAAATCTATTATGGTTATAAGCTAACCTTATCTAATTGACTACCTAATATTATCCTAAGAGATTTATTATATTTATAAATCTCTTCTTATTAATTAAATCTGGACCTTCTGTTGGGCTCATCTTGGGCTCTTCATTTGGGCTTCTATTTGAATATTCAGCAATCTCTTTAATCAGCCCATATAAAGCTTTTTTGAATCTTTTAGCCCTTGACCTTGTGATTGGGCCCTCTTGAAGTCTCAAATAATTATTTATCCCATTTGGTGACAAAGTGTTTAGCTCCATTCCACGTTCGGTTGATTGGACTTGTGAATTTGTAAACTCTTTTGTCAGATTCACATCAACTATATACATAAGATATGCATCCTTTGGGTTTATATTTGGATGTTCATCCATTTATCCTATAAATTTTCATTAATTATGTAGAAACTGATGAATTGATATGAATTAGAAAAGTATTCACATTGTTGATTTTTTTACTAGTTTATGTGTACAAACGAATAAATCTTGTTAGTGAGAAAATTGTCTATTGATTAACTATACGCATGAATCCTACTATTATAAGTAAGAAGATAGAGGAGTTGAAGGATTTTGATGGATAGTTAAAGTGTGAGCATATCTGAGGTGAATGTTGGAATGCTCATTTAAACCTAATAAGAAAATTTAAATGAAGTTTTAATTTTAATTTGCAGAAATTTAAAATATGATAATATAATATATTGAAAAATAGAAATGGTTAATAATAGGTATGATACACATAAATAATTATTTATTAATAAATAATTCAATGAATTACATAAACATGTACTTAGTTATAGCCTCATCATAACATAATTATTGAGCTTGTCCCAAAAAAGTGAAAGGGTGTGCATATTAAAGATTTGGTGAGTAAATAAATTGTTTGATAATCAATATTAATAAATAAAATATTAAGAAAATTATGACTGATATATTTTCGGATAAAATAATAATCGATCTTAATATGTTTGGTGTGATTATAAAAAATGGAATTAACTGTAATATAATATATGACAAGTTGTCTCAATGTAGTATATGAGAAGTGGGAAGTTAGAGACTAAATTGTTATAAAATAGATCAAATTCAAATAAATTCAGTTAAGGTATTATCAAAACTCATATATTCGACTTTTGTACTATAGCGTGCGACAATATGTTGCTTCCTATAACTACAGAAAATAAGATTGCGTAAAAATATCATAACCATTGCTAGAACCACAATTATCCAGATTTTTTACCCAATCGACGTTAGAGAAGCAGTGAAGATTGGTAGGGTAGTGAAGTAAGGTAAGGCCAAAATAAAGAGTCACTTGAAGGTAGTGAATGATGCATTTGACAACAATCAAATAAAGATCAGTGGGTTGATCTATAAATTGGCAGACCTGATAGATGACATAAGCACGATTGATATGAGTGATAGTGAGATAATGAATGCAAACCAAACCCCGTCCACTCGTACTAAGGAACCATAAATTTTCAAGGGAAAAATCGAGGATCTATGTGAACCAAAAATGGTAAATAAGGGTCAAAATTGGATTTGAAAAATCCCAAGTAGCCAAGAAAAACCAAAAAATCATGGAAAAGAACCATTAAGTAGATTTGATGTGAAAACCGGACTGGTTCAGGTTGAACAAGACATGAATTGGATTGAATTGGGTTGAACCGTGAAGAATCGGTTCAAAGATTCATTTTTCTAGCTGGCTCAAAAATATCAAATTGAGAAATTGAATCCACCATTAGATAGAAAATGAATTTAGAAGAATTTAAAATTTTTTAATTTTTAGAAAATCGGTTGAATTAGTCTTAAACCGACCAATATTCATTTTCGGGTCAATGAACCCGATCAGACTGAACTGGTCAACAGTCCATCTAGTTAACGAATTGCTGCCAAGTCAGCGCCCAGTCAGCAGACACGACCAATCAGTGCATGACGCGTGGCGAAGCACGCCCCATTAGCATATAGTCGATGCTTGGAAGCGTTGGCCAATTAGAAGGTGACACGTGTCATCAGTCGAGAGGAGGAGAATCCACATCATCGAAGACCGACCAATAGGAGAGCAACACGTGTCCTTGGTCAATGGTCAATGTCGGAGAAGCCTCGTCAGCAAGGATCACCAATGAGGAGCTGACACATGGCAAGGATGCCACATCCACATTCGACAAGGATGTTGGAGAAATTATTAACCAATTAGAGGTCAACATGTGGCAGTAGCACTATGCGTGAATAGGAAAATCTGATGCATTTAAATCAGCCAATCAAAGAATGCCACATGTCATGGTCAACAGATGACCGAACATGGTCAGCCATGTAGAAACGAGTGGCTAATGGGAGGCCACCACGTGTTCGGTCAATGAGTCAAAGGCTGACTAAATTGTTAAGTAGGAAGTTGCATTATCAAAGCCAACCAATCATAAAGCGACATGTGGCAAGTTTGCACGTGCGAAGCTCGCACACGTGACACAATATCGTTTTCTTCCTTTGGCCTAAGTAGATAAGGTCGACAGGCTGGCCGCCAAAATCTCGACGACCTGAAAATCGCTCCATTATAACCATAAATGAGTGAGATTGAGGTCAAGCAATTTATGAATGGATAGACATGTTAGTCCCCTATCTCCCTATATATAGAGCTCATCCCCATTCGTCCTCCTCATCCCTCAAATGCCTAAAGAAGAAAAAGTGCTCAATGTCCAACGAAGCTTGAACTAGAGCTCTGACTTGGGCACTTTTCTCCTCAAGTGTGTTTAGCAACCAACACACGCCCTTCATCAGGAAGGGTAACACACATTTGCAAGTGCAACACGTCCACTGCACCCAATTGTAGCTTGGAGCGTCTTTACCGGCCACCAAGATAGAAGTCTGTCTACTTCTACCCTGGGTCTGAGTGGATGCTCTCGACATCTAACCCTCAGACCCAAATGCCACTCTGTGTTCGCATGAGGATAGAGACCTCATCCTGACCCCATTCCGGTTTCATGCACAAGAAGCTCGAGCATTTAGCCCCATGAGTTCAAAAACCGAGGCCTCTGACCTATCTGAACTATTCTAGCACCCGTCAAGAAGATCTCCCAAATAATTTAAGCATTGGCACATAGTAAGGGTAGAATAATTTTGACAAAAATATATTTTCACTTCATCCATCAACTGGGTGTGATGACATCTTTGCTTACAACCGACAAGCGGGTTTCTTCTTCCTTCAAGGAAGTTCATCATACCGACAGGGTATGGTTTCCTCTACTTACAACTGATAAGTAGGTTTTAGCTTAAATCGCCCATCACCCCAACTGGGTATGATGTAAATATGCCCACTCACCTGATAACCGTGAAGTGTTCGTCCTTGGTCGGTTTTTCAAGTCTACGCAAGCTTGCTCTTGCTTACGTTCCAGTCACATTTGTCCCTACACGATTTGGACAGCCTTATCAATTTCGGTTTGGCATAACAACCTAGGCTCATAATTTATCGAGTAATTGCATTTAGGTCCCTAAAGTTCATTTTTCCTTGACTTTAGGTCCCTAATGCCATTTTTCCCCAATTTGAGTCACAAGGTTTCCAAAATTCCCTTTGAGTCCTCATTTTTCTTAAAAATGTATAAGGGGCTCAAGTTTTCCAAATTTTCAATTTGGTCCCTAACTTTTAAAAAATTACCATTTTGCCCCTACTTTCCAAAAATGGAAAATTGACCCCAATTGTTCCAAAAATTGACCAATTAGTCCCTTAACATCTTTCTCATGGCCAATTGCCCCTGACACACTACTGCCCATCCATCGAGTACTATTAGTCCTGACTTGGTTCCGTGGAAAAATCACACAACAAGTTCATTAGAGATTTCATGGCTTTCTCATTTCAAGTTTTTTAACGAGCTCCTGCTTGTGCTCACTGGTTTTAGGCTCACTGCACGTGGTTTTCCAAAATTGAGCATTTAGCCCCATGAGTTCAAAAACCGAGGCCTGTGGCCTATCTGAACTGTTTTAGCTCTCGTCAAGAAGATCTCCCAAATAATTTAAGCATTGACATACAGTAAGTGTAGAACAATTCTGACAAAAATATATTTTCACTTCATCCACCAACCGGGTGTGATGACTTCTCCGCTTAAAACTGACAAGCGCATTTCTCCTTCCTTCAAGGAAGTTTATCATACTAAAAGGGTATGATTTTCTCTACTTACAATTGACAAGTAGGTTTTAGCTTAAATCGCCCATCACCCCAACTGGATATGATGTAAATATGCCCACTCACTTGATAACCGTTAAGTGTTCGTCCTTGGTCGGTTTTCCAAGTCTACGCGAGCATGCTCTTGCTTACGTTCCAGTCACGCTTGTCCTTACACGATTTGGACAACCTTATTAATTTTAGTTTGGCATAACAACCTAGGCTCATAATTTATCGAGTAATTACATTTAGGTCCTTAAAGTTCATTTTTCCTTGACTTTAGGTCCCTAATGCCATTTTTCCCCAATTTGAGTCACAAGATTTCCAAAATTCCCTATAAGTCCTCATTTTGCTTAAAAATGTATAAGGGGCTCAAGTTTTCTAAATTTTTGATTTGGTCCCCAACTTTTCAAAAATTACCATTTTGCCCCTACTTTCCAAAAATGGTAATTTGACCCCAATGGTTCCAAAAATTGACCAATTAGTCCCTCAATATCTTTCTCATCACCAATTGCCCTTGAATTTTGGGAAATTGCAAAGAGATCCCTCAATTTTCCAAAATTCCCAAGTTTCCCTTCAAACTGACCGAATTTGATTTATTCAAATTTGCCATTCAATTAGGGTTATTTGCTCAAATTGAAGGTATGGATTAGTTCCTACACTTCCATACAATTCAATTAAGCTTTGAACCACATCATTTGCTTCCGAATTGAGCTCAAATGGAGCTTCGCCGAAAAATATTTTGTAGAGAGAGAAAGCTTCGAAAGCTTACCGTCGGAGGTGCGACAGTCCGACCTCTCAATCGAGAAAGGTAGTTCTTGTCCTAAGGTTCCTTCTATGATCAAGAATTGCTATAATTGATATCAAATTGAGGAAGAATTTTGTCAGTAAAATTTAGCATTTTCTCTCTCTAACTCCGATCTATAACGACTAAGGAGGTCCGAATTGGCTTACCTTTTAGCTCTATTGAGGGCTGTGGGGGTGTTGGGGAGGCTTAGTTTGGCTGAAGGAGGGCTAAAATTAGCTAAATTCCGCTCGGCCAAAACATGGCAGTTTCGGTCCATTGGAGCTGCTTCACTGTTTGATTCTGCCGACGCTTCTCTGATGGTCCTCGGGTTGAAAGGAAGGTGCTATCGGGTAACTGACTTCCCCTAGAGTCTGTAGGACTCGACCTCGCCTTATGAGGCTTAGACAAATGCCTATATAAGAGCTCTAGATCAAGCTTCACTGGAAAATGGAGCAGTTGAGAGAGAATGGAGATTTTAGGTGTGTGGAGGATGAATGGAGTGGAGATCTTTATATAGGGAGCTCGGAGACCCTCTGCCCAACAACTTTCCCTTTTGGTCGATCTTATCATCACCCTAAAATGGCCCGATAGGAGTCATTTTTCCTTTGTCGACGTTATTCATTTCTGCATTGAATGAACAGTGCTGTCATCTGAAGGAAGAAGATAACACTGTTCCGAACCAGACCAGCTGGTCCGACCGGTTTAATGCATAAATTAGCCTGTTCAGACCCGATTCAACTAGTTTTCTCAAAATTAAAAATTTCTTAATTCATCTAAATTCATTCTCTATCTAATGGTGTCTTCAATTCCCCAATTTGATCATTTTAAGCCACCAAGAAAAATTAATTTAGAAACTGGTTCAAACCAATTCAATCTTGTTTAGTCCAGTTCACCTTGAACCAGTCTGGTTTTCCCTTCCCAATTGTCCCAAGGTTCTTTTCCATTCTTTTTATGATTATTTAAGTCACTTGGGATTTGTCAATTTCCTAATTTACCCTTTTCTTATTGGTTATGGTTTGTGAACCGGCTCGATTTTCTCTTTTGGAACAACCGGTTCTTTTCCTAGTTTTCTTATCTACAAAGGATGGGGTTTACAACTCTCCCCTCCTTTTAAAACTTTTTTCCCCAAAACTAAATTAGCATCCTTTGCCTCAAGAATAATTTCCCCTGATGTCCACTTGGGGTTTGCTTGAAATGCTAATACTTCGGTAGTTCTTTCACTTAGCCCCTTTATATCACGCATGTAATGAATTTCTTTTCCTTTCCATTGTTTACACACTCATTGAAGTTTATCATAATTAGGCTTGTCTTACCCACTATTCCAAAGGCACATCCTTAGGTTCACTTACTCCTCTTGTCACGCCTCGACCCGGTTTGGTGAGATCCCCGTGAACAACCCGCCACTCTCCCGGTTTATTCAAGGGTTTCCCCTTATTATAAACTGTAAAGAGTAAGGCATCCTTTAAACTTGCACCATTTCCTAGAATAGCATAATCAAAACTGCATGAATTTTAAAACTTTACATATTTGTCTTACAGGCATCTTAGTTGATGGTCTTTTAGGGTAGGCTTTCCATGATTTCCTAAAAGGTATATAAGGGAGGGGGTGAGTATGACTACTCAGTGAATGGGTTTTCAAAAGTCTACTTTTAACCTTTAATAAAAACATTTATATGGAGTGTGCTAGACTCCTTTATTTTCAAAAATCCCTTCATTTAAAATTTCTCTTGAGTTTTTTCATTATTTCATAGTTACCGGTGTGTCATCACCCAACACACATCCTTCATCATGAAGGTTACACACATTCGCAAGTCAGTATCACTACTGAACCCGCTAGTGGCTTCGGAGCAACTTTTCTTGCCACCTAGATAGAAGTACAACCACTTCTACCCAGAGAATGAGTGGATGTTCACGACATCTGACCCTCAATCCCAAAATCACTTCTTTGTGTCCATATGAGGACAGAGACCTCATCCTGTCTGCACCTCAGTCTCATGCGATTGGTGCTACTCCAAATTTTGCACAGACACTTGGAACGATGATCTACCCTTATACTCACTGGGCTATCCAGGGCAATTAGGATGCATCACTGCCCCTCATGGGCGTCTTGATGATCCCGTACTCACAGTGCATGCACAAACAATGTTTTCTCATATTGCCATGTAATATGTGGTGCCACTGGTCCAACGGCCCTGATTCTCAATTCAATCCGCAATTGTTTGTCTTGATTGGTCCGTCGACCTATCGTGTCGCACTGCTGCTAGTTGACTGAGCATGTCGGTCCTATCTTGGTACCATGGCCAAACAATTCACTTATTAAGTTTTATGACACATATATCATGTTCGTTTACGAGCTCCTGCTCGTGCCAAATGGCCTTGGGCCTACTGTACGAGATTTTCAAAATCAGGCATTTAGCCCCCAAGTTCTAAAACCGAGGCCCCCAACCTATCAGAGCTATTCGAGCTCCCATCGAGAAGGTCTCCCAAATTGTTTAAGCATTGGCACACAGTTAAGGGAGGGCACTTCCGACAAAACATATGTTTTTTCCATCCATTATACTGCCTGGGTATAAGGACACCTCTGTTCATAATCGATGAACGGGTTTTCAACTTCCTTCGAGGAAGCTTATCATACCAATCGAGTATGATCTACTTACAACCAGTAAGTAGTTTTTCTGGATGATTTTCACATCACTTCCTTTAAGTTGTGATGTTTAAAATACCACTTAATAGTGGGTTTTCATACCAAGGTACTTATCATCCCCAACTAGGTATGATATAAAATTTCCACTCACAACCAGTAAGTGGTTTTAAATTTTAAGTTGTGCTCATCATCCCAACTAGGTATAATGTTAGTAAACCCACTCACAACTGGTAAGTGGTTTTTATCTTTAAGTTGTGCTCATCATCCCATCCGAGTATGATGTTAGTAAACCCACTCACCCGATAGTGCAGTGAAATTCCACTTAGTCGGGTTCCGTCCTTAGCAAGTTGGACCTTGATTGGCGTTCCCGATATCTCGTTCTTCTACACGAAATGAACATAATTGTTCATTATTCTTTGGCCTAATAGCCCTCATTCCAAATGAATGAGAAAACCCAACTTTACATATATTTACAATTAGGTCCCTAAAGTTATTTTTCTTTAACTTTAAGTCCCTATTTCCGGGTTTTCCCTAAATTTGAGTCCCGAAACTTTTAAAATTTATCTTAGGACCTCAATTTATTCAATTTCACAAAGGGGATTTAATTTCCCAAATTTCCAATTTGGTCCCCCAACTTTTCCAAAATTACCATTTGGCCTTCCTTTAAAAAAATGGTAAGTTTTGCCCCAAAAATTCCAAAATTTCTCAATTGGTCCCCCAACATTATTTTCATGCCCAATTGACCCTCAATTTCATAAAATTTCATTTTGGTCCTTCAAATTTCGAAAATCCCCAAAATTTTCCCAATTTTCCCCCAATTTTTACTCTTACACTACAGAATTTGATTTCATCAAATTGACTTATCAAAACCTTCTAATTGTTGAAATTGGAGTTGAAATTGAGTTCCTACATATTCGTACGATTCTAAGAAACCTTGAATTACATATTTTAACGTCGAAACGAGCTCAAACGGAGCTTCGCCGGAAAATAGAATATAGAGAGAGAAAGATTCGATTTCTCACCGTTGAGGGCATGACGGTCCGAGCTTTCGATTTGGGCAGATAGCTCTCATCCTAAGGTTAATCCTAGAATCAAGAATCATATCAATTGATATCGAATTGAGTTAGAATTTCATCATTGAAATTCTGCCGGTTCTCTCTCTAGCACCGGCTGGAAATTGCGGAGGGTAGCCGAATTGGCTTACCTTTCAGTCCTAATTCGACCGTGGGAGGGCTAAGGAAGTGTTGGGAAGGCTTGGTTTGGCCTGAGGAGGGCTCCAATCAGCCAATTTGAACTCAGCTGAAACAGGGCAGCTTTGGTCCCCTGGAGCTGCTTCACTGTTTCATCACGCCGACGTTTCTCCGACGACCTTCGAAGCAAACGGAGACTACACACATTTAGCTAACTTCTCCTCGGTTCTAAAGAACTTGACCTTGCCTTGTTTGGCTCAGAAAAGATCTCATGTCAGAGCTCTGGTTTGAGCTTCGCTAGAAAATGGAGCAGTTGAGATAGAAAGGAGTTTTTAGGTGTGGAGAGGATGAATGGGGAGGGGCTCTTTATATAGGGAGCTCGACGGCCCGTTGGCCGTCCGTTTGGCACCGTTATGACTGACCTTGTTAACCTGAAATGCCCTAAACAGAAGCGTTTCTTCTTCGCCGGTGTTTCTTTAGTTTCCCAGTGAGTGAAGAATGTTGTCATCCTGAGGAAGAAGATGACACTGTTCCAAATTGGTCCGAACCAGGTTTAAAGCTTAAATCGACTGGTTCACCCCCCATTCGACCGAGTTTTTCAAATCTAAAAATTTCTAAATTCATCTAAATTCATTCTCTATCCAATGGTGGCCTCAAATATCTATTTTGAATTATTTAAGCCACATAAAAAAATGAATTTAGGATTCGGTTCAATAGTGGTTCAAACCGGTCTGAGTCGGTTCGGATCCGGTTCACCTGAACCGGTTTGATTTTCATTCCCAATTCCTTCACAAGTCCATTTTCATGTCTTTTGTGACTCCTTGGGTCACTTAAGGTCCATAAAATTCCTAGTTTACCATCTCTTTGTTGATTTCGGTTCATAAACTAACTAGGTCCTTAAACTGGTTCAATCCGATTCGGGTCCGGTTCAGCCGAACTGGACTGGTTTTTCTCTCCCACTTTGTTCTAAGGTTCCTTCCCAAGGTTTATGAATTTCCTTGGAGTACAATAGATTTGAATTCCTTTGTTTTGCCCGATATTTATCGGTTTTGGTTCATGAACCGACTCGGTTCATAAACTGGTTCAATCCTATTGGACCCAATTCATCCAAACCGGTCTAATTTTCCTCTTCCAATTCATCCTAAGGTTCTTTTCCATAGTATTTTGAACCCTTTGGATCACCCGGGAGTTGTAAATTCCTAAATTGCCCATTCACAATTGATAAGGTTTGTGAACCGGTTCGGTTTTCTCACTCGGTTTAACCGATTCCCTTCCTGGTTTTCCTTAGCTCAAAAGGGCGGGGTTTACAACTCTCCCCTCCTTTTAGGAGTTTTGTCCCCAAAACTTAGTTAGCTACCTTGCATGAGCAATCATTTCCTTTGATGCCCCTTTGGTGTTTGCTTAAGATGCAAACTTTTCTCTCATCCTTACAATTAGTCCCTTTTTCACTTAAGGAATTCCTTTTCCTTTATATTATTTACTCCCTCCATGGAGTTTTTCATAACTAGACATACCTTACCTCATGGTTCGTTCTTAGATTTTATTTCTCTCTTTACTTAGAGCAACATTCTTCCCCTTGAGGTTCTGTACTCAAGATTGGAAATTCCAATTTAACTAAGCATTTCTGTGTCTAGTTAACCGTTTGGTCATTGAAACCCTTGGCGCGTCGTCCTATAGAGCATTTCGTACTTATTTCCATAGATTTCTTTATCATCACCTTTTCATCCCATTTCGACTCTTTTCAGTCTATTGTTTTGTTTTAGGGAGTTCCCTTTTTATGTTTTCATTCACTAATGTGTGCCTCAAGGTAGAGACTTTCATTCTAGGAGCTACATGTTTAACCTTCTTACCATTGCTTGAAGGTTCCCTTTTCTCCCTTTCTTCATACCCTTATTTGTGTTAGGGTATCTGTTTTGCTTTGGATCCTTCTCTATCCACAACTTTTTTGTTATCCCCTGTTCCTTACATAAAACACTTCTGATTATTGGTTTTATTTTGTGCATTCCACACTATGCTTGGTTGTCCACTCTTTAAGCTTCGTATGCATGTGTGGGCTATGACCCGTCTTACCAATTGTGGTTATTATTCCTTCTTAGCTTCACCTTATTAGGGGACTTACATTCCCAACATCTTCTCGAACATTTTTCTTCTATTACCTGAGTATGGGTTGTCATATCATTCATACTTATCACAACATCATTTGATGCTAACCCATTAAATAATTTTTGTTAAAGAGGTTCACATCCTCCTTATTTCAAAATCTCTTGTTTGCCCTTCTTGAGGCTCACTTAACCATTCCAAGACTTTAACTATAAATCTAGTTTTGACCATCGATTTCTTAAGGATTTCCCTTCGTTCTTCTCTTCCTACATTTTGGCCTTTTCACTCATCCCTTCCTTGTTGTGGTTTAAATCCATGGTTATCTTAGAAACTAGTTCTTTAGCTATCTTTTTCTCTTTATTTTTCTGGTCCAATTGCCTAGGCAGCTGTATCTCTCGTTCTTCATGCCCATCCCATTGTCCTTTAGAGAGTGTAGTCTTTACTACATCTCATCCTTTTTTAGGGTTTTGTTCATTCTCTTTGGCTGTCCACCGTTATTAGTTTCTTCTTTCTACTCGGTTCTTCTGGAATTATTTCTTGATACTCCTGCTCTTTCTCCAAACGGATCATACTGGGACATCACGATACTTCCTTGGTAGGATAGTTTCCTTTTCTCTTGACATTCCTTTTCTCTTGACATCCCTTGATGTCGTCTTCTCCTGTTTACCTTTACTCCACAATTCTTGCAGACATATCTTGTATACTCTATCTGCATCTTCATTCGTACCCAGTACCTGTCTACTTCTTTAGGGAGTGTACAAGTCTTTCTTATTTCAAGTTTTCTTGACTGTTATGTGAGAGGCTTACCTATTCCTTTCTTTGCTAGAGTTTTAGTCGTTAATTGGCCCTTGGTCCTTTTAAGGATTTCTTTCATCCTTCTTTTCTCTAATATTTGGTCTTTCCACCTCTTCCTTCTTTGCTAGAGTTTACTCTATGACCCTCACGAGAGTAGTTCGTTACCTGTCTCACCCCTACTTTTCACCTTATTTAGTTTTCTTGTGGCAGTTGTCTCTCTAATCTCCTTGTCCTTAATGATCCTTCCAGTGCCATTTTTAGGGTGTTTTCCTTACTACTTCCTGGTCCTCCTTAGGGTGTCGTTTATTTTCTTTGACCATCTCGTTGTCATGGTTTGCTTACTTCTATTATGTTGTTCCGAATCTCAACTTTGACTTCTCTATATTTTCGAAAGGTAGTTGTACCTAACATTCTATCACTTTTCCAAAGTAGGTTAGTCTCGATCTCTGGTACATCCTTCCTTCAAGTAGTTTCTAATGAGAGGTTGGCTCCTTGCACTCCATGTTATGTCCATCTGCCAACCAATGATTCCTTCAAGGCACTTGGTTGTATGCATCCCTCTAGAGTTCCCTTTCATAGCGTATTCCTTCTCTTCTTCACTTCAACTGTGTCATTCCCTAGAGTTCCGGGGGATGTTTTTCTGTGTTTGCCCCTTATGGGAGGGTTTTAAGTATGCTTCTCATGTGCCTTATCCCTGTTCATGAGGTATCCTTCTCGGTTTGCCCTTCTTAAGAAATTTTTTGCATTCATCTCATCATTTCTTGACCTCTTGGTGAACCGTTTACGTAACCCGTTCCATGGTATCGGTCTTCAATCCTTCATGTTCTTCGTGACCCTTGATGAGGTATTGCCTTGAATCTATGAGGTGTGGAACACCCCTTCTTTCCTTATACTAGTCTGTCTTGGTACTTGTCCTTAATTGTGTTGAGCACTTTCTCGAGTAGCATTCCTATTGTCCTCATCTTGTAACATGTCATTTCCTTGCCCAGTAGTCACTATCAGAGTTCTCACTCTTTCGTCTCCTTGTCAATTTTCTTGGCGAGCCTTCTCTACCTACTAATTTTCCCCTAAGAATTCTCCTAGACTCTTTAGTCTTTTGGTTCATTTCCTTATTTGGGATGGGATTCTCCTTGGTCCCTGGAGTTTGTTTGGTTACTTTTCTTGAGGCAATCTTCCTACAGTTGAGACGTAGGCTTACATCTTTGTTTAGAGACATGGTTTCAGGAACTTGGAATTCTTCATTAATGGAGAAGGATGTTAGGGTCTTAACCATATTACAAAGAGGTGGTCATGAAATTGGTAGAGGACTACAGGGTGTGTGCTAAGCATCCTCCATGGTAAGGTTATAAGCCCTAATTGGTGTTCCTGGTCTCAGGCTTGGCTTCCTTTGTACTCGGTGTGACCTCAATAGGTCCAAGCATCATCCTCTTGGATACTTTGTCATTTGGTCCTTGGGGATTTCTACCATGCCCCAGGAATTTGGGAAGCTTATAGAGTTGTCTTCCTATGAGGATAGGGTGCTCAGCAGAGTCATCCCTAGTTTTCTTGGTTACTCTCCTGGGAGCCATCTGTAAATTTTAGGAGAAATCTTATTACTTACTATATTTTCTAATCTTGAATATGTATTTGAGGAAATAGGCTCTGACACCACTCTAGTTGCCATGCCCCGACCCAGTTTGGTCAGATCCCCGTGAACAACCGGCTACTCTCCCGGTTTATTAAAGGGTTTCCACTTATTATAAACCGTAAAGAGTAAGGCGTCCTTTAAACCTACACCATTTCCTGGAATAGCATAATCAAAACTGCATGAAATTTTAAACTTTACATACTTGTCTTACATACATCTTAGTTGATGGTCTTTCAGGGTAGGCTTTCCGGGATTTCCTAAAAGGGATATAAGGGAGGGGTGAGTATAACTACTCAGTGAATGGGTTTTCAAAGGTCTACTTTTAACATTTAAGAAAAACATTTATATGGAGTGTGCTAGACTCCTTTCTTTTCAAAAATCCCTTCATTTAAAATTTCTCTCGTGTTTTTCAATTATTTCATAGTTACCGGTGTTTCATCACCCAACACACATCCTTCATCATGAAGGTTACACACATTCACAAGTCAGTATCACTACCGAACCCACTAGTGGCTTCAGAGGGACTTTTCCTACCACCCAGATAGAAGCACGACCACTTCTACCCTAAGAATGAGTGGATGTTCGGGACATCCGACCCTCAATCCCGAAATCCCTTTTTGGTGTCCATATGAGAACAAAAGCCTCATCCTGTCCCCACCCTGATCTCATGCGCTTGGTGCTACTCCAAATTTCGCACAAACATTTGGAACGATGATCTGCCCTTATACTCACAGGGTCATCCAGGGCCCTTAGGACGCATCGCTACCCCTCATGGGCATCTTGATGATCCCGTACTCATAGTGCATGCACAAACAATGTTTTCTCATATTGCCATGTAATATGTTGTGCCATTGGTCCAACGGCCCCGACTCTCAATTCAACCCGCAGTTGTTTGTCTTGACTGGTCCGTCAACCTGTCATGTTGCACTGCCGCTAGTTGACTGAGCATGTTGATCCTATCTTGGTACCATGGCCAAATAATTCACTTATTAAGTTTTATGGCACATATATTATGTTCGTTTACGAGCTCCTACTCGTGCCAACTAGCCTTGGGCCCACTGTACGAGATTTTCAAAATCGGGCATTTAGCCCCCAAGTTCTAAAACCGAGGCCCCCAACCTATTAGAGCTGTTCGAGCTCCCGTTGAGAAGGTCTCCCAAATTATTTAAGCATTGGCACACAGTCAGGGGAGAACACTTTCGATAAAACATATGTTTTCTCTATCCATTATATCGCCCGGGTATAAGGACACCTCTATTGATAACCGATGAACGAGTTTTCAACTTCCTTCGAGTAAGTCTCATCATACCAATCGGGTATGATCTACTTATGACCAGTAAGTAGTTTTTCCACATGATTTTCACATCACTTCCTTTAAGTTGTGATGTTTAAAATACCACTTAATAGTGGGTTTTCATACCGAGATAGTTATCATCCCCAACCGGGTATGACATAAAATTCCCACTCACCCCTCCGGTAAATATAGGCAGAGAGTCCCCGAGCTCCCTATGTAAAGAGCTCCTCTCCATTCATCCTCCTCACACCTGAAAACTCCATTATCTCTCAACTGCTCCATTTTCTAGTGAAGCTTGAACCAAAGCTCCGACTTGGGCAATTTTCTCAACCTCATAAGGTGAGGTCGGTTTCTTTAGACTCTTGGGGAAGTCATCTATCTAATAGCAACATTCGTTCGATCCGAGGACCGTCGGGCAAGCGCTGGCGGAATCAAACAGTGAAACAGCTCCGACTAACCGAAGCTGCCCTATTTTGGCCGAGCTGAAATCAGATAAATATAGCTCTACTCAGGCCAAACCAAGCTCTACCAACATCCCCATAGCCATTAGACGACCTCAACTGAGCTGAAAGGTAAGCCAATTCGTCCATCCTCAGTCATTGCACGTTAGAAGAGTTAGATAGAGAAATTGTAGAAATTCACTGACAAAATTCTCTCTCGATGAGGTCAATTGTAGTAATTCTTGATCCTAGAATATACCTTAGGAATAGAGCTATCTTTCCCAATATAGAGATCGGACCATCGCACCTCCGACTAAGCTTGTGAAGCTTTCTCTCTTTACGCTTAATTTTTCGATGAAGCTCCGGTTGAGCTAAATTCAGACCCAAATGATACAGCTTAGTTCAATTGAATTGTATGGAAGTATAGGAACTAATCCATACCTTCATTTGGAGCAATTAACCCCGACTAAATGGTCATTTTGATGAAATGAAATTCAACTAGTTTGAAAGGGGGAAATTGGGGAAAATTTTGGGGATTTCATAAAATTGAGGGACCAAATTGCAATTTCCCAAAATTTAGGGGAATTGGCCATGGAAAAGATGTTGGAGAACCAATTGGTCAAATTTTGAAAATAATTGGGGTTAAATTGCCATTTTTTTAAAGTAGGGGCAAATTGGTAATCTTTGAAAAGTTGGGGACCAAATTGGAAATTTGGAAAACTTGAGCCCCTTAAACAATTTTGAGTAAATTGATGACCCAAAGTGAATTTTTAGAAGTTTTAGGACTAAATTTGGGGAAAAGTAACATTAGGTACATAAATTCAAGGAAAATGAGCTTTAGGGACCTAAGTGCAATTAACCAGAAATTTTGAGCCAAGTCGTTCATACGTGAGAAACTAAGGCTATTTGCCAAAAATTAATAGATAAGGATGTCCAAATCATGTAGGAAACGAGGAAGCGAAATACTAGTAAGGATAAGCTAGCGTGGAAGTAGAAACCGACTAAAGAAAGATACACTTAAGTTATCGAATGAGTGGGTTTATTCATGTCATACCTGGTTGGGATGATGAGCATATCGGAAATGAAAAACCACTTATATGTGGGATTTTAACATCACACCCGGTTGGAGTGATGTGATAACTAAGCAGAAAAACTACTTAACAATTAAGTGGAGAGATCATACCCGGTTGGTATGATGGACTTCCTGGAAGGAAAGAGAAAACCGCTTGCCGGTTTTAAGCGAAGATGTCATCACACCTGATTGGTGTGATGAATTGAAATATTAATTTGTCAAAAGTGTTCTCCCTTGACTGTGTGCCAATGCTTAAAATTTTGGGAGACCTTCTTGATGAGAGCTAGAACAGCTTAAATAGGCCAGAGATCTTTGTCCTCATACAAACATATAGTTGATTTCGGGTATGAGGGTCGGATGTCACGAACATCCACTCAAACCCAGGGTAGAAGTGGATGAGCTTCTATCTTGGTGGCCAGTAAAGTCGCTCTGACACCACAAGTGGGTGCAGTGGATGGGCTGCCCTACGACTATGTGATTCCTTCCTGATGAATTGTGTGTGTTGATTGTTAAACACACCTATAATGTGGAAATTGAGGAAAAAGGGTTTTAAAAATCGGAACTTGAGGAAATAATATTTTAAAATTAAATAAGGAGTCTGACACACCCTAGTTAAAGATATCTTAATTTTGGAAACTCTCTCCCATCACCCATTCACTGAGTTGTCGAACTCACCTCCTCCCTTTACCCCTTTTCAAGTAATCAAGGGAACACAAACTTGAAGAACTTCCTATAGCCAAACCTAAAGAACTTCCTATAGCCAAACCTGCAAGATAGGTATGTAGGGTTTAATGTATTCAGTTTTGATTAATGCTATTACATGAAAGATACAGGTGAAAAGGACGGCCTATGCCTCACGGTTTAGAAAAGGGGAAACTCTTAATAAACTGAGAGAGTGGCAAGTTGGTCATGGGGATCCAACCAAACTAGGTCGGGGCGTGACAACTTGAGTGATATTAGAGCTTGTTTCCTCGAATACATTATCAAGACTATACAACATAAGGATTAAACTAAAACTACCTACCTTGTAGGAAGATTGCCCCAATAAAAGTAGCCAAACAAACCTGCGCTACCTTAGCCACCTTGAAAACCAGGGAGAATCCCATCCCAAAGGAGGAATTGAACAATGAGTATAGGAGGACTCTTGGAGTAACACCGGGTCAAAGGGGACTCAATAAGAAAACTTTTAAGGCATTCAGAATCAAGGACGGTGAAGCACCGAACCACCAAAAATCCCTTAGAAAGGCCCCACAATGCTTAAAATATAGGAGAACCACAAAGGTCCATGCAAGGAGAGAACTTGTTATAGATGTGGGCAATGGGGACACTACATGAGAAGGTGCCCAACATTTCAGAGGATAGGACCCAAAAGAACCTATTATAAGTGCAGAAGGGTAGGACACATAGCAAAGGATTGTCTCACACTACAATGAATCAAAGTGATACCTTCCAACAAGGACACCTCCACCCCTACAGAAGTCCGAAGAGATAACTGTAAACCCCGCCCTTTGGAGTTAAGGAAAACCGATAAAAGAACTGTTCAAACTGAGTGAGAAACACTAAACCGATTCACAAACCACATCATCTGAGAATGGAAAATTTGGAAATTTACAACTCCTGAGTGATCCAAAGGGTTCATAAAACCTTGGAAATGAACCTTAGGACAAATTTGAAGAGAAAGAAACTAGACTGGTTCAAATGAACTATATCCAATTGGATTGAACCGGTTTATGAACTGAGTTAGTTCTTAAACCAAAACCGATAGAGAAAGGGAAAATCGGGAAATTTATGGATCCCAAGTGACCTAAAGAGTCAAAAAGTCAAGAAAAAAGACTTTAGGTGGAATTGTTGATGAAAACCAAACTAGTTCTGGTGAATTAGATCGAACCACTTTGAACCACTAGTGAACCGAATGCTAAATTCATTTTTCTAGTTGGCTTAGAATATTCCAATTTGAAAATTGAGGCCACCATTGGATAGAAAATGAAATTAGAAATTTTAATTTTGAAAAATTCGGTCGAATCGGGCCTAAATCGTCCTGTTTAAGCTTTGAACCCAGTTCGGACCGGTCGGATCCGGTTCGGAACAGTGTCGTCTTCTTCCTTCAGATAATAACACTGTTCACTTGCTGGAAAATTGAGTAGTGCCGGTGAAGCTGAAAAGTCTCCAGCTAGGGAGTTTCAGGCAATGAATGACCACCATTAAGGTGCCAAATCAAAAGCTCAAACTGCTGTGCCCTCAACGATAAACTTTTAAAGATTTCTCTCTCTAAATCCACTTTTCCGGCGAAGTTCTGTTTGAGCTCATTCCAGCTCCAAATCATGTGATTCAAAGTGCAATTGAATTGTATGAAGTTGTAGGAACTCCAATCTAACTTCAATTTCAGCAATTAAACTCATTTAATCGGTCAATTTGATGAAATCAAATTCAGCCGAGGTAAAAGGTTGAAATTGGGGGAAATTTGGGAATTTTTAAAATTAGAGGGACTAAAGTGTAATTTCTTAAATTGAGGGCCAATTGGGCATGATAAAAGTATTGGAGGACTAATTGGGAAAATTTTGGAATTTTTGGGGCAAAACTTACCATTTTTGTAAAGTAGGGGTAAAATGGTAATTTTGGAGAAGTTAGGGACCAAATTGGAAAATTGGGAAAAATTGAACTCCTTTTTGTGAATTTGAATAAATTGAGGTCCCAAGGTGAATTTTAAAAGTTTCAGGACTCAATTTGAGGAAAAATTGGCATTAGGAACTTAAAGTTAAAGAAAAATAACTTTAGGGACCTAATTGCAAATAAATGAAAAGTTTGTTTTCTCATTCATTTGGAATGAATGAAGGGTATTAGGCAAGATAATGAACAAGGATGTTCATATCGTGTAGGAACATGAAGTACCGGGAAAGTCAGCTAAGACAAGTTTGCATAAAGGCAACAAGCCGACAAAGAGGAAATTCACTGCACTATCGGGTGAATGTAATTTTATATCATACCCGGTTGGGGTGATATTCAGCTCGAAAATGAAAACCCACTACTAAGTGGTATTTTAACCATCACATCTAATAGGAGTGATGTGGAAATCACATAGAAAAATTTCTTATCGGTTATAATTAGATCATACCTGATTGGTATGATTAAGCTTCCTGGAAGGAAGTAGAAAACTCGCTTATCAGTTATAAGCGTAGATGTCCTCATGCCCGATTGGTATGGTGGACAGTTGAAAAGTTTATTTTGTCGGAAATGCTCTCCACTAACTGTGTGCACTACTTAAAATTTTTGGGAGACTTTCTTGACGGGAGCTCGAATAGCTCATATAGGTTGAAGTCCTCGGTTTTGGAACTTGGGGGATAATATGCCCAATTTTGAAAATCTCAAACAGTGGGCCCTAGGCCAATTGGCACGAGCCGAAGCTCGTAAACAAACATGATTATTATGCCATGAAAACTTAAGTAAATGAGTTGTTTGGCCATGGTACTGAGACAGGACTAACATACTCGATGGACTAGTGGTAGTGCGACATGACAAGTCTTCAGACTAGTTGAGACAAACAGCTGCAGGTCGAGTTGAGGGTCTGGGCCGTCAGACCTGTGACACCATAGATTATATGGCATTATGTGAAAAAATATTGATTGTGTATTCATTGTGTTATGGGACCTTCAAGACGTCCAGGAGGGGTAGTGATGTGTCCTAGGGCTCTTGACGACCTGATGGATATAAGGGTAGTTTGTTGTACCAAAAGTCTTGCGAAGCTTGGAGTAGCTTCAAGCGCATCAGACCGTGGTGGGGACAGGATGAGGTCTCTGTTCTCATACAAACGCAGAGTTTTGTTACGAGATTGAGGGTCAAATGTTGCGAATGTCCACTCATTCTCAGGGTAGAAGTGGACGTGCTTCTATCTAGGTGGTCAGTAAATTCGCTTCGATGCCACAAGTGGGTATAGTGGGCGGGCTGGCCTCGGATTATCTATTTCCTTCATGATGAATGGCGTGTGTTGGTTGATAAACACACCATTATGATGAGAAATAGTTATGTAAATCAAGAATTGAGAATGAAATATTTTTAAAAGAAAATAAGGTGTTTGACACACTTCTATTCAAACATTTTTACTAAAAGTCAATTGTGTATTCATTGTGTTACAGGTCGAGTTGAGGGTCTGGGCCGTCAGACCTGTGGCACCACAGATTATATGACATTATGTGAAAAAATGTTGATTGTGTATTCATTGTGTTACGGGACCTTCAAGATGCCCAGGAGGGGTAGTGATGCGTCCTAGGGCTCTGGACGACCTGGTGGATATAAGGGTAGTTTGTTGTACCAGAAGTCTTGCGAAGCTTGGAGTAGCTTCAAGCGCATGAGACCGTGGTGGGGACAGGATGAGGTCTCTGTTCTCATACAGACATAGAGTTTTGTTACGAGATTGAGGGTCAAATGTCGCGAATATCCACTCATTCTCAGGGTAGAAGTGGACGTGCTTCTATCTAGGTGGTTGGTAAATTCGCTTCGATGCCACAAGTGGGTATAGTGGACGGGCTGGCGTGGGATTGTGTGTTTCCTTCATGATGAAAGGTGTGTGTTGGTTGATAAACACACCATTATGATGAGAAATAGTTATGTAAACCAAGAATTGAGAATGAAATATTTTAAAAAGAAAATAAGGTGTCTGGCACACTTCTATTCAAACATTTTTACTAAAAGTCAATTTTAAAAACCCATTTATTGAGTCATTGTACTCACCCCTCCCTTATATTCCTTTTCAGGTAAACAAGGGAAAACCTAACCAAAGATCCCAGATAACTACACCTGCAAGACAAGTATGTAAAGTTTAAAATTTCATGCAGTTTTGATTTATGGTATTCTAGGAAAGGTACAGGTTTAAAGGATGTGTTATTTCTCACGATTTAAAGAAGGGGGAAACCCTTAATAAACTGGGAGAGTGGTGGGTTGCTCATGGGGATCCGACCAAACCAGGTCAGGGCGTGACAATAACACTACCATAATTTCAGCTAGGGATCCCCATCTCACCCACGAAGAAATCCTTCTAGATCCTAACATAGTAATGAGTACTTCCCAAACCGTCATTGTAACAATCTCCCTTAAGAGATGTTCAAACCCCAAAATGTATCCTTACTTCAATAATGAATAAGATTCTGAGTTCCTAAAAAAACTTTTCTATCCCACAATAATGCTATTTGTGTGCCTCAATTACATGTGGAAGGATCATGGGAAAAAGGCCAAGGGTAGGACCTTAAGAAAAACCAGACATAACATAATGTAGATTAAGGGAATTTTCCCTTAAGGAGTGCTACATACCACCTAGAGGAAAAGAAGGAAGCACCTCCTCCATAGAAGGCAAGCCCTGAACGATGAAAGACAATTAGGATGTCCCGGGATAACAAGGTGTGAGCTACTTTGGAAAAGCAAAGGAGCCTAACCTAGCAAAAAGGTGTAACTAGAAACATTGGGAGAAGACACCCTAGGAAGAACTAGAAAATAGTAAGGAATACAACCCAAAAAGGACGATGAAATAGACATTAAAGAAGGACAACTGTTCCGAGATAAGTGAACCAAAAGAGTAGTAGGGATGAGGTAGTTAACGAATTGACCCTCGAGAAGGTCATAAATTTAAACCCCTGCAAGGAAGGGGGAGGTGGAAAGGCTAGAATAGTGAAAAAGAAGGATGAAGGAAATCCTTGAAGAAATAAATGGCCGAAAATAAAATGGTGACCTTACTCAAGCCATAAAGAGGATTTAGTAAGTCTCGCACAAAAAGGTCTTGGAGCAAATATTGCCTGAACCATTCTTACTTTGTGACAAATTGGAACAGGTAAGTAGGAAGATAGAATCAATGGACGCCATGACAAGTAAGAATGGGTGGGCTAACCATAAGAAGGAAATAAAGGAAAGAACATTCGGGAAACCTTAGAGATGTAATTAAAGATGTTGAATGATAAAAGGTGGGCAAAAGCTGTAATTCAAATGGGTGTAAAAATGTGAAGGAAGGAAACCTTCAAGGAATAGTAAGAAATTCGAACGTATAGCTCCAAAAGGGGGAAGTCTCTACTTTGAAGGACATAGTAGAGAATGAAAACCGTTAAAAGAGAACTCTCCAAACAAATAAATCATGAAATGGTTACGAGGAAGTAAAAGTGGGTGAAGGAAAATGAAAAATCCTTGAGTAAAGGATGCCACCAGAAATGAGGAAGGACATAAGAAGGGAAGAATCCTAACGTGTCAGTAAGCCATTAGGAAATCCAGTGATTGGAACCTGAAAGACCCAATAAAGAAGTTGGGAAAAGACGAGTAGGTAAGGAAAACCGATACATATATGTAAGATATGATGTCAACGGTAAGATGGATGATTGTACAATAGTAAAGGTAGTCAAGAAATACTATTTGACGAAAAGAGAGACAAAGTTATCTAATCCCTGAAAGGTTGGAAGGTTGAGAACAACCATTATGGAAGTGTTCTAAAATTTAAAATGGTAAAAAATAGGTTTTAGAGTATATCATGCTGTAAGGGACATTTAAGGCCAATAGTCCCGAGGAAAAATGTGACTCAAGTAAGGAAGAGTTAGTTGGTAAGCATGACGAGGTTAGACATAATTTGGACAGAAATTGTAAAAAATAATGGATGGAGGAAGGGTCAAAATAGGATGAAGGGGCAATAACACCAAAACCTGTGAAAACAAGTACATAATGCTTGAAAGAACACCATGCTATGAGTTTCAACGATAAAAAGAATAACTAGGCACATGAATGATTGGGCATCTTGGAACTCTCAATCCTGAAATCTTGAGTAAAAACCTCAAGGGGAAGAATCTTGCCCTAAGCCAAGGAAGATGTGAACATAGGGATATACTTTTGGATTCGCGGGCAAGACATACTAGTTATGATAAACTCCATGAAGGGAGTAAACAATGTACAGGAAAATAAATTCCTTAAGCGTGTGGTTTAAAGTTGAATAAGTGAAAATAACCGAAGTGTTAGCATGTAAAACAAACTCCAAGTTGACCTCAAGTGAAGTTATTTCCTATGCAAAGCATGCTAAATAAGTTTTGGGAACAAAAGTCCTAAAAGGAGGAGAGAGTTGTAAACCCCGTCCCTTCAAGATAAGGAAACCGAGGAAAGAATCGGTCAACAAGTTCACGAACCCTAATCATTAGAGAAAGGGAAAATGGGGAAATTTACTAATCCTGAGTGACATAAAGAGTCATAAAAACCATGGAAAGGGACTTTGTGACAAATTGGAAGAGAAAACTAGACTGGTTCAGGTGAACCAGTTTGAACCATTATTGAATTGGTTGGTAATTTCTCTAGGTGGCTTAAATTATTCAAATTGGGGAATTGAAGCCACATTGGATAGAGTATGAATTTAGAAAATTTTAATTTTGAAAAACTCTTTCGAATCGGGCATGAACCAGTCGGTTTAAGTATTAAACCTAGTTCGGAACAGTGTCGTTTTCTTCCTTTAGATGACAACACTGTTCACTAGCCGGAAGAATGGACAGCACCGGCGAAGATGAATCACCTCCATTCAGGGTGTTTCAGGCCATGAATGTGCACCATAAAGGTGCCAAATGGTCGATTAGAGAGTCCCCAAACTCCTTATATAAAGAGCTCCTCTCCATTTATCCACCTCACACCTAAAAACTCAATTCTCTCTCAACTGCTCCATTTTTCGATAAAGCTTGAACCAAACCTCTAACTTGGGCAATTTTCTCAACCTCTTAAGGCAAGTCGGGTTCTTTTGACTTAAGGGGAAGTCAACTATCTAATAGCAACCCCTATTCGATCTGAGGACTGTTGGAGAAGTGCCGGCAAAATCAAACATTGAAGCAGCTCTGACAGACCGAAGGTACGTTATTACAGTCGAGCTAAAATCAGTCAAATTCAGCCCTTCTCATGCTAAACCAAGGTCTCCCAACATCCCGACAACCCTTAGATGACCACAAATGAGCTGAAAGGTAAGCCAATTCAGCCCTACTCGATCGTTGCAGGTCGGAGTTAGAGAGAGAAACTACAAAAATTCACTAACGAAATTCTCCCTTGATTCGAGGTCAATTGTAAGATTTCTTGATCCTAGAGGATACCACAAGAAGAGAGATATCTTCCTCGATAGAGAGATCGAACCACCGCACCTCCGACGATAAGCTTTCAAAGCTTTCTCTATCTAAACTTAGTTTTTCGGTTAATCTCCGTTTAAGCTCAATTTGGACCCAAATGACGTGGTTCAAAGTTCAATTGAATCGTATGGAAGTGTAGGAACTGATCCATACCTTCAATTGGAGCAAGTAACTTCGATTGAATTGTTAATTTGATGAAATCAAATTCGGCCAATTTGAAAGGGGAAAATTGGGAAAATTTTATGGATATCTTAAAATTGAGGGACCAATTGTAATTTTTGCAAAATTTGAGGGTCAATTAACCATTGAAAAGATGTCGAAGGACCAAGTGGTCAATTTTTGAAAATAATTGGGGTGAAATTGGCATTTTTGTAAAGTAGGGGCAAAATGGTAATTTTTGAAAAGTTGGGGACCAAATTAGAAATTTGGAAAGCTTGTGCCCCTTAAATAATTTTGAGTAAATTGAGGATCCAGAGTGAATTTTTGGAAGTTTCGGGACTCAATTTGGGGAAAATTAGCATTAGGGACCTAAAGTCAAGGAAAATGAGCTTTAGGGACCTAAGTGCAATTAATTGGAAATTTTGAGCCTAGTCGTTCATATGTGAGAAATGAAGGCTGTTATTCCAAAAATTAATTGATAAGAATGTCCAAATTGTGTAGGAACACGAGGACCAGAATGCAGGAAGTATAAGCTAGCATGTAAGCGGAAACAGACTTAAGAAGGATACACTTCAGTTATCGGGTAAGTGAGTTCAGGTCATGCCCGTTTGGGATGATGAACACCTCATAAATGAAAATCTCTTATATGTGGGATTTTAACATCACACCCGGTTAGAGTGATGTGAGAACTAAGCAGAAAAACTACTTAACGCTTGTAAGTAGAGAGATCAGACCTGGTTGGTTTGATGGACTTCTTGGAAGGAAGGAGAAAACTCGCTTGCCGGTTGTAAGCGGAGATGTCATCACACACAGTTGGTGTGATGAACTGAAAGAATATTTTGTTAGAAGTGTTCTCCCCTGACTGTATGCCAATGCTTAAAATTTTTGGGAGACCTTCTTGATGAGAGCTAGAACAGCTTAGATAGGACAAATGCCTTGGTGTTGGGACTTGCAGGGCTAAAATGCCCGATTTTAGAAAATCATGAACAGTGGGCCCAAGACCAGTTGGCATGATCAGGTGCTCGTAAACAAACATGATATGTTGCAGTCATGAAAATTCTAAATGAATGGATTATGTGATTTCGAAATTGTCTTAAGACAGGACCGACATACTCAATGGACTGGCGGCAGTGCGTCAGGGCCGGGTCAACCGACCAGCCTAGATAAACAGCTCCAGGTCGAGTTGAGAGCCTCATTCATTGGACCAGTGGTAACAAAGATAAATGGATTTGTGGAAAACTATTGTTTGTTCATGCACTTGAGGTTCGTGACCATCAAGATGCACAAGAGGGGTAGTGATGCGTCCTAGGGGCTACTTGACGACATGGTGGAGATAAGGGCAATTTGTCGTGCTAGCAATCAGGGAAGCTAGACGTAGCTTCTTGCGAATGTGGCTGGGGTGGGGTCAGGATGAGGTTGCTGTCCTCATACGGACACAAAGTTGATTTCGGGTTTGAGGGTCGGATGTCACGAACATCCACTCAAAACTAGAGTAGAAGTGGATGGGCTTCTATCTAGGTGGTCGGTAAAGTCGTTCCGATACCACAAGGGGGTGCAATGGATGGGTTGCCCTGCAAATGTGTGATCCCTTCTTGATGAAGGACGTGTGTTGAATTTTAAACACACCTAATGTGGAATATGAGGAAAAAGGGTTTTGAAAACCGAAACTTGAGTAAAGAATATTTTTAAAGGAAATAAGGAGTCTGACACACTCTGATTAAAAATATCTTGTTTTTGGAAACTCTCTCCCAACATCCATTCACTGAATTGTTGAACTCACCTCCTACCTTTACCCCTTTTTAGGTAACCAAGGGAACACAAACCTAAAGAACTTCCTGTAGCCGATCCTACAAGATATGTATGTTGGGTTTAATGTATTTAGTTTTGATTAATGCTATTCTAGGAAATATACAAGTAAAAAGGATGCCTTACCCCTCGCAGTTTAGAAAAGGGGAAACTCTTAATAAACTAGGAGAGTGGCGGGTTGCTCACAGGGATCCGACCAAACTGGGTTAGGGCATGACAATTTGAGTGGTATTAGAGCTTATTTTCTTGAATACATTATGAAGACTATATAACATAAGGATTAAACTAAGACTACCTACCTTGTAAGAAGATGACCCCAAGAAAAGTTGCCAAACAAACCCGCGATATCTTAGCCACCCTAGAAACTAGGGAGAATCTCATCCTGAAGGAGGAATTGAACTAGGAGTATAGGAGGACTCTTGGAGTAACACCGGGTCAAAGGGGACTCGACAAGAAAACTTTCAAGGTGTTCGGGCTCAAGGATGTGGAAGCACCGAACCACCAACAATTTGTTAGAAAGGCCCAACAATGCTCAAAGTATAGGAGGAACTACAAAGGTCCATGCAAGCAGAGGACCTGTTATAGATGTGGACAATGGGGACACTACATGAGTGTAGAAGGGTAGGACACATAGTTAAGGTCTATCCCACACTACAAGGAATCAAAGCGATACCTTTCAACAAGGACACCTCCACCCCTATAGAAGTCCGAAGGGATAACATGTCACATCCCGACCCGATTTGGTCGGATCCCCATGATCAACCTGCCACTTTCCCAGTTTATTAAAGGGTTTCCCCTTATTATAAACTATAAAGAGTAAGACGTCCTTTAAACCTGCACCATTTCCTGGAATAGCATAATCAAAACTGCATGAAATTTTAAACTTTACATACCTATTTTACAGGCATCTTAGTTGATGGTCTTTAAGGGTAGGCTTTCCGGGATTTCCTGAAAAAGATATAAGGGAGGGGGTGAGTATAACTACTCAGTGAATGGGTTTTCAAAGATCTACTTTTAATTTTTAAGAAAAACATTTATATGGAGTGTGCCGGACTCCATTCTTTTAAAAAATCTCTTCATTTAAAAATTCGGGTTTTTCCATCATTTTTTAGTTACCACGGTGTGTCATCACCAAACACACATCCTTCATCATGAAGGTTACACACATTCGCAAGTCAGCATCACTACTGAACCCGCTAGTGGTTTCGGAGCAACTTTTCCTGTCACCCGGATAGAAGTATGACCATTTCTACTCTGGGAATGAGCGGATGTACGCGACATCCGACCCAAAATCCTGAAATCACTTCTTCGTGTTCGTATGAGGACAGAGACCTCATCCCGTCCCCACCCCGGACTCATGCGCTTGGTGCTACTACAAATTTCGCACAAACACCTGGAATGACGATCTGCCCTTATACTCACCGGGTTGTCCAGGGCCCTTAGGATACATCACTATCCCTCATGGGCATCTTGATGATCCCGTACTCATATTGCATAAACAAGCAAAGTTTTCTTAAATTGCCATGTAATATGTGGTTCCATTTGTCACAACGGTCCCAACCTTTAACTCAACATGTAGCTATTTGTCTTGACTAGTCCGGAGACCGGTCATGTCGCACTGCTACTAGTTGACTGAGTATGTCAGATCTGCCTTGGTACCATGACCAAACATACTTATTAAGTTTTAATGGCACACACACACACACATATATATATATATATATCATGTTCTTTTACGAGCTCCTGCTCGTGTCCATTGGCCTATGGCCCACTATTTGAGTTTATCAAAAACTGGGCATTTTAGCCTTCAAGTTCCAAAACCGAGGCCCCTGGCCTATAAGAGCTATTCGAGCTCCCGTCAAGAAGATCTCCCAAATGTTTTAAGCATTTGCATATAGTCAGGGGAGAACACTTGCGACAAAAATTGGTTTTTACTATCCATTATACCGACTGGTATAAGGACATCTTTGTTCATAACCGATGAACGGGTTTTCAACTTCCTTCGAGAAAGTCTCATCATACCAACCGAGTATGATTTATTTACAATTGATAAGTAGTTTTTCCGCATAATTTTCACATCACTCTCTCTAAGTGGTGATGATTAAAATACCACTAAACAGTGGGTTTTTATACCAAGGTACATATCATCCCCAACTGGGTATGATATATAATCCCACTCACAATAGGTAAGTGGTTTTTATCTTTAAGTTGTGCTCATCATCCCAACCGGATATGATGTTAGTAAACCCACTCACCCGTTAGTGCCATGAATTCCACTAGGCCGATTCTTTGTATTCACGTGAGCTTGTCCTTACTGGCGTTCTTGGTACTTCGTGTTCCTACACGATATGAACATCTCGATTCATTATTCTTTGGCCTAATCGCCTTCATTCATTCCAAATGAATGAGAAAGTCAAACTTTCATTTAGTTACAATTAGGTCCCTAAAGTTATTTCTCTTTAACTTTAAGTCCCTAATGCCGGTTTTTTCTCAAATTGAGTATCGAAACTTCTAAAATTTATCATAGGACCTCAATTTATTCCATTTCACAAAAAAAGGATTAATTTCCCAAATATCCAATTTGGTCCTCCAACTTTTTCCAAAATTACCATTTTTCCCTTTACAAAAATGGTAAGTTTTACCCCAAAAATTCCAAAATTCCTCAATTGGTCCTTCAACATTATTTTCATGCCCAATTGACCCTCAATTTCATAAAATTGCATTTTGGTCATTTGAATTTAAAAAATCCCCAATTTTCCCCCAATTTCAACTCCTTAGCACAGCTGAATTTGATTTAATCAAATTGACCGATCAAACACCTCTAATTGTTGAAATTGAAGCTAAAATTGAGTTCCTCCATCTTCTTACGATTCAATAGCACTTTGAATCGCAAGTTTTGACGCCAGAACAAGCTCAAATGGAGCTTTGCCGAAAAATGGACTATAGAGAGAGAAAGCTTCGATTACTCATCGGTGAGGGTACGGTAGTCCGAGCTTTTAATTTGGGCAAATAGCTCTCATCCTGAGGTTCATCCTAGAATCAAGAATTGCATAAATTGATGCCGAATTGAGTTAGAATTTCATCATTGAAATTCTGTCGGTTCTCTGTCTAGCACCGGTCGGAAATTACAGAGGGAAGCCAAATTGGCTTACCTTTTAGTCCTAATTCGGCCGTGGGAGGGCTGAGAAAGTGTTGGGAAGGCTTTGTTTGGCATGAGGAGGGCTTAAAATGGCCGGTTTCAGCTCAGCCAAAATAGGGCAGCTTTGGCCTGCCGGAGCAGCTTCACTGTTTCATCACGCCGGGGTCTCGACGACGACCCTCGGTGTGAACGGAGACTACATATGTGTTGTTGACTTCTCTCCAGTTCTATAGAACCCGACCTCACATTGTTTGGCTTAGAAAAGACCCCATGTCAGAGCTCTAGTGTCACACCCTGACCCGGTTTGGTTGGATCCCCATGATCAACCCGCCACTCTCCCAGTTTATTAAAGGGTTTCCCCTTATCGTAAACCGTAAAGAGTAAGGCGTCCTTTAACTTGCACCTTTTCCCTGTAATAGCATAATCAAAATTGTATGAAATTTAAAACTTTACATACCTGTCTTACATGCATCTTAGTTGACAGTCTTTAAGGGGAGGCTTTCCGGGATTTCCTGAAAGGGATATAAGGGAGGGGGTGAGTACGACTACTCAGTGAATGGGTTTTTAAAAGCTTTTGACTTTTAAGAAAAACATTTATATGCAGTGTGCCAGAATCCTTTATTTTAAAAAAAAATCCCATCATTTAAAAATTTGTGTTTTTTTCCATTATTTCTTAGTTACCACAGTGTGTCATCACCCAACACACATCCTTCATCATGAAGGTTACACACATTCGTAAGTCAGTATCACTACTGAACCCGCGAGTGGCTTCGGAGCGACTTTTCCTGCCACCCGGATAGAAGTACGACCACTTCTACCCTGGGAATGAGTGGATGTATGTGACATCCTACCCACAATCCCGAAATCACTTCTTCATGTCCGTATGAGGACAGAGACCTCATCCTGTCCCCACCCCGGTCTCATGCGCTTTGTGCTACTCCAAATTTTGCACAGACACCTGGAACGACGAACTGCCCTTATAGCCACCAGGTCATTTAGTGCCCTTAGGACGCATCACTACCCCTCATGGGCGTCTTGATGATCCCGTACTCACAATGCATGCACAAACAATGTTTTCTTATATTGCCATGTAATCTGTGGTGCCACTAGTCCAACGGCCCCGACTCTCAACTCAACCCGCAGCTGTTTGTCTTGACTAGTCCGTCGACCTATCATGTCACACTACCGCTAGTTGACTCAGCATGTCGGTCCTATCTTGGTACCATGGCCAAACAATTCACTTATTAAGTTTTATGGCACATATATCATGTTCATTTACGAGCTCCTGCTCATGCCAACTGGCCTTGGGCCCACTGTACGAGATTTTCAAAATCGGGCATTTAGCCCCCAAGTTCCAAAATCGAGGCCCCTGGCCTATTAGAGCTATTCGAGCTCCCGTCGAGAAGGTTTCCCAAATTGTTTAAGCATTGGCACACAATCAGGAGAGAGAACTTTCGACAAAAATAGGTTTTTACTGTCCATCATACCGACCGGTATAAGGACATCTCCGTTCATAACTGATGAACGGGTTTTCAACTTCCTTCGAGGAAGTCTCATCATACCAACCAGGTATGATCTACTTACAACCCGTAAGTAGTTTTTCTCTAAGTAGTGATGATTAAAATACCACTAAACAGTGGGTTTTTATATCGAGGCACTTATCATCCCCAACCGGGTATGATGTTAGTAAACCCACTCACCCGTTAATGGCCTGAATTCCACTAGACTGGTTCTTTGTATTCTCGCAAGCTTATCCTTGCTGGCGTTCTCGGTATTTAACATTTCTACATGATATGAACAACCTTGTTCATTATTACTCGGCATAACAGCCTTCATTCATTAATAAATGAGAAAACCCAAACTTTTAGTTATTTGCAATTAGGTCCCTAAAGTTATTTCTCTTTAACTTTAAGTCCCTAATGTCGGTTTTTCCTCAAATTGAGTCCCGTAACTTTTAAAATTTATCGTGGGACCTCAATTTATTCAATTTCACCAAAAAGGGGCTTAATTTTCCAAATTTCCAATTTAGTTCCCCAATTTTTCCAAAATTACCATTTTGCCCTTCTTTCACAAAAATGGTAAGTTTTTCCCCAAAATTTCCAAAATTCCTCAATTGGTCCTCCAACATTATTTTCATGCCCAATTGACCCTCAATTTCATAAAATTGTATTTTGGCCCCTTTGAATTTCAAAAATCCCCAAAGTTTCCCCCAATTTCAACTCTTCAACACTACCGAATTTGATTTCATCAAATTAACCGATCAAACACTTCTAATTATTGAAATTGGAGTTGAAATTGAGTTCCTGTATGTTCATACAATTCTAAGAAACTTTGAATCGTAGATTTTAACATCGGAACGAGCTCATACGGAGCTTTGCTGGAAAATAGACTATAGAGAGAGAAAGCTTCGATTACTCACCGGTGAGGGCACGACAGTCCGAGCTTTCAATCTAGGCAGATAGGTCTCGTCCTGAGGTTCATTCTAGAATCAAGTATTGTATCAATTGATGCGGAATTGGATTAGAATTTCGTCATTGAAATTCGGTCGATTCTCTCTCTAGCACCGATCGAAAATTATAAAGGGGAGCCGAATTGGCTTACCTTTCGGTCCTAATTCGGCCGTGGAAAGGCTGAGGAAGTGTTGGGAGGGCTTGGTTTGGCCTGAGGAGGGCTTGCAATGGCCGATTCCAGCTTGGCCAAAATAGGGCAGCTTCGGTCCGCCGGAGTTGTTTCACTATTCCATCATGTCGGCGCTTCTCCAACGATTCTCGGATTGACTGGAGTTTGCTATCAGATAGCTGTCTTCTCCCTGGTTCTAAAGAGCCCGACCTTTGTTCAAGTCGAAGCTCTAGTTTAAGCTTTACCGGAAAATGGAGCAGTAGAGAGAGAGAGAGAGAAGTGTTCAGGTGTGAGGAGAATGAAATGGGGATGACCTTTTTATATAGTTGTAAAACCCGTGTATTTAATGGGTGAGATTTATTACTAGTATTAATGTTGCCATAAATTATTGGTATTAATTCCAATAATTTAATTTCGGTATTAATTCCAATTATTTAATTTCAGTATTAAATTATTTGTATTAATTCCAATAATTTAATTTAGGTATTAAATTATTGGTATTAATTTCAATAATTAAATATATATTAATTGATGGCTATTTATGATAAGCCGTCATAAAAATTTTTGACAGAAATTTCGAGTTACAAAAAATCATACTTCCCAAGAGGTCATCCATCCTCACACTACTCTAAGGTAAGCACGCTTAACTTTGAAGTTCTTATGGAATCTAGTTCACCTAAACCAATTTGGTTTTTGTTTTCTAGTTTGTCTTAAGTTTCTTTTCCAATGTTTAATAAATCATTTGGATCAACCGAAAATTGTAAATTTTCATATTGCTTATTCCCAAATGTAAACCGGTTTTGTTTTCTTATTCGGTTTGACCGGTTCTTTTCCCGGTTTTCCTTAACTCAAATGTGTGGGGTTTAATTCTAGTTAGAGCTTTGTCGAAAAATGGAGCAGTTGATAGAGAATAGAGTTTTCAAGTGAGGAGAGGATGAATGGGGAGTGGCTCTTTATATAGGGAGCTTGGAGACCCATTGGCCGTCCATTTGGCACCGTTATAACTGACATTGAAGACTTGAAATGCCCTGAACAGAAGTGTTTCTTCTTCACTGGCATTTCTTCAGTTTTCTGGTGAGTGAACAGTATTGTCATCCTGAGGAAGAATATGACACTGTTTCGAACTGGACTAGATTAGTCCGAAATGGGTTCAATGCTTAAACTGGCTGGTTCACCCCCCATTCGATTGAATTTTTCAAATCTAAAAATTTCTAAATTCATTCTCTATCCAATGGTGGCCTCAAATCTGAAATTTGAATTATTTAAGCCACCTAGAAAAATGAATTTAGGATTCAGTTCAATAGTGGTTCAAATCAGTCCGAACCGGTTTGGTTTTCATCCCCAATTCCTTCACAAGTCCATTTCCATGTCTTTTGTGACTCCTTGGGTCACTTAGGGTCCATAAAATTCCTGCTTTACCATCTCTTTATTGATTCTGGTTCAGAAATCGACTCTGTCCTTAAACCCGTTCAATCCGGTTCGGGTCCAGTTCACTCAAACCGGTCTAGTTTTTCTCTCCCACTTTGTTCTAAGGTTCCTTCCCAAGGTTTATGAATTTTTTTGGAGTACAATGGAGTTGAATTCCTTTGTGGTAGTGTTTTATCCAATCCCAATCTCACTCAGGAGGACAAAATTTGGCTAGGGATCCCAATCTCACTTAGGATGAAATTTGTCTAGACACTAGCATAGTAATCTGTACTTCCCAAATTGTCATTGTAACAATCTCCCTTAAGAGATGTTAAAACCTCAAACTGTATCCTTACTTCAATAATGAATAAGATTATGAGTTCCTAAAAAAACGTTATGTCCCTCAATAATGCTATTTGTGTGCCTCAATTACATGAGGAATGATCACGGGAAAAAGACCAAGGATAGGACCTTAAGAAAACCCAGACATAACATAATGTAGATTAAGTGAATTTTCCCTTATGGAGTGATACTGTCATGCTCCGACTCAGTTTGATCGGATCCCCATGAACAACCCACCGCTCTCTTGGTTCAAGAGGGGTTTCCCCCTTCTTTTACTTAAGATAAGCCATGAGTAATTTTAAACTTGTTCCCTAGAATAACATACATCAAATAAAATGCAAGTTTAAAAGAATTTAAGCATACCTCATAGAGGGTAAGGCTTGATGTTATCCCAAGTCATCTTTCTATTTCTTGAAAAGGGGATAAAAAGGGTGGGCGAGTTTCTACAACTCAGTGAATGGGTAATTTCAATAAAGATGAAGTTTCGATAAAATCATTTTTAAATTGGAGTGTGTCAAACTCCTTAATTTCTTTAAAATATCACATTCTTGAAATCCCGGTTTTCATAGCCACTTCTCATCACAACGGTGTGTTTATCAACCGAAACACACCCTTCATAATGAATTGAACACACATTCGCAGGCCAGTATGTCCACTGTACCCACTTGTGGCATCAGAGCAACTTTACCGGCCACCTAGATAAAAGCACGTCTACATCTACCCTAAGAATGAATGGATGTATGCGACATCCGACCCTCAATCCCGTAACAAAACTTCGTGTCCGTATGAGGACAGAGATCCCATCCCGTCACCACCCTGGTCTTATGCGCATGATTCTACGTCGAGCTTCTCAAGATTACTGGTACGACTAACTGCCCTTATCTCTACCATGTCGTCCAAAGCCTAAGGACACATCGCTGCCCCTCTTAGGCATCTTGAAGGACCCATAAACTCAGTCTATGCACAAATCAATAATTTTCTACATAAGCCATATAATCTGTAGTGCCACTGGTCTAATGGCCTCGACCCTCAACTCAACCTGCAGTTGTTTGTCTCGATTGGTCCGTAGACTTGTCATGTCGCACTACCGCCAGCCTATCGAGTGTGTCGGTCCTGTGTCGGTCCTGTGTCGGTACCATGGCCAAACAATTCATTCACTTAAGTTTTCATGGCTTAAAATTATATTTGTTAATGAGATCCTGCTCGTGCCAACTGGCTTAGGGCCCACTGTTTGAGATTTTCAAAATCATGCATATTAGCCCTTAAGTTCCAAAATCGAGGCCTCTGGCCTATATGAGCTATTTGAGCTCCCGTCAAGAAGGTCTTCCAAAAATTTTAAGCAGTGGTACACAGTTTGGGAAGAGCACTTCTAACAAAAATAAACTTTTCAACTGTCCATCACACTAATCAGGTATGAGGACATCTCTGCTTTTAACCGATAAGCGGGTTTTCTACTTCCTTCCAGGAAGTTCTTCATACCAACCGGGTATGATCTACTTACTATCATTAAGAACTTTTTCCATGTAATTTCCACAACACTACTCTCAGGTGTGATGGTTAAAATACCACTTAGTAGTGGGTTTTCATTTCTGAAGTGCTTATCTTCCCAATCGGGTATGATATAAAAATCCCACTCACCCGATCGTGCAATGTATTTCCTCTAAATCAACTTTCATCCCTTGCAAGCTTTATCTCAGCTGCCATTCCTAATATCTCATGTTCCTACATGGTATGAACATACCTATTCATTATCATGTGGCTTGATAGCCTTCATTCATTATGAATGACTAAAAATATCAAACAGTTCAAATGTTTACAATTTGGTCCCTAAAGTTCTTTTTCTTTTACTTTAGGCCCCAAAATGCCGGTTTTCCCACAAATTGAGTCCTGAAACTTTTAAAATTCACCTTGGGACCTCAATGTAAACCCCACACTTTTGAGTTAAGGAAAACCGGGAAAGAACCGATCAAACCGAGTAAGAAAACCGAGCCGATTTACAAACCCGATCATTTGGAAACAAGCAATTTGGAAATTTACAACTTCCGGGCGATCCAAAGGGTTCATTAAACCTTGGAAAAGAAATTTAAGACAAATTAGAAGAGAAAAAGCCAAATTTGTTCAGATGAATGAGATCCTATAAGAATTTTAAAGTTAAGTGTGCTTGACCGAGAGTAGTGTGAGGATGGGCGACCTCATGTGATATGCCTATCATAAATTGCCATATATTAATATATATTTAATTATTGTAATTAATACCAATAATTTAATAACTAAATTAAATTATTAGAATTAATACAATAATTTATGGAAATATTAATACTAGTAATAAATCTCACCCATTTAATACACGATTTTTACACCTCTTCATTTCCCAGTAAGCTCAAACTAGAGCTTCTGCTTGAACATTTTTCTTAACCTTAGAAGAAGAGGTCAGGCTCTTTAGAACCAGGGAGAAGACAGCTATCTGATAGCAAACTCTAGTCAATCCGAGAATCGCTAGAGAAGCCTCGACATGATGGAACATTAAAGCAGCTCCGGCGGACTGAAGCTGCCCTACTTCGGCCAAGCTGAAATCGGCCATTTCGAGCCCTCCTCAGACCAAAACAAGCCCTCCCAACACTTCCTCAGCCCTCCCACGGTCGAATTAGGACTGAAAGGTAAGCCAATTTGGCTCCCCTCTATAATTTCCGGCTGCTGCTAGAGAGAGAACCGATAGAATTTCAATGATGAAATTCTAATCCAATTCGACATCAATTAATGTGATTCTTGATTCTAGGATGAACCTCAGGATGAGAGCTATCTATCTAGATCGAAAGCTCGGACCGTCGTGCACTGACCAGTGAGTAATCAAAGCTTTCTCTCTCTATAGTCTATTTTTCGGCGAAGCTCCGTTTGAGCTCGTTCCGACGTTAAAACTCACGATTTAAAGTTCTATGGAATCGTATGAATCGTAATTTTGGAAAAGTTGGAGGACCAAATTGGAAATTTGGAAAATTAAATCCCTTTTTGTGAAATTGAATAAATTGAGGTACCAAGCTAAATTTTAAAAGTTTCAGGACTCAATTTGAGGAAAAACCGGCATTTGGGGACTTAAAGTTAAAGAGAAATAACTTTAGAGACCTAATTGCAAATAACTAAAAAGCTTGGGTTTTTTCATTCATTGGAAATGAATGATGGTTGTTAAGTAGAGTAATAATGAACAAGGATGTTCATATCGTATAGGAACACGAAGTACTTGGAACGCCATCATGGACGAGCTCACGTGAATACAAAGAACTAGTCTAGTGGAATTCACTTTGTTAACGAATGAGTAGGAATTTTATATCATACCCAGTTGGGGATGATAAGTACCTCGGTATGAAAAGCCACTATTAAATGGTATTTTAAACATCACAACTTAAAGGAAGTGATGTAAAAATCATGCGGAAAAACTACTTATCAGTTGTAAGTAGATCATACCCGATTGGTATGATGAGGCTTCCTCGAAGGAAGTTGAAAACCTGTTCATCGGTTATGAACGGAGATATCCTTATACTCGTGCGGTATAATAGATAGAGAAAACATATGTTTTTTCGGAAGTGCTCTCCCCTGACTGTGTGCTTGTCACTCCTCGACCCGGTTTGGTCGGATCCCTGTGATCAACCCACCACTCTCCCTATTTATTGAAAGGTTTCCCCTTATTGTAAACCGTAAAGAGTAAGGCGTCCTTTAACCTGCACCTTTTTCCAGGAATAGCATAATCAAAACTACATGAAATTTAAAACTTTACATACATGTCTTACAGGCATCTTAGTTGACAGTCCTTAAGGGGAGGCTTTCCGGGATTTCCTGAAAGGGGTATAAGGGAGGGGGTGAGTACGACTACTCAGTGAATGGGTTTTTAAAAGCTTTTGACTTTTAAGAAAAACATTTATATGGAGTGTACTAGACTCCTTTCTTTTCAAAAAAAAAATCCCTTCATTTAAAAATTTGGGTTTTTCCATTATTTCTTAGTTACCGGTGTGTCATCACCCAACACACATCCTTCATCATAAAGGTTACACACATTCGCAAGTCAGTATCACTACTGAACCTGCTAGTGGCTTCGGAGCGACTTTTCCTGCCACCGAGATAGAAGTACGGCCACTTCTACCCTGGGAATGAGTGGATGTACGCGACATCCGACCCACAATCCCGAAATCACTTCTTCGTGTCCGTATGAGGACAGAGACCTCATCCTATCCCCACCCCGGTCTCAAGCGCTTAGTGCTACTCCAGATTTCACACAGACACCTGGAATGACGAACTGCCCTTATAGCCACCAGGTCGTTTAGTGCCCTTAGGACGCATCACTACCCCTCATGGGCGTCTTGATGATCCCGTACTCACAGTGCATGCACAAACAATGTTTTCTTATATTGCCATGTAATCTGTGGTGCCACTGGTCCAACGGCCCCGACTCTCAACTCAACCCGCAGCTGTTTGTCTTGACTAGTCCGTCGACCTGTCATGTCGCACTACTACTAGTTGGCTGAGCATGCCGGTCCTATCTTGGTACCATGGCCAAACAATTCACTTATTAAGTTTTATGGCACATATATCATATTCGTTTACGAGCTCCTGCTCGTGCCAATTGGCCTTGGGCCCACTGTACGAGATTTAAAAAAAAAAAAGACAGGGCATTCTAGCCCTCAAGTTCCAAAATCGAGGCCCCCGGCCTATAAGAGATATTCGAGCTCCCGTCAAGAAGGTCTCCCAAATAGTTTAAGCATTGGCACACAGTCAGGGGAGAACACTTCTGACAAAATAGGTTTTCACTGTCCATTATACCAACCAGTATGAGGACATCTCCGTTCATAACCGATGAACGGGTTTTCAACTTCATTCAAGGAAGTCTCATCATACCAACCGAGTATGATCTACTTACAACTGGTAAATAATTTTTAACTTTAAGTTGTTCTCATCATCCCAACCGGGTATGATGTTAGTAAACCCACTCACCCGTTAATGCTGTGAATTCCACTAGACTGGTTCTTTGTATTCACGCGAGCTTGTCCTTGTTGGCGTTTTTGGTATTTTATGTTCCTACACGATATGAACATCTTGGTTCATTATCATTCTGCCTAATCGCCTTCATTCATTCTAAATGAATGAGAAAGTCAAACTTTCATTTATTTGCAATTAGGTCCCTAAAGTTATTTCTCTTAAACTTTATGTCTCTAATGCCGGTTTTTCCTCAAATTGAGTCCTGAAACTTTTAAGATTTATCAAAGGACCTCAATTTATTCCATTTCACAAAAAGGGGTTTAATTTCCCAAATTTCCAATTTGGTCCTCCAACTTTTTCCAAAATTACCATTTTGCCCTTCCTTTACAAAAATGGTAAATTTTGTGCCAAAATTTTCAAAATTCCTCAATTGGTCCTCCAACATTATTTTCATGCCCAATTGACCCTCAATTTCATAAAATTTCATTTTGGTCCTTTGAATTTCGAAAATCCCCAATTTCCCCCCAATTCCAACTTCTTAACACAACCGAATTTTATTTCGTCAAATTGACCCATCAAACATTTCCAATTGTTGAAATTGACGTTGAAATTGAGTTTCTACATGTTCATACGATTCTTCAGAAATGTGAATCACAAGTTTTAATGCCGGGACGAGCTCAAACGGAGCTTCGCCGGAAAATGAACTATAGAGAGAGAAAGCTTTGATTACTCACCGGTGAAGGCACGACGGTTTGAGCTTTCGATTTGGACAGATAGCTCTCATCCTGAGGTTCATCCTAGAATCAAGAATCACATCAATTGATGCGGAATTAGATTATAATTTTGTCATTGAAATTTGGTCGACTCTCTCTCTAGCACCAATCTAAAATTATAAAGGGGAGTCGAATTGGCTTACCTTTCGATCCTAATTCGGTCGTGGAAAGGCTGATGAAGTGTTGAGAGGGCTTGGATTGGCCTGAGCAGGGCTTGAAATTGTTGATTTTAGCTTGCCGAAATAGGGCAGCTTCGGTCCGCTGGAGCTGCTTCACTATTCTATCACGCTGGCGCTTCTCCAACGATTCTCGGATTGACTGTAGTTTGCTATCAGATAGCTCTCTTCTCCCCAGTTCTAAAGAGCCCGACCTTTGTTCAAGTCAAAGCTTTGGTTCGAGTTTTATTGGGAAATGGAGCAGTAGAGAGAGAGAGAAGTGTTCAGGTGTGAGAAGAATGAAATGGGGATGATCTCTTTATATAGTTGTAAAACCTATGTATTAAATGGGCGAGATTTATTACTAGTATTAATAATACCATATTCGCATAAAAAATTTTGACCGAAATTTCAGGGTACAAAAAATCATACTTCCTAGGAGGTATTCGCATAAAAATTTTTAACCGAAATTTCGGGTTACAAAAAATCATACTTCCCAAGAGGTCACCCATCCTTACACTACTCTAAGGCAAGCACGATTTTGAAAATCTCGTAAATTTCACCCAAAATTTTTAACTTTGAAGTTTTTATGGAATTTAGTTCACCTGAACCAATTTGGTTTTTATTTTCTAGTTTGTCTTAAATTTCTTATCCAATGTTTAATGAACCCTTTGTATCACCCGAAAGTTGTAAATTTCGATATTGCTTATTCCCAAATGTAAACTGGTTTGGTTTTCTTATTCAGTTTGACTGGTTTTTTTCCCGGTTTTCCTTAACTCAAATGTGCGGGGTTTATAGTGCCAATGCATAAACAATTTGGGAGACCTTCTCAACGGAAGCTCGAATAGCTATAATAGGCCGGGGGCCTCGATTTTGGAACTTGGGGGCTAAATAACCGATTTTGAAAATCTCGTACAATGAGCCCAAGTCCAGTTGACATGAGCAGGAGCTCATAAACGAACATGATATATGTGCCATAAAACTTAATAAGTGAATTATTTGGCTAGGTACCAAGATAGGACCGACATGCTCAATCAACTAGTGGTAGTGTGACATGACAGGTCGACGGACCAGTCAAGACAAAAAATTGTGGGTTGATTGAGAGTCGGGGCTGTTGGACCAGTGGCACCACATATTACATGGCAATTTAAGAAAACTTGTTTGTGCATGCAGTATGACTACAAGATCATCAAGATGCCCATGAGGGGTAGTGATGTGTCCTAAGGGCCCTGGACGACCCGGTGAGTATAAGGGCAGATCGTCGTTCCAGGTGACTATGCACAATTTGGAGTAGCACCAAGTGCATGAGACCGGGGTGGGGACAGGATGAGGTCTTTGTCCTCATATGGACACGAAGAAGCGGTTTCAGGATTGAGGGTCGGATGTCGTGAATATTCATTGATTCTCAGGGTAGAAGTGGTCGTGCTTCTATCTGGGTGGCAGGAAAAATTACTTCGAAGCCACTAGTGGCTTCAGTACTGATACTGACTTGAGAATGTGTGTAACCTTCATAATGAATGATGTGTGTTAGGTGATAACACACCGGTAACTATGAAATAATGGAAAAACCCGAGAGAAATTTTAAATGAAGGGATTTTTGAAAAAAAAGGAGTTTGGAACAGTAAAAGACTATTCTGAAAGACAGGTATGTAAAGTTTAAAATTTCATGCAATTTTGATTATACTATTCCATGAAATGGTGCAGGTTTAAAGGATGCCTTACTCTTTACGGTTTATAATAAGGGGAAACCCTTTAATAAACCGGGAGAGTGGCGGATTATTCAAGGGGATCCGTCCAAACCGGGTTGGGGCGTGACACTCAATCTATTCAAATTCACAAAAAAGGGGTTTAAGTTTCCCAAATTCCCAATTTGGTCCTCAATTTTTCCAAAATTACCATTTTGCCCCTCCTTTACAAAAATGGTAAGTTTTACCCCAAAAATTCCAAAAATTTCTCAATTGGTCCTTCAATACCCTTATCATGCCAAATTGGCTGAATTGGTCGATTTTAGCTTGGCCAAAATAGGGCAGTTTCGGTCCACCAGACCTACTTCATTGTTTGATCATGCTGGCGATTCTTCAGCGACCCTTAGAGCAATTGGAGACTACCACCGTGTAGCTGACTTGATGTGAACCTCACCAATATGCTGACGACACCCTACACCAAATATGGTAATGATCCCAAGACTTTCACGACGCAAGTGCGAAAAGATGGAATATACCTTGTTTATGTGAGAAACAAGGTATGAGATATGTAGACGCCACACCCAAATCCTCTAAGAAGAACTCTTAGAAAACCCCGGGTGATAAGTCTTGATTGCTTGAACGCCACAGGTAAAAACCTGATAAGTTCAAAAGCTCTTTCAAGATAGAAAGAAGACAAAACCTCACAAGATATAAATTCCAAAAAGTGTGTCTCTCCAATGCTGTGGAGTATGCCTTTTATAGGCTCAGAAAACAACCGAATGACCCACATAATGTGGAAAAAATCTATTATGGTTATAAGCTAACCTTATCTAATCTGACTACCTAATATTATCCTAAGAGATTTATTATATTTATAAATCTCTCCTTATTAATTAAATCTGGACCTTCTGTTGGGCTCATCTTGGGCTCTTCATTTGGGCTTCTATTTGAATATTCAGCAATCTCTTTAATCATCCCATATAAAGCTTTTTTGAATCTTTTAGCCCTTGACCTTGTGATTGGGCCCTCTTGAAGTCTCAAGTGATCATTTATTCCAATTGGTGACAAAGTGTTCAGCTCCATTGCAGGTCTAGTTTATTGAACTTGTGAATTCGTGCTCTCTTTAGTCGGATTCACATCACTTACTTTAGCTAAACATATTTCCCTAGAAGACTTAGAATCGTATCCTTAAGTTTACATCCTTCTTTTCCCAAGGTACCATTTCTTCATTCCAAACTCCAACTAAGATTTCCGGACTAGGAGCTCCGGTTATTTTCTTCTACAGGTTTTGGCGTTAATCATCTTTTCATCCGGCATGTATCATTTCATCATTCTTTGGTTATTACTTCATTGTTCTACTTTTTAACGCTTGACCTCATCATGCCATAATCATAGACTCTTCCTTACCTAAGTCATATTTTCCTTGGGACAGTTGGGCTTACATGTCCCTTACCGCATGTCATTCTTCGGAACTTGTCTATGACTTCACATCCCTATAACCGTAGTAGTTTCCTTACTTACTTGTCTTTTTTAGACTTCTTTATTCGGTCATTCAACTTTCAAGTCCTTGAGCTTCCCGATAACTTACTGACATACCAAGACTCTTCCTTTCTTACTTCATTCCTCATTCCCACTAGTATCCTTCCTTGTTAATGCCTCTTCTCTTTCTTAATCCATTCTTACTCACATCATGCTCACTTCACTATCCTTTATCCCGGTTAGTTCCTTTCTTATGCATTTGATATCCTTTGATGTCATCTTCCTACTTACCCGTTACTTGGATTGAATTATCTCTTGGATGTTCACGATTACTTTCCCTATGTACTTGATCCTTTCATCTCTAGGAGATTGTCTTTGAGGAGCTTATCTTCTTCATCATTTTTTGTTGGTTCCATCTCCTCTTAATTTGTACACATGTGTTCCTCCAAGGTTTCCTTTCTCAATAAGTTTTACACTTCTTTTCTCCTGGAATATCCTTCTAGTTTTATCATTGCAAATATTCAATCTGGAATGTCTTTCTTTGTCGTTATCTTCACCAGCTTACCTTTACTCTTGAGATCCTATGAGTACTTTTTGTTTATCTTACCTCATTCTTACTTGCTCTAGCATTTTTTTTATTCCTTTGAGGTGGACCACACATCCCTCTTGTGTTAAAATCTTTTGTATCTTCGTGCCCTTTGTATTCCCCCCTTTGTCTCATTTAGGGTGTATTCCTTACTACTTCTCAGTTCTTATTAGAGGTTCGTTTACTCCTCTGGACAATTTGGTCAATAGGAGTTATTTCCTTCAATCGGTTCTATCTAAAATTCCTATTTGGATTTCCATGTCTCCTTGCAAGTAGATCATACTTAACCTCCCCAAACACCCATTTAGCTACTCGTACTACTTACAGAGATCCTTATTTCGGCTCCGGTTTTGTGACATTTCCTTAATTGTTTTTCTTAACCTAGAGTTTTCTCATTCCTCGATCCAACTTCCTATTCACATACTCCTTTTAATGTCTCCCGTTCTGGGATTCTTAATTTTGATCGCCCTACCATTCCTTAGAAGTTCTCCCTTTTTTATCTTCACTTATACTTAATGATCTTGTATGGTTCATTCACTCTGGCTTTTCTTCCTTTCTTCGTTTTGTACCTCTGCTTTCCACAAGTCTCCTTATTTTTATGGATTTTTTAAGAAATTGTGTCCTAGTTCTTTTACAAGTAAGGGTTATACCTGGGCTTTCTTGTTATCCGATTTTTCTTCTCATCCTGCCTTAGTGGTGTTGTCATCCTTGGTGTTATCAAAACTTACTTCCTTTCTCTTTGATCGGCTCCCATTCCGTTGGTTCCCTTTGGAATATTCTACTCCTTCTTACTCTTACTCTTTGAGCCTTTCCTTAACTTCTTGAACTCTCCATAAGTCCATACTCATTGATGTTCATTTCCTTTCATTCCAACTTCTTTTTCCTTATTTAAGATCTCTCTTGGATGAACTCTTCCTTATGGTACTTCTGAGGGAAAGTCTTATGGATTGAGGTTAACTATAAATAACCCATATTTTCTTCCTTGGGTGATTTCCTACCTTTTTACTTTAATCTTATCACACTCTTTTTGCTTTGAGTTTTATCAAGGAACTTAGAAGTTTTATCAAAAATTTCACTTTCATTCATTCAAGAAATATTTTCTTGCCACGCTTGGCTTATTACAGGAAATTTCTACCCCTTAATCCCTTTGAGTCATAGGCCGCGAGTTAACCCTAGATCGATTGTGGGATTCTTGATTAGAAGGTTTTGAGGAAGTAGTTGGGGTCCACTTGTATTCCCTTATAGAACGAATCTCATGTATGGCCTCCAATTCGTACCGCCTTAGTACGTTAACCTCACACTCATAGGTCCACTTCATCCATTGGGGGGGATTGAAGCCATGTTAAGTAGGTCGAGGTACTTGGTGGACCTTCATGAAGGTGGCATACGCATTCTAGTAATTATCCCAAGCCTCCTTCTTGGTTGGATTCCTCTCTGGTTGTTGTGGGACAGGAGGAGGGGTTGGTCTTCTAGGATGAGATACTGGTTCCTCTTTTCTTGGAGGAGGGTATGTGATGCCCTCTGGTTCCAATAAGGCTCCTACCAGTTTCCAGTAGTCTTCTACCATGTCTTTGGGTACTCTTTTCTTGCCCTTTAGGAATCTCTATATGGCTTCCTCCCTTTGGTTGGGTGTCTTTTTTAGAGTTATGGATGGAGGGCTAGATTTCATCGGGAACTTCCTAGGAATTGTCCTTCCTACACTTTAAAGTTTGATTAATGTCAGGGCATAATATTGATAATGTTTCAAAGGAACTTAGCTCTGATACCACTCAAGTTGTCACGCCCTAACTCGGTTTGATCAGATTCCCGTGAACAACTCGTCGCTCTCTTGGTTCAAGAGGGGTTTCCCCCTTCTTTTACTCAAGATAAGCTAGGCGTAATTTCAACCTTGTTCCTTAGAATAACATACATCAAATAAAATGCAAGCTTAAAAGAATTTAGGCATACCTGACAGAGGGTAAGATTTAGTGTTATCCCTATTCATCTTTCTATTTCCTGAAAAGGGATAAAAATTACGGGTGAGTTTCTACAACTTAGTGAATCGGTATTTTCAATAAATATGAAGTTTCGATAAAATCATTTTTAAATTGGAGTGTGCAGACTCCTTAGTTTCTTTAAAATATCTCATTCTTGAAATTCGAGTTTTTCATAGCCACTTCTCATCACAATAGTGTGTTTATCAACCAAAACATTCCCTTCATCATGAAGGGAATACACATTCGCAGGCTAACACATTCACTGTATCCACTTGTGGCGTCGGAGTGACTTAACCAACCACCTAGATAGAAGCACGTCCATTTCTACCCTAAGAATGAGTGGATGTACGTGACATCCGACCCTCAATCTTGTAACAAAACTCTGTGTCCGTATAAGGACAGAGACCTCATCCAGTCCCCACCCTAGTCTCATGTGCATGAAGCTACATCAAGCTTCTTAAGACTACTGGTATGACTAACTGCCCTTATATCTACCATGTCGTCTAGAGCCCTAGGACACATCGCTACCCCTCTTGGTCATCTTGAAGGTCTTGTAAACTTAGTCCATGCACAAATCAATAATTTTCGACATAAGCCATATAATATGTGGTGCCACTAGTCCAATGGCCCCGACCCTCAACTCGACCTACAACTATTTTTCTTGACAGGTCCGTAGACCTGTCATGTCGCACTATTGCCAGCCCATCGAGTATGTCAGTCCTATCTCGGTATCATGGCAAAACAATTCATTCACTTGAGTTTTCATGGCTTAAAATCATGTTTGTTTATGAGCTCCTGCTAGTGCCAACTAGCCTAGGGCCCACTGTTCAAGATTTTCAAAATTGGGCATATTAGCCCTCAAGTTCCAAAACCGAGGCCTCCAGCTTATATGAGCTATTGAGCTCCCGTCAAGAAGGTCTCCCAAAAATTTTAAGCAGTGGCACACAATTAGGGGAGAGCACTTCTGACGAAAATGAACTTTTTATCTCCACTTATTATCGATAAGCGGGTTTTCTATTTCCTTCAAGAAAGTTGATCATATCAACCGAGTATGATATACTTACCCAAATATATTACTTCTCTTAGGTGTGATGGTTAAAATACCACTTAGTAGTGGGTTTTCATTTCCGAGATGCTTATCATCCCAATCGGGTATGATATAAAATCCCTCTCACCCGATTGTGTAGTGTATTTCCTCTAAATCAACTTTCACCCCATGCGAGCTTTGTCTCAGCCGACGTTCCTGATATCTCGTGTCCCTACACAGTATGAATATCTCTGTTCATTATCATGTGGTTTGATAGCCTTCATTTATTATGAATGACTAAATATATCTAACTTTTCAAAATTTTACAATTTGGTCCCTAAAGTTCTTTTTCTTTAACTTTAAGCACCAAAATGTCGATTTTTACCCAAATTGAGTATCAAAACTTTTAAAATTCACCTTTGAACCTCAATCTATTCATATTCACAAAAGGGGTTTAAGTTTCCCAAATTCCCAATTTGGTCTTCAATTTTTCCAGAATTACCATTTTGCCACTCCTTTACAAAAATGGTAAGTTTTACCCTAAAAATTTCTCAGTTTATCCTCAAATACCTTTATCATGCCCAATAGTCCTCAATTTTATGAAATTGCATTTCAGTCCCTCGAATATTCAAAATTTCCATTTTTCCCAAAAAGTTTCCCCAATTTTAACTTCCCCAGCACAACCGAATTTGATTTCATCAAATTGACCGATCAAACGAGTTTAATTGTTGAAATGGAAGCTAAATTGGAGTTTCTAAATCTTCATACGATTCAATTGCACTTTGAATAGTACGATTTGACGTCGGAATGAGCTCAAATGGAGCTTCCCTGAAAAACTGGACTTAGAGAGAGAAAGCTTCTATTGCTTACCGTCGGGGGCGCGATAGTTCGAGCTTTCAAGCTGGGCAGATAAGTCTTGTTTTGAGGTTTCTCCTAGGATCAAGAATTACATCAATTGATCCCAAATTGAGTGACAATTTAGTCATGAAAAATCAATCGATTCTCTCTTTAGCACTGATAAAAATTTATAGAGGGGAGCCAAATTGGCTGACCTTTCAGTTCTAATTCGGCTATAGGAGGGATAATGATGTGAATCCGACTAAAGAGACTACGAATTCACATGTCCAGTCAACCGAACCTGCAATGGAGCTGAACACTTTATCACCAATTGGGATAAATGATCACTTGAGACTTCAAGAGGGCCCAATCACAAGGTCAAGGGCTAAAAGATTCAAAAAAGCTTTATATGGACTGATTAAAGAGATTGCTGAATATTCAAATAGAAGCCCAAATGAAGAGCCCAAGATGAGCCCAACAGAAGGTCCAGATTTAATTAATAAGGAGAGATTTATAAATATAATAAATCTCTTAGGATAATATTAGGTAGTCAATTAGATAAGGTTAGCTTATAACCATAATAGATTTTTTCCACATTATGTGGGTCATTCGGTTGTTTTCTGAGCCTATAAAAGGCATACTCCACAGCATTGGGGAGACACACTTTGGAATTTATATCTTGTGAGGTTTTGTCTTCTTTCTATCTTGAAAGAGCTTTTGAACTTATCAGGTTTTTACCTGTGGCGTTCAAGCAATCAAGACTTATCACCCGTGGTTTTCTAAGAGTTCTTCTTAGAGGATTTGGGTGTGGCGTCTACATATCCCATACCTTGTTTCTCACATAAACAAGGTATATTCCATCTTTTCGCACTTGCGTCGTGAAAGTCTTGGGATCGTTGCCATATTTGGTGTAGGGTGTCGTCAGCATATTGGCGAGGTTCGCATCAGATAAGGAGGTGTTGGGTAGCTTGGTTTGGCCTGAGGAGGGCACGAAATGGCTAATTTCAGCTCAGCCGAAATAGGGCAGCTTTGGTCCGCCAGAGCTGCTTTACTCTTCGATGATGCCAACGTTTCTCCGGTGACCCTCAAAGCAATTGGAGACTACCATCGTGTAGCTGACTTCTCCCCAATTCTAAGGAACTCGACCATGCCTTCTTTGGCTCAAGAAAGACCCTATATCAGAGCTCTAGTTTGAGCTTCACCAGAAAACTGAGTAGCTGAGAGAGAGTCAGGTTTTCCGGTGTGAAAAGGATGAATGGAGAGGGGCTCTTTATATAGGAAGCTCGGAGACTCGTTGGCCGTCCATTTGGCACCTTTCTGACAGTCATTGATGGCCTGAAACGTACTGGACGAAAACATTTCCTCTTCACCGGACTAGTTCAATTTTCTGGCAACTGAATAGTGTTGTCAATGAAGGAAGAAAACGACACTATTCCGAACTGGACCAGACCGGTCTGAACCGAGTTCAAAGCTTAAACTGACTGGTTGAGGCCCGATTCTATTGAGATTTTAAAAATTAAAAATTTCTAAATTAATCTAAATTCATTCTTTATCAAATGGTGGTCTCAATTATCAAATTGGAATTTTCTAAGCCACCTAGAAAAATGAATTTAGCATCTGATTCAATAATGGTCTCAATTCTCAAGTGGAAATTAATGGAAATTATTCCCAATGTGAAATATACTGGTTGAGTTTTGGGGACAAAACTCCTAAAAGGAGGGGAAAGTTGCAAACCCCACCCTTTTGAGTTAAGGAAAACTGGGAAAAGAACTGGTTAAATCGAGTGAGAAACAGCAAACCTATTCACAAACCCGTTTATTGGGGAACATGCAAATTGGAGAAATTTTAACTCCCAAGTGACCCAAGAAGGTTCATAAACCTTGGAAAAGATCTTTATGACACATTGCAAGAAAAAAGCCAAACCGGTTTGGGTGAATCGGATCCGAACCAGTGTAAGAACCAAGCCGGTTTATGAACCAGAATCGATAGAGAGAAGGCAAACCGGGAAATTTATGGATCCCAAGTGACCCAATGTCACGCCCCGACCTTGATTGGTTGGATCCTCGTGATCAACCCGCCACTCTCCTGGTTTATTAAAGGGTTTCCCCTTATTATAAACCGTAAAGAGTAAGGCGACCTTTAAACCTGCACCATTTCCTGGAATAGCATAATCAAAACTACATAGCATTTTAACTTCACTATACCTATCTCACATGCGTCTTAGTTGATGGTCTTTAAGGGTAGACTTTCTGAGATTTTCTGAAAGGGATATAAGGGAGGGGTTGTGTACGACTACTTAGTGAATGGGTTTTTCAAAACTTTTATATTTTAGGAAAAATTATTGTATTGGAGTGTGCCAAACTCCTTTCTTTCAAAAATCATTTCATTCAAAATCTTGGGTTTTATCACCATTTCCTTATTTAATCACGGTGTGTCATCACCTAACACACATCTTTCATCATAAAGGTTAAACACACATTCGCAGGTCAGTATGTCCACTGAACCCACTTGTGGCTTCAGAGCAACTTTACCGGCCACCCAAATAGAAGTACGCCCACTTCTACCTTGAGAATGAGTGGATGTTCGCGACATCCGACCCTCAATCTCGAAATCATTTCTTCGTGTCCGTATGAGGACAGAGACCTCATCCTGTAACCACCCCGGTCTCATGCGCTTAGTGCTACTCCAAATTTCGCACGGTCACTTGGTACGACGAACTGCCCTTACACTCACTAGGTCGTCTAGTGCCTTTAGGATGCATCACTACCCCTCTTGGGCATCTTGATAGTCTCGTACTCACAGTGCATGCACAATAAATATTTTCTCATTCTGCCATATAATCTATGGTGCCACTCGTCCAACGGCCCCGACTCTCAACTCAACCCACAGTTGTTTGTCTTGACTGGTCTGTCGACCTATCATGTCGCACTACCGCTAGTTGACTGAGTATGTTGGTCTTATCTTGGTACCATGGCCAAACCATTCCTTTATTTAAAGTTTTATATCATATAATTCATGTTTGTTTACGAGCTCCTTCTCGTTCCAACTGGCCTTGGGCCCACTGTACGAGATTTTCAAAATCGGGCATATTAGCCCCCAAGTTCCAAAACTGAGGCCCCCAACCTATAAGAGCTATTCGAGCTCCCATCAAGAAGGTCTCCCAAATAGTTTAAGCATTGGTACATAGTCATTGGAGAGCACTTTCGACAAAATTATATTTTCAACTATCCATTATACCGAACAGGTATAAGGACATCTCCACTCATAACTGATGAACGGGTTTTCAACTTCCTTCGAGAAAGTTTTATCATACCAACCGGGTATGATCTACTTACAACCGGTAAATAGTTTTTCCACATGATTTTCACATCACTCCTCTAGGTTGTGATATTTAAAATACCACTTGATAGTAGGTTTTCATTGCGGTATGCTTATCATTCCCAACTGGGTATGATATAAAATCCCACTCACCACTACTAAGTGGTTTTTAACTTTAAGTTGTACTCATCATCCTAATCGGTATGATGTTAGTAAACCCACTCATCCATTAATGTCATGAATTCCACTAGACCGGTTCTTTGTATTCACATGAGCTCGTCCTTACTGGCGTTCCCGGTACTTCATGTTTCTACACGATATGAACATCTCAATTCATTATCCTTTGGCCTAATAGCCTTCATTCATTCCAAATGAATGAGAAAGTCAAACTTTCATTTATTTGCAATTAGGTCCCTAAAGTTATTTCTCTTAAACTTTAAGTCTCTAATGCCGGTTTTTCCTCAAATTGAGTCCTGAAACTTTTAAGATTTATCAAAGGACCTCAATTTATTCCATTTCACAAAAAGGGGTTTAAATTTCAAATTTTCCAATTTGGTCCCCCAACTTGTGCAAAATTACCCTTTGCGCCTCATTTACAAAATTGGTAAATTTTACCCCAAAAATTCTAAAATTTCTCAATCGGCCTTGTAACATTTTTATCATACCCAATTGACCCTCAATTTTAGGAAATTACATTTTGGTCCTTCGAATTTTTGAAAATCCCCAATTTCCCCCAATTTTCCCCTCAATTCCAACTTTTTAACACAGACACCTCTAATTGTTGAAATTTAGTTTCTCCATGTTCATACAATTCCATAGAACTTTGATTCCCGAGTTTTAATGCCGGAATGAGCTCAAACAGAGCTTTGCTGGAAAATAGACTAGAGAGAGCGAAAGCTTTGATTACTCATCGGTGAGGACACGGCTGTCTGAGCTTTCAATCTAGGTAGATAGCTCTCATCCTGAGGTTCAACTTAGAATCAAGAATCGCATCAATTGATGGTGAATTGAGTTAGATTTTCATCATTGAATTTCTACCGATTCTCTCTCTAGCACCGGCCAGAAATTGCAAGGGAAGCCGAATTGGCTTACCTTTAAGTCCTAATTCGGCTGTGGGAGGGCTTGGTTTGGCTCGAGGAGGGCTCGATATGGCTAATTTCAGCTCGGCCAAAACAGGGCAGCTTCGGTCCGCCGGAGCTGCTTCACTATTCCATCATGCCGATGCTTCTCCAGTGAACCTTGAAGCAAACGGAGACTACAAGCGTGCAGATGACTTCTCTCCGATTCTAAAGAACCTGACCTCGCCTTGTTTGGCTCAGAAAATATCTCATATCGAAGCTCTGGTTCAAGCTTCACTGGAAAATGGAACAATTGAGAGAGGATGGAGTTTTCAGGTGTGGAGAGAATGAATGGGGAGGGGCTCTTTATATTGGGAGCTCGGGACCTGTTGACCGTCCGTTTGACACCTTTATGATAGACATTGATGGCTTGAAACATACCGAACGGAGATGTTTCTTCTTTTCTGGTGCTGCTTTGATTTTCCAACGAGTGAACAGTACTGTCATCCTGAGGAAGAAGATGACACTGTTCCGAACCGGGTTCAAAGCTTAAACCGGCCAGTTCACCCCCCATTCGATCGAGTTTTTCAAATTTAAAAATTTTAAATTCATCTAAATTCATTTTCTATCTAATTGTGGTCTCAAATATCAAATTTGAATTTTTTAAGCCATCTAGAAAAATGAATTTATAATCTAGTTCAATAGTGGTTCAAACCGGTCAAAACCGGTTCGGATCTGGTTCACCTGAACTGGTTTGGTTTTTATCCCCAATTCCTTCACAAGTCCATTTCCATGTCTTTTGTGACTCCTTGGGTCACTTAGGGTCCATAAAATTCTCGGTTTACCATCCCCAATTCTCGGGTCTGGTTCACCCGAACCGATCTGGTTTTTCTCTACCACTTTGTTCTAAGGTTCCTTCCCAAAGTTTATAAATTTCTTTGGAGCACAAGGGAGTTGAATTTCACTGATTTTCTTGTTCTCTATCAGTTCCGATTCATGAACCGACTCATTTCATAGACTAGTTCAATCCAGTTGGATCCGATTCATCCAAACCGGTCTAATTTTTCTCTTCCAATTTGTCCTAAGGTTCTTTTCCATGGTATTATGAACCCTTTGGATCATCCAGGAGTTGTAAATTCCCAAATTGTCCATTCACAAATGATCGGGTTTGTGAATCGGTCCGATTTTCTCACTCGGTTTGACCAGTTCTTTTTTCGGTTTTCCTTAGCTCAAAAGGGCAGGGTTTACAACTCTCTCCTCCTTTTAGGAGTTTTGTCCCCAAAATTTAATTATCAACCTTGCATGAGGAATCATTTCCTTTGGTGTCCCTTTGGTGTTTGTTTAACATGCAAACTCTTCTCTTATTCTTTCAATTAGCCCCCCTCCCCCTTTTTTTTACATCCTTCACTTAAGTAAATTTCTTTTCCTTTATATTATTTACTCACTCCACGAAGTTTATCATAACTAGACATACCATATTCCAAGGTATATCCTTAGATTCATATCTTTCTTTACTTAGAGCAACATTCTTCCCTTTGAGATTCCATATTCAAGATTGGGAATTCCAAGATAACTAATCATTCCCGTGTCTAGTTATCCTTTGGTAGTTGAAACCTTTAGCTTGATGTTCTTTCGAGCGTTACATACTTGTTTCCATGGTTTTTCTTTATTATCACTTTTTCGTCCTATTTTGACCCTTCCTTCATTTGTTGTCTATTATAGCTTTGGTCCAAATTTTTTATATTCAACCTTGTCATGCTTATTAGCCAACTCTTCCTTACTTTGAGTCATATTCTCCTCAGGATTGTTATGATTACAAGCCCCTTACGACATGGCATTTTCTAGGACCTATCTTTGTTCATTAGATTTCTAGAACATCTCCTTGAGGGTCTCTCTTAGCTTTTCGACCTTTTAGGGATCGTATAACTTCATCCCTCTTTTCTTTTGATAGCATTCCTCAACTATCCTTTTTACCATTATCCTCTCCTCCATCATGCCTTTGAAGTTATGTCTCACATAACCGCATGGATTCCTCTTACCTACTCATCGTTCCCCAACTTCTTTATTGGATCTTTTCACTTTCAATTGATTGGGTTTTCCAATACTATATCGACAAGATGGGATTCATCCTTTCTTAGGTCCATCCTTTGCTCAAGGATTTTACTTTGGCCTTAATCCACTCTTACTTGTTCGTATTCATTTCACAATTCTTTATTCCGAGTTGATTCCTTTCGGTCTACATGTCGATTTGCTTGGTTTGGGGAGTTTCCCTTTTTATGGTTTCATTCTCTACTATTTCCTTCAAGGTAGATACTTTCACCTTAGGAGTTACATGTTCAAGCTTCTTACCATTTCTTGAAGGTTTAGTTTCTTCATCTCCTTACACCCTTTCTATATTAGGGCATTTTACCACTTTCAGTTCTCCATTGTCTTAAATTTTCCATTCCTTCCCTTATTCCTTATTTGAGTAGCTTTCATTTATTAGTTTTATTTCGTGTACTCCATCCATCCTATGCCCAGCCATCCACTCTTTAGGCTCTATTATGCGAGTGTGGAGCACCATCCATCTTGATATTAGTGGTTGTTCCCCATTAACCACTTCTTATTTAGGGAGCTTACTTTCTCAAGGTTTCTCGAACGTTCTTTCCTTTATTTTCTTATTATAGGTAGTTTACCCATTCTTACTTGTTACGGCATCTATTGATGCTATCTTTCTACCTACTCATTCATTGGGTTTAACTTACTCCTTGGGTTCTCCTAGTATGTTTCCCTTGGTTCTTTCACCTCACCATGCACTTCATTTGCAAGTTCGTCTCCTCATCCCTCGTCACTTGGTCCCATTACCTCTTAGTTGGGACATGTATCCCTCCTCAAGGTTTCCTTCTTTGGTGAGATTCTTTCCCTTTCTCCTAGAATTACTTCTTCATTCATTTTCATATTTATGTATACTTGAATGACATCCTTTGGTGTCATCCCCTTTCGTTTACCTTTACTCTTGAAATCTTGTGGGTACATCCTTTGTACCCCATCCTCATTCCAACTTGTACCCATGTACACATCTATTTCCTTTAAGTAGAGCTCAAATTCTCCTTGTTTCCAGATCTCTTAATCATCCTACGAGAGGCTTACTTAGTCTTCTCCTAGCTTTGAGTTTGGTCATCAATCCATTCTTGGCCATTGATCTCTTTAAGGATTTTCTCCATCCTTATTTTCCAAATATTTGGCCTTTCCACCTCTCCCTTCTCTACTAGAGATTAAATTTATGACATTCGCTAGGGTTAGTTCGTTAACTGACTCATCCCTACTATTCTCATTATCTAATTATCTTGAGACAGTTGTCTCTTGAGTCTTCTTGTCCTTAATGCCCATCCCATTGCCCTATTTAGGGTGTGGTCCTTACTACTTCCTAGTCCTCCTTAAGGCGTCGTTTATTCTCCTTAACTATCTTGTTGTTATGATTTGCTTCTTTCCACTATGTTGGTTCGAAACTTAACTTCTCTACTTTTTCCAAAGCAAGTTGTACTTATCATCCTAAAACATCCCATTTGTCGTCTAATGCTCAGCTTGTCTTCTCTTGTAGAGGTGCTTCCTTCCTTGCTCCCAGATGGCTGGAAATTTCTTCTTAAGGAAGAATTCTCTTCATCTACCCTTTATTTTATTTGTAGTTGATCGAGGTCCTACCTTCAGTCCTTTTCCTCCCTCATCTAGTTGAGGCACACCATTACACCATCATTGAGGGACAAAAAGTTTCAGGAACTCAAAATTTACTTTCGAAATACGAGTACCAACTTGGGGCTTTAGCTTTTCTTAAAGGAGATTGGGTCGGGAAGTACCACCACTATGCTAGGATCTTGAAGAACTTCCTCCTGGGTATGGTTGAAGTTTCAAGCAGGAGTCATATTTCATGGGGTGGAATATTTTTGGATTCATGTAGCTGTAGAGGCATTGTTCTTGGAAGGTATTGTTCTAAATCTTTGTGATGTGGGGCAATCCTTCACTTCATGCCCCATTTCCCTTACACTTATAAAAGGTTATCTTGATACTTGTCCTTAGTAGTGTTGAGCACTTTCTCGAGTAGTGTTCCTATTGTCCTCACCTTGTAACAGGTCATTTCCTTGCCTAGTAGTTACTACCAGAGTTCTCACACCTTAGTCTCCTTGTCGGTTTTCTTGTCAAGCCTTCTCTGCCTACTAGTTTTCTCCTAAGAGTTCTCCTAGACTCTTTAGTCTTTTGGTTCATTTCTTTATTTGGGATGGGATACTCCTCGGTCCCCACAGTCGCCAAGTATTTGGGAAGCTTCTAGAGTTGTCTTCCTATGAGGACAGGGTGCTGAGCAGAGTCATTCCTAGTTTTCTTGGTTCCTCTCCTAGGAGCCATCTAAAAATTTTAAGATAAATCCTATCAGTTACTATATTTTCTAGTCTTTATTATGTATTTAAGGAAACAAGCTCTGATACCACTCTAGTTGTCATGCCCCGACCCTGTTTGGTCAGGTCCCTGTGATCAACCCGCCACTCTCCCGGTTTATTAAAGGGTTTCCCCTTATTATGAACCGTAAAGAGTAAGGCATCCTTTAAACCTACACCATTTCCTAGAATAGCATAATCAAAACTGCATAGCATTTTAACTTCACCATACCTGTCTCACAGGCGTCTTAGTTGATGGACTTTAAGGGTAGGCTTTCCAGGATTTCCTGAAAGGGATATAAGGGAGGGGGTGAGTACAACTACTCAGTGAATGGGTTTTTCAAAACTTTTATATTTTAGGAAAAAATATTGTATTGGAGTGTACCAAACTCCTTTCTTTCAAAAATCCTTTGATTCAAAATCTTGGGTTTTATCACCATTTCCTTATTTAATCACGGTGTATCATCACCCAACACACATCCTTCATCATGAAGGTTAAACACACATTCGCAAGTCAGTACGTCCACTAAACCCACTTGTGGCTAAATTCATTTTTCTAGGTGGCTTAAAAATTTTAAATTTGAGATTTGAGGTCACCATTGAATAAAAATGAATTTAGATAAATTTAGAAATTTTTAGAATTGAAAATTTTGGTCGAATTGTGGGTGAACTAGCTAGTTTAAGCTTTTAACCTAGTTTAGACCGGTCCGGTTCGAAACAGTATCGTCTTCTTCCTTCAGATAACAACACTGTTCACTCGATGAAAAATCGCACAATGCCGACGAAGCTGAAAAGTCTCCAACTAGGAAGTTCCAGGCAATGAATGACCACCATTAAGGCTCCAATCAGACGACTAATAAGTGCCCGAGCTTCCTATATAAAGAGCCCCTCCCTATTCATTCTCTCCACACCTAAAAACTCAATTCTCTATCAGCTGTTCCAATTTCCAGCGAAGCTCGAACCAGAGCTCCAATTTGGGCATTGTTTTGAGCCAAACAATGTAAGGATGGTTCTTTAGAACTAGGGACAAGTCAGCTACATGCCTATAGTCTCCATTTGCTCCAAGGATCGCCGGAGAAGCGTCAGCGTGATGAAATAGTGAAGTAGCTCTGATGGACCGAAGCTGCTTTATTTTGGTTGTGCTAAAATTGGACAATTCTAGCCCTCCTCAGGCCAAACTAAGCCATCCCAACACCTCCACGGTCTCCTATAGCTTAATTAGAGCTCAATGGTAAGCCAATTCAGCTCTCCATTGCAATTTCCGACCGGTGCTAGAGAGAGAACCGACAAAACTTTGATGATGAAATTCTAACTCAATTTGGCATCAATTGTTGCAATTCTTGATCCTAGGATGAACCTTAGGATGAGAGCTATCTCCCTAGATTGAAAGCTCAGACCGCCACACCCGCAATGGTAAGCTTTCGAAGCTTTCTCTCTCTAAGTCTAGTTTTCCGGCGGAGCTCCATTTGAGCTCATTCCGACACCAAATAGTACGATTCAAAGTGCAATTGAATCGTATGAAGGTGTAGGAACTCCAATATAACTTCAATTTGAAAAATTATAAGTGTTTGATCAGTGAATTTGATAAAATCAAATTTGGCTGTGTTAGGAAGTTGAAATTGGGGGAAAATTCGAAAGACCAAAATGCAATTTTATAAAATTGAGGGCCAATTAATCCCTTGTTTGTGAATTTGAATAAATTGATGTCCTAAAATAAATTTTAAAAGTTTCGGGACTCAATTTGAGGAAAAATCGACATTAGGGACTTAAAGTTAAAGAAAAATAACTTTAGAGACCTAATTGCAATTAAAGGGAAAAGTTGGTTTTCTCATTCATTTGGGATGAATGAGGGCTATTAGACTAAAAAATAATGAACAAAAATGTTCATATCGTGTAGGAACACAAAGTACCAAGAATGCCAGCTAAGATGAGTTCAAGTAAGGAGCACAAGGTGGCTAAGAGGAATTTCACTGCACGATCCGGTGAGTGAGATATTTATATCATACTTGCTTGGGATGATAAGTACCTTGTTAATGAAAACCCACTACTTAGTGATATTTTAAATGCCACAACTTAGAGGAGTGATGTAGAAATGACAGGTAAAAACTACTTACAGGGTGTAAGTAGATCATACCCGGTTTGTATGATGAAACTTAGTCGGAGGAAGTGGAAAACTCGTTCATCGGTAATGAGAGGAGATATCCTCATACTCGTTTGGTATGATGAATAGTTGAAAATATATTTTTTGTCGTAAGTGGTCTCCTCTAATTGTGAGCCACAGCTTAAACGATTTGGGAGACCTTCTTGACAAGAGCTCGAATAGCTCTATTAGGCTGGAGGCCTTTGTTTTTGGAACTTGGGGGCTAATATGCCAAATTTTGAAAATCTCGAACAGTGTGCCATAGGCCAATTGGCACGAGTAGAAGCTCATAAACAAACATGAGTTATATGCCATAAAACTTTAAATAAATGAATTGTTTGGCTATGGTACCAAGACAGGACCGATATATTCAGTTAACCAGTGGCAGTGCAATATGATAGGTCTCCGGACTAGTAAAGACAAACAGCTACAGGTTGAGTTGAAGATCAAAGCCATTGGACTAGTGGCACCACAAATTATATGGCATGATGTGAAAATACTGATTGTGCATGCACTGTGTTTACAGGACCTTTAAGATGCCCAAAAGGTGTAGTGATGTGTCCTAGGGCCCTGGACGACTTGGTGGGTATAGGGGTAGTTTGTCAGACCAGATGATTATGGGAAGCTTGACATAGCTTCAAGTGCACGAGATCGGGGTGGGGTCGGGATGAGGTCTCTGTCCTCATACAGACATGAAGAATTTTTATGGGATTGAGGGCCAAATGTCACAAATATCCACTCATTCTTTGGGTAGAAGTAGACGTGCTTCTATCTAGGTGGCCAGTAAAGTCGCTCCGATGCCACAAGTGGATTCAATGGACATATTGGCCTGTGATTATGTGATTGACCTTCATGATAAAGGATGTGTGTTGGGTGATGACACATAGTGATTAATAAGAAATGGTGATAAAACAAGAGACTTGAAATGAAAGGATTTTTGAAAGGCAATAATGAGTCTAACACACTCCAAACAAATTTTTTTCCTAAAAATCAAATTTAGAAAACCCATTCACTGAGTCATTGTACTCATCCCTCCCTTATATCCATTTTCAGAAAAATCCCGGAAAGCCTACCCTCAAAGACAGCCAACTAACATGACTGTGAGACAAGTAAGATAAATTTAAATTTTTATGCAGTTTTGATTTATGTTATTATAGGAAAGATACAGGTTAAAGGACGCCTTACTCTTCACAGTTTATAACAATGTAAAACCCTGAAATAATTTGGGAGAGTGGCGAGTTGATCTTGGTGATCCGACCAAAATGGTTCGAGGTGTGACAACTTTAGTGGTTTCAGAGCTTGTTTCCTTGAATACATAATTAAGACTAGAAAATATAGTAACTAATAGGATTGATCTTAAAATTTTCAGATGGCACCAAGGAGAGGGACCAAGAAAACAAGAAATGACTCTATTCAACACCTTGTCCTTGTAGGAAGGCAACCGTAGAAGCATCCCAATGCCTGAGGCATGGTAGAAATCTCAAAAGACCAAATTGGGAAGTATCCAAGAGGATGTTGCTAAGACCTATTGAGGTCACAACTCTAAGTACGAAGGAAGTCAAGCATGAAGCCATAAACGCAAGCAAAAGGCATATAACCTTACCAAAGAGGATGCTTCTCAAGAATCTCATAGCTCCCTTATTTATTTTGTGACCATTTTCTATAATAGGGCCAAAACCCCCCAACATATTGTACTCCTCTATTAATGAAGTACTCCAAATTTCTAAAAGCCCTGTCTCTCAAAGGATGTGATCTTCAATGAAGATGGCCCCAAAGAAAGTGACCAAACAAGCCTGTACTACCATAAAAACTAAGGAGAATCCCATCCAAGTTAAGGAAGCTGAATTAGCGAATCGAGAAATCTAGGAGGATGCTTAGAGTGATCAATTGACAAAGAAGATTGCACAAGAAAACTCTCAAGGTATCTAGACTCAAGGACAAAGAAGCACCAAAACCAACAATTGCCTATAAAAATGCTAGGAGGAACCACTTATGAACAATAGGGACACTATGAGGAGAAGTACCCAACCCTAGTAAGGACAAGAGTCAAGTTAACCTATAAGGGAATAGGACATGAAGTGAAAGACTGTCCCACACTAGAAGGACTTAGGATAATATTTTCCAAGAATAATGCCCCCACAACTATAGGAAACTCGAAAGGATACCATTCCTAAAAATACAACTCCTGCTCGGAACTTTAATTACATCCATAAGTAAGCTCTTCAAGATCCTAGCATAATGGAAGGAAAATGGACTAAAGGTAGGACTTTGATAAACAACAAATAAGAACAAAGTGTAACTGCAGAAGATTTTTTCCTTAAGAAGAAGTTTTCAACCATTTAGGAGCAAAGAAGGGATCGCCTCCATGAGGAAAGACCACCCGATCATTGACGACAAATGAAATGCCTCGAGATGGAAAATACGACTCACATTGGAAAAAGCAGTGAAGTCAAATAAAGATTTCAAACAAATATAGCGGAAGGAAGCAAGTCGTTATAACAAGATAATCAAGGAGAATTAACGAAACCCTAAGGAAGACTGAGAAGTAGAAAGGACTACATCCTAAAAAGGGTAGACATTAAGGACAAGAAAAATTGAGAAAACAAATGCCCTAAGAAAATTAGACCAAAGGAATAGTAGAGATGAGGCAATTAACGAATGGATACTTGAAAAAGCCATAATTTAAGCTCCAACAAAAGAGGGAGAGGTGGAAAGGCCAAATATTTGGAAAAAGAAGGATGAAGTAAAATTCTTAAAAAAACCAATGGCCAAATTAACGACCAAACATAAGCCAAGAGAGGAGTAGGTAAGCCCCTCACATGATCAAGAGATCTTGAAATAAGGAAGATATGAGCTCTCCCTAAAAGAAATAGACATGTACTAAAGTACATGTGAGGATGCAAATAGAGTACAAAAGATGTGCCCGCAAGATTTCAAGAGTAAAGGTAAACAAGAGTAGGCCACATCAAAGGATGTCATTTAAGGGTTGAAATTCCCTACAGCAAATGAAAAAAGAATTTCGGGAGAAAGGGAAAGAGTCCTATCAAGGAAGGAAACTCTGGAACGACATATGTAACCCAATTAAGAGGTATTGGAACCAAGTGGAGAGGGATAAGAAGATGAACATGCAAATGAAGCATAAGTTGAGGTGGATGAACCAAGAAAGCATATTGGGATGACCGAAGGAATAAGTTAAAAGGAACAGGGAAATAGGAAGTTAGCATCAAAAGATGTTGTGACAAGTAAGAATGAGTGGGATATCGATAATAAGGAAATAAAGAATCATGAAATAATCACGAGTAAGTAAAAGTGGATTAAGGAAAAAGGAAAAATCCTTAAATAAGGAATGCCAAGGACTTAAGAAGGAAAAAATCCTAGCTTATTGGTAAACCATCGGGAAGCCAAATAATTGGCACCAGAAAGACCCAATAAAGATGTTGGGAAAGGACGAGTGGGTAAGAAAAAACCGACATGGTTATGTAAGACATATTGTCAAGGTATGACAGATAATTGGATAATAGTAAATGTAGTCGAGGAATACTACCCAATGAAAGGAGGTATCAAATTATACAGTCCCTGAAAGGTTGGAAAGTTAGAAACAACCCTAAAGGAGGTGTTGTAGAAGTCTGATGGATAATGACAGGTTCATAACTATGTCATGTCGTAAGGGACATATAAGCACCAACAGTCTCTAGTAAAATATGACTTGAGTAAGAAGGAGTTAGTTAGTAAGCATAACAAGGTTAAACATAAATTTTGACCGAAGCTATAATCAATGACGGATGAAGGATGGGTCAAATTGGGACAAATGAATAATAACACCAAAACTTGTGAAAATAAGTACGTAATGCTTGAAAAAATGTCGAGCTAAGGGTTTCAAAGAGGAAGAGAAAAACTAGACAAAGGAACAATTGGGCACCTTGGAACTCCCAATCCTGAAATCTTGAGTAAGAGCCCCAGAAGGAAGATCTTTACCCTAAATAAAGGGAGATGCGAACCTAAAGATATACATTTGGATTAATAAGTTAGACATGCCTCATTATTATAACTCCATGGAAGGAGTAAGCATAATAAATGAAAAGAAATTTCTTAGATGAATGATTATAGGGAGTAAGTAAAAGAGCAATCGAAGTGTTAGCATGTCAAGAAAACCCAAGTTGACATTAAGGGAAATTATTCCCGATATGAAATATACTGGTTAAGTTTTGGGGGCAAAACTCCAAAAAGGAGGGAGAGTTGTAAACCCCACCCCAAGGAGGATAAACGATGATATAAGAAGGACCGAGAAGTAGTAGAAGAAGGGCAATAGGATAGGCATAATGTGGAGTACACAAAATAAGACCCGACGATTGGAGATACCTCGGATAGGAAAGAAAAAAAAAGGTGAACTGAGAAATTAAAGATGGTGAATGATTAAAGTTGGGCAAAAGCTCTCATTCAAATGTGTGTAAAAATGTGAAGGAAGGAAACCTTCAAGGAATAGTAAGAAATTCGAACATATAGCGCCAAAAGGGGGAAGTCTCTACTTTGAAGGATATAGTAGAGAATGAAAACTGTTAAAGGAGAACTCCCCAAACAAAGAAATCGTGAAATGGTCATAAACAAGTAAAAGTGTGTGAAGGAAAAAGGAAAATCCTTGAGTAAAGGACACCACCAGAAATGAGGAAAGGACATAAGAAGGGAAGAATCCCAACGTGTCGGTAAGCCATCAAGAAACCCAATGATTGGAATCGGAAAGACCCAATAAAGAAGTTGGGAAAAGACGAGTAGGTAAGGAAAACCAATACTGTTATGTAAGATATGCCATCAAAGACAAGATGGATGATTAGACAACAGTAAAGGTAGTTGAGAAATAATACCACACGAAAAGAGGGATGAAGTTATATAATCCTTGAAAGGTTGAGAAACAACCATTATGGAAGTGTTCTAAAATTTAAAATGGTTAAAAACAGTTTCTAGAGTATGTCATGCTATAAGGGACATTTAGGCCCAACAGTACCGAGGAAAAATGTGACTCAAGTAAGGAAGAGTTAGTTGGTAAACATGACGAGATCATATATAATTTGGTCATAGACAACACTCACTTAATAGAGCCCAAGGAGTCGACCTTAGAAAAGCTAAAAATTCCTGTTAAATCCTAAGAAATGCTAAAAAATACTAAAAAGTGCTAAGAAATCCTTCCAAACGCTAAGAAATGCCAAGAAACCCTAAGAATATATAAGAAATGGTAAGAAGCCCCAAGAAGACCTAAGAAACCCTAAGAAACGCAAATAAACCCTAAAAATCCTAAAAAAAACCCAAAGAGACTCTAAAAACTCTAAGAAACGCTAAGAAATGCTAAGAAACCCTAAGAAATAGTAAGAAACAGTAAGAAATGCATAGAAACCCTAAGAAATGATAAAAAAAACTATAAGAAACACTAAGAAACGCTAATAAACCCTATAAAACCCTAAGAAACACAAATAAACCCTAGGAAACCCTTAGGAATGGTAAGAAATGCTAGAAAACACTATTAAACGCTAAGAAACCCTAAGAAATATTAAGAAACCCAAAGAAACGCTATAAACCCTTAAGGAGCCCTAAGAAACACTAAGAAAGCCTAAGAAATAATTAGAAACCATAAAAAAAACCTTTGAAACCATAATAAACGCTAAAAAATAATAAAAAGTGCTAAGAAACCCTACCAAATGCTAAAAAATTCTAAGAAACCTTGAGAATCCATAAGAAATGCTAAGAAGCCCTAAGAAACTCTAACAAACACAAGGAAACCCTAAGAAATGCTAAGAAACTATAAGAAACACTAAGTAATGCTAGTAAACCTTAAAAAAAACTAAGAAACCTCAAGAAACACTAAAAAAACCTATCCAATCCTATGAAACATAAAAAAATGCTAAAAAATGCTAAGAAACCATTCAAAACGCTAAGAAATGCTAGGAAACCCTAAGAATCTTTAAGAAATGCTAGGAAACCCTAAGAATCCCTAAGAAATGCTAAGAAGGCCTAAGAAATCCTAAGAAACGCAAACAAACCCTAAAAATCCTAAAAATCCTAAAAACGACATAAAAAACCCTAATAAACCCTAAAAACTAAAATAAACAATAAGAAACGCTAAGAAATGCTAAGAAACGCTAAGAAACTCTAAGAAACCCTATAAAACTCTAAGATACACTAAGAAACCCAATAAAACCATAAGAAATGCTAAGAAACCCAATAAAACCCTAAGTAATACTAATAAATCCTAAAAAAGGCAAAAAAAAAACTATAAGAAACAAACACTAAGTAATGCTAAGAAACCCTATAAAACCCTAGGAAATGCTAATAAACCCTAATAAAGCCTAGGAAAGCCTAAGAAACAGTAAGAAATGCTAGAAAACCCTAGTAAACGCTAAGAAACCCTAAGAAATATTAAGAAACCCAAAGAAATGCTAAGAATCCTTAAGAAACCCAAAGAAACACTAAGAAAGTCTAAGAAACGCTTAGAAACCCTAAAAACCCTTTGAAACCCTAAGAAACACTAAAAAAACAGTAAAAAGTGCTAAGAAACGCAAAGAAACCCTATGAAATGCAAAGAAACCCTAAAAAATACTAAGAAACTATAAGAAATACTAAGTAACGCTAATAAACCCTAAAAAACCCAAGAAACGCTAAAAAAATGCTAAGAATCACTAAGAAATGCTAAAAAACCCTAAGAAACGATAAAAAATCCTAAAAAATCCTAAGAAACCCTAAAAAACACTATGAACCCTTAAGGAACCCTAAGAAATGCTAAGAACCCTTAAGTAACCCTAAGAAACGCTAAGAAACTCTAAAAAACCCAATAAAACTCTATGAAACGGTAAGAAACCCTAAGAAATGCTAAAAAAACTATAAGAAACACTAAGTAATGCTAAAAAAAACCCTAAAAAAACACTAAGAAACCCCAAGAAAAGCTAAAAAATGCTAAGAATCGCTAATAAACTCTAAGAAACCCTTAGAAACGGTAAAAAAATGCTAGGAAACCCCAATAAACTCTAAGAAATGCTAAGAAACACAAAAAAATCCTAAGAAACCTTAAGAAACTCTAAGAACCCTTAAGAAAACCTAAGAAATGTTAAGAAAGCCTAAGAAATGCCTAAAACCCCTAAAAAACTCTATGAAACCCTAAGAATCACTAAAAAACACTAAAAAGTACTAAGAAACCCTACCAAATGCTAAGAAATGCTACTAAACCCGAAGAAACCCTAAAAACCCCTTAAAAACCCAAAGAAACCCTAAAAACTCTAAGAAATGCTAATGAACACTAAGAACCCTAAGAAACATTAAGACACTCTAAGAAACCCCATAAAATCCTAAAAAACCCTACAAAACTCTAAAAAAACCCTATAAAATCATAAAAGGCTAAAAAATGCTAAGAAACTCTAAAAAACACTAACACTAAGAAACCCCAAGAAATGCTAAAAAATGCTAAGAATTACTAATAAACCCTAAAAACACTAATAAACCCTAAGAAATGATAAGAAATGCTAAGAAACCCTAAGAAATTCTAAGAAACCCAAAAAAATGCTAAGAATACTTAAGGAGCCCTAAGAAAACCAATGAAACGCTAAGAAAGCCTTAGAACACTTATAAACCCTAAAAAAACCTATTAAATCATAAAAATGCTAAAAAACACTAAATAGTTCTAAGAAACCCTATCAAACGATAATAAATGCTAGGAAACCTTAAGAATCCCTAAGAAATGCTAAGAAGCCCCAAGAAGCCCTAAGAAATCCTAAGAAACGCAAACAAACCCTAATAAACCTTAAAACCCTAAGAAACCCTAAAAACTCTAAGAAACGCTAAGAAATTCTAAAAAAACGTTAAGAATCCCTAAAAAATGCTATGAAACTCTAAGAAACCCTATAAAACCCTAAGAAACATTAAGAAACACTATAAAACCCTATGAAATGCTAAGAAACCCTAAAAATGCTAAAAACTGTAACAAACACTAAGTAATGCTAAGAAACCCTATAAAACCCTAAGAAACGCTAATAAACCCTAAGAAACGCTAATAAACCCTAATAGACCCTAATAAACCCTAGGAAACCCTAAGAAATGGTAAGAAATGCTAGGAAACACTAGTAAAATGTAAAAAAAATGCTAAGAAACACTAAGAAATATTAAGAAACCAAAAGAAACGCTAAGAACCCTTAATGAACCCTAAGAAACCCAAAGAAATGCTAAGAAAGCCTAAGAAACTTTTAGAAACCTTAAAAACCCCTTTGGAACCCTAAAAATTGCTAAAAAACACTAAAAAGTGCTAAGAAGCCCTACCAATTGCTAATAAATTCTAAGAAACCTATAAAACCCTAAGAAATGCTAAGAAAACCTATAAAACCCTAAGAAACTCTAAGAAACCCTAAGAAACACAAAGAAATGCTAAGTAACGCTTAGAAACACTATAAAATGCTAATAAACCCTAATAAAACCTAGAAAACCCTAAGAAACCATAAGAAATGCAAGGAAACCCTTGTAAACGCTAAAAATGATAAGAAACACTAAGAACTCTTAATTAACCCTAAGAAACCCAAAGAATTACTAAGAAAGCCTAAGAGAAGCTAAGAAACCCTACCAAACGCTAAGAAATTCTAAGAAACCCTAAGAATCCATAAGAAATGCTAAGAAGCACCAAGAAGCCCTAAAAACCCTAACAAAAGCAAAGAAACCCTGAAAATGCAAAGAAATTCTAAAAAACACTAAGAAATGCTAAGAAACTATAAGAAACGCTAAGTAAGGCTAATAAACCTTAAAAAACATTAAGAAACCTCAAGAAGCGCCAAAAAATCCTATTAAATCCTAAGAAATGCTAAAAAATAGAAAAAAGTACTAAGAAACTCTTCCAAACGCTAAGAAATGCTAGGAAACCCTAAGAATCCCTTAGAAATGCTAAGAAGCCCCAAGAAGCCCTAAGAAATACTAAGAAACACAAACAAACCCTAAAAATATAAAAAAACCTAAAAACCCCATAAAAACCCAAAGAAACCCTAAAACTCTAAGAAACGCTAACAAATATTAAGAAACGTAAGAAACATTAAGAAACACTAAGAAACTTTAAGAAACCCAATAAAACTCTAAGAAACCCTATAAAACCCTAAGAAACCTTATAAAACCCTAAGAAACCCTAAGAAATGCTAAAAAAACTATAAGAAATGCCAAGTAATGCTAATAGACCCTATAAAACCCTAAGAAATGCTAATAAACCCTAAGAAACGGTAAGAAATGATTGGAAACCCTAGTAAACGCTAAAAATCCTAAGAAATCTTAAGAAACCCAAAGAAATGCTAAGAACCCATAAGAAATCCTAAGAAACCCTAAGGAACCCAAAGAAACGCTTAGGAACCCTAAAAACTCTTTGAAACCCTAAGACGCAAAGAAATGCTAAAAAAATGCAAAGAAACTCTAAGAAATGCTAAAAAATGCAAAAAAAAACTCTAAGAAATGCTAAGTAACACTAATAAACCCTAAAAAACACTAAGAAATGCTAAAAATCCTAGTAAATCCTAATAAACGCTAAAAAACACTAAAAAGTACTAAGAAACCCTTCCAAATGCTAAGAAATGCTAGGGAACCTTAATAATCCGTAAGAAATGCTAAGAAGCCCTAAGAAATGCAAACAAACCCTAAAAATCCTAAAAACCCTATGAAAAACCCAAAAAAACACTAAAAACTCTAAAAAAATGCTAAGAAACGCTATAAAACCCTAAGAAATGCTAAGAAACACTAATAAACCCTAATAAGCCCTAAGAAACCTTAAGAAACCTTAAGAAATGGTAAGAAACGCTAGTAAACCCTAGTAAATGCTAAAAAATGCTAAGAAACCCAAAGAAACACTTAGAAACACTAAAAAAACCCTTTGAAATCCTAAGAAACACTAAAAAGTTCTAAGAAACCCTTCAAAACGCTAAGAAATAAATGATAAGAAACCCTAAAACTTCATAAGAAATTCTAAGAAGCCCTAAGAAATCCTAAGAAATGCAAAGAAACCTTAAGAAATGCTAAGAAACTATAATAAACACTAAGTAACGCTAATAAGCCCTAAAAAATACTAAGAAACCCTAAGAAATACTATAAACCCTAAAAAACGCTAATAAACCCTAAGAAAATGTAAGAAATGCTAGTAAATCCTAGTAAATGATAAGAAACCCTAAGAAATGCTAAGAAACTTTAAGAAATCCTAAGAAACCCAAAAAAATGCTCAGAACTCTTAAGGAACTCAAAGAAACACTAAGAAAACCTAAGAAATGCTTAGAAACCCTAAAAACCCTATGAAACGCTAAAAAACACTAAAAAGTACTAAGAAACTCTACCAAACGCTAAGAAACCCAAAGAATCCCTAAGAAATGATAAGAAGCCCTAAAAAGCCCTAAGAAACTAAAAAAAACTCTAAGAAACACAAAGAAACCCTAAGAAATGCTAAGAAACTATAAAAAAATGCTAAGTAACGCTAAGAAACCCTAAAATCACTAAGAAACCCCAATAAACAGTAAAAAAATACTAAAAATCACTAAGAAACCCTATAAAACCCTAAAAAATGCTAATAAATCCTAATAAAACCTAGAAAACCCTAAGAACCCGTAAGAAATGCTAGGAAACCCGAGCAAATGCTAAGAAACACTAAGAAAACCTAAGAAATCCAAAAAAAATGCTAAGAACCCTTAAGGTACTGTAAGAAACTCAAAGTAAGCCTAAGAAACGTTAAAAAACACAAAGTGCTAAGAAACCCTACCAAACGCTAAGAAATGGTAAAAAAAAACCCTAAGAATCCATAAGAAATTCTAAGAAGCCCCAAAAAGCCCTTAGAAACCCTAAGTGATGTGAATCCGACTAAAGAGAGTACGAATTCACAAGTTCAATAAACCAGACCTGCAATGGAGCTGAACACTTTGTCACCAATTGGGATAAATGATCACTTGAGATTTCAAGAGGGTCCAATCACAAGGTCAAGGGCTAAAAGATTCAAAAAAGCTTTATATGGGCTGATTAAAGAGATTGCTGAATATTCAAATAGAAGCCCAAATGAAGAGCCCAAGATGAGCCCAACAGAAGGTCCAGATTTAATTAATAAGGAGAGATTTATAAATATAATAAATCTCTTAGGATAATATTAAGTAGTCAGATTAGATAAGGTTAGCTTATAACCTAAGAAACGCTAATAAACTCTATAAAACCCTAAGAAATGCTAAGTAATGCTAAGAAACCCTAGAAAACACAAATAAACCCCAAGAAATGCTAAAAATGCTAAGAATCGCTATGAAACACTATGAAACCCTAAGAAATACTAATAAACCCTAGGAAACCATTAGAAATGCTAATAAACCCTAGGGAACCATTAGAAACGATAAGAAATGCTAAGAAATCGTAAAAAAACATTAAGAAACCCTAGAAACACTAAAGAATACTAAGAAATGCTAAGAAAGCCTATGAAACCCCTAGAAATGCTAATAAACCCTAAGAAATGGTAAAAATGCTAGGAAAACCTAGTAAACGCGAAAATACCCAACGAAACGCTACGAAACCCTAAGAACCCTTAAGGAACCATAAGAAATGCTAAGAAACTCTAAGAAACCCTATAAAACCCTAAGAAATGCTAATAAACCCGATAAAACCCTAAGAAATGCTGAGAAACCCTAAAAAATGCTAAGACACTAAAAGAAACGCTAAGTAACACTCAGAAACCCTAAAAATGCTAAAAAAAAATGCTAAGAAACCCTAATAAAATCTAGTAAACAATTAGAAATAGTAAGAAATGCTAGGAGACCCCAGTAAACGCTGAGAAACCCTAAGAAATACTAAGAACTCTTAAGGAACTATAAAAAAAAACCCAAACAAATGCTTAGAAACCCTATGAAACCCTAAAAACCCTACCAAATGCTAAGAATTCCTAAAAAATCCTAAGAAATGCTAAGAAACGCTAAGAAACACTACAAAACCTTAAGAAATGCTAAGAAACACTAAATAACGCTAAGAAACCCTAGCAAATATATTGTTAGTAATAGCATAAATATTTATAAGTTAATGTCTTTTGATGTAGGTGATGAAGGAAAAGAAGATTTGAGGACAAATCATTTTCAAGAGGGGGAGAATGATGTGAATCCGACTAAAAAGAGTACGAATTCACAAGTTCAATAAACCAGACCTGCAATGGAGCTGAACACTTTGTCACCAATTGGGATAAATGATCACTTGAGATTTCAAGAGGGCCCAATCACAAGGTTAAGGGCTAAAAGATTCAAAAAAGCTTTATATGGGCTGATTAAAGAGATTGCTGAATATTCAAATAGAAGCCCAAATGAAGAGCCCAACAGAAGGTCCAGATTTAATTAATAAGGAGAGATTTATAAATATAATAAATCTCTTACGATAATATTAAGTAGTCAGATTAGATAAGGTTAGCTTATAACCATAATAGATTTTTTCCACATTATGTGGGTCATTTGGTTGTTCTCTGAGCCTATAAAAGGCATACTCCCCAGTAAACTAGGAAACCATTAGAAATGGTAAGAAACGCTAGGAAATCCTAGTAAACTCTAAGAAACCCTATGAAACCGTATGAAATGCTAAGAAACACTAATAAACCCTAGGAAACCCTTAGAAATAGTATGAAATGCTAGGAAATGCTAAGAAACCGTATGAAACGCTAAGAAACACTAATAAACCCTAGGAAACCCTTAGAAATGGTATGAAACGCTAGGAAATGCTAAGAAATGCTAAGAAACTCTAAGAACCCTAGGAAACTTTTAGAAACTCTAAGAAACCATATAAAGTCCTAAGAAACACTAAAAAAACACTAAGAACCCTAAGAAACACTAAGAAAATGCTAGGAAATTATATGAAACTCTCAGTAACGCTAGGGAACCTTAAAAAATATTTACAAACCCAAAAAATGCTAAAAAAAATACCAAGAATTGCTAAGAAATGCTAATAAACCCTAATAAATCCTAAGAAACCCCAAGTAAATGCTAAGAAACCTTAGTAAAAGCTAAAAACCCCTAAAAACACTAAGAAACCCCCTAAAATGCTAAACAATGCTAAGAATCGCTAATAAACCCTAAGAAACACTAATAAACCCTAGTAATTGCTAAGAAACACTAAGAGCCCTTAAGGAAACCAAAGAAACGCTAAGAAAGCCTAAGAAAGGCTTAGAAACCCTAAAAAAAACCCTATCAAACCCTAAGAAACGCTAAAAAATACTAAAAATTGCTAAGAAACCCTACCAAATGTTAAGAAATGCTAATAAACCCTAAGAAATGCTAAGAAGCCCCAAGATGCCCTAAGAAACCCTAAGAAATGCAAAGAAACCCTAAAAACCCCTTGAAAACTCTAAGAAATGCTAAGAAACGCTAAGAACCCTAAGAAACACTAAAACCAAAACAAACGCTAAGAGGCTATAAGAAATGGTAAGTAACACTAAGAAACCCTAAAAAACAGTAAGAAACCCCAAGAAATGCTAAAAAATGCTAAGAATTACTAAGAAACTCTAAAAAATGCTAATAAACCTTGATAAACTCGAGGATACCCTAAGAAATGGTAAGAAAGGCTAGAAATTCCTAGTAAATTCTAAGAAAGACTAAGAAACCCTAAGAAATGCTAAAAAAACTCTTAAAGAACTATAAAAAAAACCCAAACAAACGCTAAGGAAGCCTAAGAAATGCTTAGAAACCCTACAAAACCCTAAGAAATGCTAAAAATACTAAAAAGTGTTAAGAAACCCTACCAAACACTAAGAATTCCTAAAAAAACCATAAGAATCCATAAGAAATGCAAAGAAGCCCTAAGAAAACCTAAGAAATGCAAAGAAACCCTAAAAACTCTAAGAAATGCTAAGAAATCTAAGAAAAATTAAGAAATGCTAAGAAACTATATAAAACATTAAGTAACGCTAATAAACACTAAAAAACACTAAGAAATCTCAAGAAACACTAAAAAATGCTATGAATCTCTAATAAACGATAAAAAAACCCTAAAAATGCTAAGAAATGCTAATTAACGTTAAGATAACCTAAAAACACTAAGAAACGCTAAAAAATGCTAAGAAATGCTAAGAAATCCGATGAAAACTTAAAAACTCAAATAAACTCTAATAATCTCTATGAAACCCTAAGTAATGGTAAGAAACTCTAGGAAACCCTAGTAAATGCTAAGAAACACTAATAAAACCCTAAGAAATCCTAAAAAACCCAAAAAAATGCTAAGGATCCTTAAGGAACCCAAAAAAACGCTACGAAAGCCTTAGAAACGCTAAAAAATCATATTAAATCCTAAGAAACAATAAAAAACACTAAAAAATGCTAAGAAACCCTTTCAAATGCTAATAAATGCTAGGAAACCCTAAGAATCCCTAAGAAATGGTAAAAAGCCATAAGAAGCCCTAAGAAACCCTAAGAAACGTAGACAAACCCTAAAAATAAAAAAAAACCATTAAAAACCTAAAGAAACCCTAAAAACTCTAAGAAACGCTAAGAAATGCTAAAAAAACCATAAGAAACACTATGAAACGCTACGAAACACTAAGAAACACTTTAAAACCCCAAAAAATCCTATAAAACCCTAAGAAATGCTAAGAAACCCTATAAATCCCTATGAAACGCTAAGAAACACAAAGAAATACTAAAAAAACTATAAGAAATGCTAAGTAACGCTAAGAAACACTATAAAACCCTAAGAAACCCTAAGAAACGATAAGAAATGCTAGGAAACCCTAGTAAACGCTAAAAAATGCTAAGAAACCTAAAGAAACACTAAGAACCCTTAAGGAACCCTAAGAAAGCCTAAAAAATGCGTAGAAACCTTAAAAAAAACACTTTGAAACCCTAAGAAACGCTAAAAAATACTAAAAAAATGCTAAGAAACCCTACCAAACGCTAAGAAATTCTAAGAAACCCTAAGAATGCATAAGAAATGCTAAGAAGTGCCAAGAAGCCCTGAGAAACCCTAACATACGTAAAGAAACCCTAAAAAATGCAAAGAAAACCTAAGAAATGCTAAGAAACTATAAGAAATGCTAATAAAACTTAGAAAACACTAACACTAAAAAGTGCTAAGAAACCCTAAGAAATGCAGAGAAACTCTAAGAAATGCTAAGAAACTATAAGAAATGCCAAGTAATGCTAATAAACCCTAAAAAACACTAAGAAATGCCAACCCTTCCAAGCCCTAAGAAATGCTAGGAAAACCTAAGAATACCTAAGAAATGGTAAGAAGCCACAAGAACCTCTAAGAAACCTTAAGAAGCGCAAACAAACCCTAAAAATCATAAAAAAAAAACCCTAAAAACCACATAACCCCCCCCCCCCCCCCCCAAAAAAAAAACCCTAAAAACTCTAAGAAACACTAAAAAAATGCTAAGAAACCCTTAAGAAACACTAATAAACGCTAAGAAACTCTAAGAAATCCCATAAAACTCTAAGAAACCCTATAAAACCCCTAAGAAATGCTAAGAAACCCTAAAAAATGCTAAAAACCTATAAGAAATGCTAAGTAATCCTAAGAAACCCTATAAAACCCAAAGAAATGCTAATAAACCCTAGGAAACCCTAACAAACGATAAAAAATGTTTGGAAACCCTAGTAAACGCTAAAAAATGCTAAGAAACCCTAAGAAATCTTAAGAAACCCTAATAAACCCTAAAAACATTAATAAATCCCAAGAAACGCCAAAAATTCTATTAAATACTAAGAAATGCTAAAAAACACTAAAAAGTGCTAAGAAACCCTTCCAAATGCTAAGAAATGCTAAGAAGCTCTAAGAAACCATAAGATATGCAAACAAACCCTAAAAATCCCATGAAAAACCCAAAAAAAACCCTAAGAAATGCTATGAGACTCTATAAAACCCTAAGAAACACAAAGAAACCGTACAAAACCCTAAGAAATGCTAAGAAACCCTAAGAAGTGCTAAAAAAGAATAAGAAACACTAATAAATCCAAAGAAACGCTAACAAACCCTAAGAAACGCTAGGAAATCCTAAGAAATGCTGAGAAACCCTAAGAAATGCTAAGAAACTATAAGAAATGCTAAAAAAACCCAAAAAACACTAAGAAACCCCATGAAACGCTAAAAAATACTAAGAATCGCTATAAAACACTAGAAACCCTAAGAAACGCTAATAAAACCTAGGAAACCATTAGGAACGCTAATAAAACCTAGGAAACCATTAGGAACGCTAATAAAACCTAGGAAACCATTAGAAACAGTAAGAAATGCTAGGAAACCCTAGTATACACTAAGAAACCATAAAAACATTAAGAAACCTAAGAAACCCTAAGAAAAGCTAAGAAACCCTATGAAACCCATAAAAACACTAATAAACCCTAAGAAATGTTAAAAACGCTAAGAAACCCTAGTAAATGCTAAAAAACACTAAAAAACAAAAAAAAAAAAAAGCTAAGAAACCCTAAGAACCCTTAACCATAAAAAACACTAAAAAATCCTATAAAACCTAAAGAAATGCTAATAAGCCCGATAAAACACTAAGAAATGCTGAAAAATAATAAAAAATGCTAAGACACTAAAAGAAACGCTAAGTAACGCTAAAAAACACTAAGAAACCCCAAGAAATGCTAAAAAATGCTAAGAATCGCTAAGAAACCCTATAAAACCCTAAGAAACGCTAATAAAATCTAAGAAACCATTAGAAATGGTAAGAATTGCTAGGAAACCCTAGTAAACACTAAGAAACGTTAAGAAATCCATAGAAACCCAAAGAAATGCTAAGAACTCTTAAGGAAATATAAAAAAACCTAAACAAACACTAAGAAATCCTAAGAAATGCTAAAAAGCCATAAGAATCCCTAAGAAATGCTAAAAAGCCCTAAAAATGCAAATAAACCCTAAAAATCGTAAGAAACCCTAAAAACTCTAAGAAATACTAAGACACTCTAGAAACCTAATAAAACCCTAAGAACTGCTAAGAAACCCTACAAAACCATAAGAAATGCTAAGAAATGATAAGAAACTCGAAGAATCCCTAAGAAATTCTAAAAAGCCCCTAGAAGCCTTGAGAAATCCTAAGAAACGCTAAGAAACCCTAAAAACTATAAAAACCTTATGAAACCCTAAAAACCCTAAGAAACCATAAAAATTCAATTAACCGCTAAGAAATTCTAAGAAACGCAAAGAAACATAAAAAAATGCTAAGAAACTCTAAGAAAGAAAGACTAAGAAACGCTAAGAAACCCTATAAAACGCTAAGAAATGCTAAGAAACCCTAAAAAAACCCTATAAAATCCTAAGAAATGCTAAGAAACATTAAGAAAATGCTAAAAAACTATAAGAAACCCTAAAAAACATTAGGAAACCAAGAAACGCTAAAAATGCTAACAATTGCTAAGAAAACCTACGAAATGTTATTAAACCCTTAGAAGCCCTAACAAATGGAAAGAAATGTTAGAAAACCAAAGTAAACGCTACGAAATGCTAAAAAAACCCTAAGAAATGCTAAGAAACCCTAAGAAATGCTAAGATAAAAAAAAAAAGAACTAGATAAAAAGATGGGATGGAACTTGCCGTGCAACCATGTGCTCTGATACCAACTGATGCGAACCTCGCCAATATGCTGACGACACCCTACACCAAATATGGCAACGATCCCAAGACTTTCACGACGCAAGTACGAAAAGATGGAATATACCTTGTTTATGTGAGAAACAAGGTATGGGATATGTAGACGCCACACCCAAATCCTCTAAGAAGAACTCTTAGAAAACCCCGGGTGATAAGTCTTGATTGCTTGAACGCCACAAGTAAAAACCTGATAAGTTTAAAAGCTCTTTAAAGATAGAAAGAAGACAAAACCTTACAAGATATAAATTCCAAAGTGTCTGTCTCCAATGCTGTGGAGTATGCCTTTTATAGGCTCAGAAAATAACTGAATGACCCACATAATAAGCTAACCTTATTTAATCTAACCACCTAATATTATCCTAAGAGATTTATTATATTTATAAATCTCTCCTTATTAATTAAATTTGAAACTTCTCTTGGGCTCATCTTGGGCTCTTCATTTTGGGCTTCTATTTGAATATTCAGCAATCTCTTTAATCAGCCGATATAAAGCTTCTTTGAATCTTTTAGCCCTTGACCTTGTGACTGAGCCCTCTTGAAGTCTCAAATAATCATTTATCCCATTTGGTGACAAAGTGTTTTGGACTTGTGAATTTGTAAACTCTTTTGTCAGATTCACATCATAAACCAATTTTGCAAGTGAAACTTCTCAAATAAGCAAATTATATAAATTTCAAACGCTTCACAAGATTTATAATAATTTGCATACAATTCCTTAATATAATCAAGCAATTTAGTATTAAGTAATTTAAGAAAGACATACGTTCGTGATAGTGCATCGATAACTATATATTCCATACCTTGTCTATACTTGATCACATATGGAAAAGTCTTGATGAAAACCACCCACTGATGTGAACCCTGCCAATATGTTGACGACACCCTACACCAAATATGGCAAGACCCCAAGACTTTCATGACGCAAGTACGAAAGAATGGAATATATGTTGTTTATGTGAGAAACAAGGTATCAGATATCTAGACGCCACACCCAAATTCTCTAAGAAGAACTCTTAGAAAACCTTAGTGATAAGTATTGAATTACTTGAATGCCACAGGTAAAAACCTGATAAGTTCAAAAAGCACTTTCAAGAAAAAAAAAAAAGACAAAACACTCAAGATTGAAATTTCGAAGTGTTTGTCCTCCAATGCTGTGAAGTATGCCTTTTATAGGCACATATAACAACCGAATAACCTAAAAACAAGGAAAATATATTTGATGGTTACATGCCAACCATATCTAATAAAAATATCTAGGATATTTTTTTTATAACCAATTTAAAAATTGAAATTTAACTAATTAAATATGTAATATTATCATTTCATATCGTAAAAGATTTATTATATTAATAAATCTCTACTCATTAATTAAATCTATACGTTCTCGTGGGCCTTTCTTGAACTCTTTAATTGGGCTTCCTTCTCATGGGCATTTCTTGGACTCTTTAATTGGGCTCCCACTTGGATTTTTGGCAATCTCTTTAATTAGCCCATATAACTTCTTTGAATATTTTAGCTCCTTAACCTTGTGATTGGTCCCTCTTAAAGTCTCAAGTGATCATTTATTCCATTTGGTGACAAAGTGTTCAGCTCCATTTGCAGGTTCGATTTATTGGACTTATAAATTTGTAGTCTGTTTAGTCGGATTCACATCACCCACCTTGCATGACGCTTATTCAACCTATGTTGCCTCTTAAGGTGCAAATGAAATACATGATTAATGTGAATCACAGAATCTTTTGGCATTAGCTACCTTATTTCTAGAGGTTGAGAAAACACAATTATCTCATTATCATAGGTAGGATAGTTGAATGCTATTTTGCTCAACTTTTCACTAAAATATATAATCAATATATCTACACTACCTATTTTTGATACTTTATAATTAAGTTTGAGTAATTTAGGAAATGTAGTAAAATGGAAACTAGTTACTTTATCCTCTAAATATTTGAACATATTTTCTTGCACTTCATATAATTTAAATTAAATATTCTTTCCTAAAAACATAGTGAGATGTATAGGACAACTATTAAATTTAGTAATATAATCTATATAAAAATAAGTAAATCTAAGGAAACTTCTCATCTCACTTACCAAATAAGATATTGACCAATCTTGAGTTGCCTTAATTTCCTTTTTAATTACAATCCATTTAGAAATAGTAACATAATTAGAAAATATAAGATTATTAATACAATATATATTTCCTAAAATTAGAAAACAACATATATTTCATAAAAATATTTAAGGCAATTTTTAAATATTTTTCATATTCATATGAGGACATATTATATGCTATTATATAATCAAAATATATATATCAACTAACTTTTCAATAAAAGTATTTAAGAAATAATTCAATAATCTCATAGAAATATTAGTTGCATTAATTAAACAATAAATCATAATTAACCATTCATATAAACCAGGTTTTATATTTAATGAGTTTATCAATTTATGTTCATCTTTAATTTAAATTTTATTATATTCACTTTTAAACTTTATTTTTGAAATCAAATAAAATGCATACAACTCATCTACAATATGATCAAAGTAAGGAATAGAGTATCGAAACTTTACCTGGATATTGTCAATAACTTGACAATCAATGTGTGCCTGCCAAGTCTTACCTCTTTTGGATAGTTGCACAACTGGTGGATTACTTATCCTTGGTATGATTCTCTTTGTCATCAGCTTTATGACTTGGTGTTGGGTTTGATGTTTGATTCTTTGAGTTAGTGCTAAGCCATGAGATATCTTCATTGGAACATGCTTGAATTCCTGGAAAAAAGATATAATATTGCTCGACAAATATCCGACAATGGGTTAGTATTTAAAAATATATCATTGTACATAAGTACTGTAAGGACATGCAAACTTAAATTGTTCTCACTTTTTCTTGCAATAAAATTATTTTTACTCTCTTTCTTTTTAATGATGACTTTTTTCTTTTCTTTTTCAATTTTGACTTTTCTCTCTTATATTTCTCTTTCTTCCTTTTCAACTTTGCCTTTTATATCTTTCTTTTCAATTATGGCTTTTATCTCTTCTTGTTTTTCTACTATTTTCTTTTTATTTGCCTTTTCCCTTTTCAATTGATCCTCATGTATTTTCTGTAGAGTCAAAGGTACAAGAGATATCGGTCTATTATGCATCACAAATGAGTGCCTATTTGTTAATCTATCATGTGTCACTTGACGATGAAACCTGTTGTGAATCTGACAAAAAGTTTACAAATTCACAAGTTCAATCAACCGAACATGCAATGGAGCTGAATAGTTTGTCACCAAATATGATAAATACTCATTTGACACTACAAGAGGGCCTAATGATAAGGTTGGGGTCTAAAAGGTTCAAATAGGCTTTATATGAGCTAATTAAAGAGATTGCAGAAAATACAAGTGGAAGCCTAATTAAAGAGTCCAAGAAATACCCACGAGAAGGAAGGCCAATTAAAGAGTCTAAGAAAAGCCCATGAGAAGGTCCAGATTTAATTAATGAGTGGAGATTTATTAATATAATAAATCTTCGAGGATATTAAATGATAATATTAGATATTTAATTAGTTAAATTCAGATTTTTAAAGTAGTTATTAAAATATCATAGATATTTAGATTAGATATGGTTAGCATGTAACCATAAGATATATTTTCCTTGTTTTTAGGCTATTCAGTTGTTATATGTGCCTATAAAAGGCATACCCACAACATTGGAGGATAGACACTTTGGAATTTCAATCTTGTGAGTTTTGTCTTCTTTCTTTTCTTGAAAGAGCTTTTTGAACTTATTATGTTTTTACTTGTGGCGTTCAAGCAATTCAAGACTTATCACTAGGGTTTTCTAAGAGTTCTTCTCAGAGAATTTGGATGTGTCGTCTAGATATCCGATACCTTGTTTCTCACATAAATAAGGTATATTTCATCCTTTCGTACTTGCGTCGTGAAAGTCTTGGGGTCAGCATATTAGCGGTGTTCGTATCAATTGATATCAGAGCACACGGTTGCATGGCAAGTTCCATCCCATCTTTTATATCTAGTTCTTTTTTTTATCTTCTTTACCTATTTCTATTCGCTTAAAAAAAATCTCGTCTTCATCTATTTATCATTTTCTTGGTAAGTGCAAAAAAGGAAAAAAAATTTGGCCAAAAAAAAGAAAAAAGAAAAAAAACAGCGAAAGAAAAAATTTGAGAAAAAAAGGCAAAAGAAAAAAAAAAGGGGCACACAATTCTATCTTATATCTCATTCTTATTCTGCTCTATCTAAGTCTATTACTTCATTTCATCTTAATTTCTTTCTTCTCTATCTAAATTTTACTCTTATTTTTTAGGCTATTCATACCTCTCACTTAAATTATTTGGAATTGCTTTTTGAAAACCTTTATCGATATGTCTTGATTGTTCCTTAAGTTGAACTGCTTCGTAAAAATAATTTGTTTTTAAGTTCAATTAAGATTGAAAGAAGACATATGAGTGGAAAAAGGCAAGAGTGCTTTAAATCTATAAGAAAAAGCCATTTGAGTGTGAAATAGGAGTGTTTGAAAGAAACATGTGAGAGAGAGTTATGAGGATCTTTTCTTTCAAACAATTGCTAGGTTCAGAAGGCCCAACAACAAGGAAACACAATGATGGAAGAGGGTTCCATACCGCCCATTCAAAACCTACAGTGGAAAGTAATGATGAGAGAAATGAAACATATAGTGAAGTCTGAATATCAGTCTCTTCATACCCGAATGGGTCGGTTGGAGAAAGGTGTGAGATGGCATTCACATCAATATACACCCACTAAAGAGTTCGATGAACTCAAGGAGTTCGATGATCTCCAAGTTAATCGCGACAACCTCAAGCTCAATTCCTTCAATCAACCTACTACTTGGGACAGACCATGGATTGATGATATCTTGGACAACCAACGTGAGAAGTTATTTCATACTCGTTGCTCTATGAACAATAAGGTTTGTTCTATTATCATAGATGGGGAAAGCTGCACTAACTTTGCTAGCACCGAGCTTGTGGAGAAGTTGGCATTACATACAATGAAGCGTCCAAAGCCATATCAAATTCAAAGGTTGAATGATCAACCCAAACTCGGGGTAACTCAACAGGTGATAGTGTCCTTCTCTATTGGGAAATATTACAATGAAATATTATATGATTTAGTACCAATGTATGCATGTCATATCTTATTGGGAGAACCTTGGAAGTTAGATCGTCACGTAACATATGATAGATTAATAGATAGGTACTCATTCGTGATTAATAATAGATCAATATCTCTTGTACCTCTTAATTTACAACAAGTTTTTTAGGATCAGTTGAAAAAGAAAAAGGCAAATGAAAAGAAAATAGTAGAAAGACAAGAGAGAAAAGCCAAGATTGAAGAGGAAGAGATAAAAGGCAATATTGAAAAAGAAGAGAGAGAAATCAGAGAGAGAAATCAGAGAGAGAAAAGCCAGAATTGAAAATGATGAGAGAAAAGGCAATGTTGAAAAAGAAGAGAGAAAAGCCATAATACAAAGAAAAGAGAGTAAAAACAATTTTATGGAGAGAAAAAGTGAGATAAAGAGAGATATAATTTTAGATCAAATCCTTACAATACTTATGTACAAGGATTTATGTTTTACTAACCATATTGTCGGATATTTGCCGAGCATTAGTATTTCTCTTATGCAGGAATTCAAGAATATCATTCCTAAGAAGAAAACTCCTGGTTTGCAACCTGATCGAGAAATCAAGTATCAAATTCAACACCAAATGCTAAATTTGAAGAAGCTAGGATATGCATGGGATAACATGATTTCAAGTATTGTGCAAATGCCTAAGAAAAACAAAATTTGGCGAGAGTGTGTTGATTTTTGAATCATCAACTGTATGAAGTGATGCGAACCCCACCAATATAATGATGCGAACCTCGCCAATATGCTGACGACACCCTACACCAAATATGGCAATGATCCCAAGATTTTCACGATGCAAGTAAGAAAAGATGGAATATACCTTGTTTATGTGAGAAACAAGGTATGGGATATGTAGACGCCACACCCAAATCCTCTAAGAAGAACTCTTAGAAAACCCTGGGTGATGCGAACCTCGCCAATATGCTGACGACACCCTACACCAAATATGGCAACGATCCCAAGACTTTCACGACGCAAGTGCGAAAAGATGGAATATACCTTGTTTATGTGAGAAACAAGGTATGGGATATGTAGACGCCACACCCAAATCCTCTAAGAAGAACTCTTAGAAAACCCCGGGTGATAAGTCTTGATTGCTTGAACGCCACAGGTAAAAACCTGATAAGTTCAAAAGCTCTTTCAAGATAGAAAAAAGACAAAAACCTCACAAGATATAAATTCCAAAGTGTGTGTCTCCAATGCTGTGGAGTATGCCTTTTATAGGCTCATAAAACAACCGAATGACCCACATAATGAGGAAAATATCTATTATGGTTATAAGCTAACCTTATCTAATCTAGCTACCTAATATTATCCTAAGAGATTTATTATATTTATAAATCTCTCCTTATTAATTAAATCTGGACCTTCTCTTGGGCTTATCTTGGGCTCTTCATTTCAACTGATCCTGAAAAACTTGTTGTAAAGTAAGAGGTACAAGAGATATTGATCTATTATTCATCACGAATGAGTACCTATCTGTTAATCTATCATATGTAACGTGACGATCTAACTTCCAAGGTTCTCCCAATAAAATATGACATGCTTGCATTGGTACTACATCACATAATATTTCATCCTGATATTTCCCAATAGAGAAGGACACTATCACCTGTTGGGTTACCTCGAGTTTGGGTTGATCACTCAGCCTTTGAATTTGATATGGCTTTGGATGCTTTGTTGCATGTAATGCCAACTTCTCCACAAGCTCGGTGCTAGCAAAGTTAGTGCAGCTTTCCTCATCTATGATAACAGAACAAACTCTATTTTTCATAGAACAACGAGTATGAAATAGATTCTCACGTTGGTTGTCCATGACGTCATCAATCCATGGCCTTTCACTTGGAGTACATTGATTTATGCAATCGTGTCCGGCGCTATCACAATTAACTTGAAGATCTTCAAATTCCTCGAGTTCTTGAGTATCGAAACGCCTAGATTGAAAGCACCAAGGTTGTTGTTCAACGGAAGTATGTTGATGTGAACGACGTATCACACCTTCCTCCAAGCGATCCATTCGCGTGTGAAGTGGCTCAAATCCAGACTTTACAACTTGTTTCATCATGGCTTTCCAATCTAGATTTTGAACGGGTTGAGGGAAACTGGCTTCTTTCCATGTGTTTTCTCTTTGTTGGAAATTATAATCCTGCCAATTGTTAGAAACAAAAGAACCTCGCAACTCACCCTCACATGTTTCTCTCAAACACTCATGTTTAAAACTCAAATAGCTTTTTCTTAAAGATTTAAAACACTCTTGCCTTTTTCCACTCATATGTCTTCTTTCAATCTGAATTGAACTTTAAAAACAAATCGTTTTTTTACGAAGCAGTTCAACTTGAGGGACAATCAAGACATATCAATAAAGGTTTCCAAAAAGTAATTCCAAAGAATTTAAATGAGAAGAAAGAAATTAAGATGGAACGAAGTAATAGACTTAGATATAGCAGAATAAGAATGAGATATAAGATATAATTGTGTGCCTCCTTTTTTTTTCTTTTGCCTTTTTTTTCCACGATTTTTTTTGCTCTTTTTTTTAGCACGAACTATTTTTTTTTCTTTTTTTTTTTAGCACGAACTTTTTTTTGCTCTTTCTTTTTTGGCACGAATTTTTTTTGGCTTTTTTTTTCTCCTTTTTTTTAACCTACTGAAGAGAAGATTAATAGAAGAATATGATAATTTTTTTATAGAGAATAAAAATAGGTAGAGAAGATAAAAAAAAGAACTAGATAAAAAGATGGGATGGAACTTGCCCTGCAACCGTGTGCTCTGATACCAACTGATGAGAACCTCGCCAATATGCTGACGACACCCTACACCAAATATCGCAACGATCCCAAGACTTTCACGACGCAAGTGCGAAAAGATGGAATATACCATGTTTATGTGAGAAACAAGGTATGGGATATGTAGACGCCACACCCAAATCCTCTAAGAAGAACTCTTAGAAAACCCCGGGTGATAAGTCTTGATTGCTTGAACGCCACAGGTAAAAATCTGATAAGTTCAAAAGCTCTTTCAAGATAGAAAAAAGACAAAAACCTCACAAGATATAAATTCCAAAGTGTGTGTCTCCAATGCTGTGGAGTATGCCTTTTATAGGCTCATAAAACAACCGAATGACCCACATAATGAGGAAAATATCTATTATGGTTATAAGCTAACCTTATCTAATCTAGCTACCTAATATTATCCTAAGAGATTTATTATATTTATAAATCTCTCCTTATTAATTAAATCTGGACCTTCTCTTGGGCTCATCTTGGGCTCATCTTGGGCTCTTCATTTGGGCTTCTATTTGAATATGCAGCAATCTCTTTAATCAGCCCATATGAAGCTTCTTTGAATCTTTTAGCCATTGACCTTGTGATTGGGCCCTCTTGAAGTCTCAAGTGATCATTTATCCCAATTGGTGACAAAGTGTTCAGCTCCATTGCAAGTATGGTTTATTGAACTTGTGAATTCGTACTCTCGTTAGTCGGATTCACATCACCGGGTGATAAGTCTTGATTGCTTGAACGCCACAGGTAAAAACCTGATAAGTTCAAAAGCTCTTTCAAGATAGAAAGAAGACAAAACCTCACAAGATATAAATTCCAAAGTGTGTTTCCAATGCTGTGGAGTATGCCTTTTATAGGCTTAGAAAACAACCGAATGACCCACATAATGAGGAAAAAATCTATTATGGTTATAAGCTAACCTTATCTAATCTAGCTACCTAATATTATCCTAAGAGATTTATTATATTTATAAATCTCTCCTTATTAATTAAATCTGGACCTTCTCTTGGGCTCTTCATTTGGGCTTCTATTTGAATATGCAGCAATCTCTTTAATCAGCCCATATAAAGCTTCTTTGAATCTTTTAGCCCTTGACCTTATGATTGGGCCCTCTTGAAGTCTCAAATAATCATTTATCCCATTTGGTGACAAAGTGTTCAGCTTCATTGCAGGTTCGTTTGATTGGGCTTGTGAATTTGTAGACTCTTTTGTCGAATTCACATTATATAATAACGCACCCTACACCAAATATGGAATAGACCCCAAGACTTTCACGACGCAAGTAAAAAGAATGAAATATACCTTGTTTGGTTAAGAAAGAAGGTACGGGTAGATGTAGACGCCACACTCAAATCCTCTATGGAGAGCTCCTAGAAAACCATAGTGATAAGTCTGATTGCTTGAACGCCACAAGTAAAAACCTGATAAGTTCAAAAGTTCTCTTAAAAGAGAAAGAAGACATAAGCCTCACAATAAAATTGAAATAAAAAATCTGTTTACAATGATCTGAAGTTAGCTTTTTATAGGCACTTGAGAATATTAGTAATTATCTAAATAAGGAAATAAAATATTGGGGTTGACATGCCAACCATATAGAAAATATTGCTAATATATTTCTCGATTATATCTAGAAAATATATTGTTTCCTAGATTAATCTTCTAGAAGATTTATGATAAATCTCCCACTTTAAATTCTAATTTGAATTTCAAATTTGAATTATCTTCTTGAGATCTTCTTTTGGGCTTGAGATCTTATTGGGCTCTACTTTTGGGCTTGAGATCTTATTGGGCTCTTCTTTTGGGCTCGAGATCTTATTGGACTCATCCTTTGGGCCTCCACTTGGGTTTCTTCAATTGCTCCAATTAGTCTTTTATCAAATCTTTTGGCCCTTAACTTGTGAATCACAGAGTGCCCAATTTGATTCATATCATTCTCCCCCTCTTGAAAATGATTTGTCCTCAAATCTTAGATCTACTTGTCACCTACAAAAAAAATATATTAAATTAGGAATATTAAAAATGTAATTGATTAGCTTTAACACTCCAATAGATAAACCAACTCTAGGACGGAGTTTAACCCAAATTCCTGGATCAAAAATAATTTTCTTAAATCCCTGATTAACTTGATTTTCATACACTCTCTTATGAATTAGTTATAGGAACTTATCATTTCTCTTCCAAACTAAACTTACTAACTCAGCATTATTAAATAATATTAAATCTAAATGAGGCAATGAATTAAAACCATAAACAACTTTTAATAATGAAAACCTAATCGTATAACGAATATAACCATTATATGTAAAGTAAATATCATGTAAATATTCAGTTGAAAATAAAAGTTTTCTTTCCAATTTACTCCACAAAATATTCCAAAAGTAACTCAAGAATTTATAATCATAATTAACTTTAATAATTCTAGGCATATAATGCGATATAACTTCTCTAAATAATAAATAAGCAACATTTGATGCACCCTCGATTTTAAAAAAATGTTTAACTATCAGAAACATAAAATATCTCCCCCTTTTAATCCTAAGTAATTTATAAATCAATTCCATGAATAAATCATTCCAAGTAGGTATTTTAGGATCTGAAATATGAATACAAAAAATATGAAATTGTTTGCTAAATTTATCTTTTTCATATGTAATGCTTTTAAAAGAAAATTTACTCATATTTCTTTTCATATATGGAAAAAAATTATATTCATTCAATATTGCAATAATCTTAACTAACATAGATTGTCCAATAAGTTCTAAAACATATGATTTCTTAATAAGTAACTTACATAAATAAAATTGAGATATAAATAATTTATTTTCTTGAAACATAAACCAATTTTGCAAGTGAAACTTCTCAAACAAGCAAATTATATAACTTTCAACTTCTTTAGAAGAATTATAATAATTTACATAGAATTCCTTAATATAATCAAGCAATTTAGTATCAAGTAGATTAAGAAAGACATACCTTCGTGATAGTGCATTTATAACTATACATTTCATACCTTATCTATACTTGATCACATATGAAAAAGTTTTGATGAAAACCACCCACATTGCATGACGCTAATTCAACCTGTGTTGCCTCATAAGGCGTAAATCAAATACATGATTCATGTGAATCACAAAATTTTTTAGCCTTAGCTGCCTTATTTGTAAAGGTTGAGAAAACACAAATATCTCATTATCATAGGTAGGATAGTTGAAGGCTATTTTGCTCAACTTTTCACTAAAATATATAATCAATATATCTACACTACCTATTTTTTATACTTCACAATTAAGTTTGAATAATTTAGGAAAGTTAGGTAATGTAGTAAAATGGAAACTACTTAGTTTATCATCTAAATATTTGAATATATTTCCTTGTACATTAAAAAATATAAATAAAATATTCTTTTCTAAAAATAAAGTGAGAGGTATATAACAACTATTAAATTTAGAAACATAATACATATAAAAGTAAGTTAATCTAAGGAAACTTCTCATCTCACTTACCAAATAAGGTATTAACCAATATTTAATTACCTTAATTTCCATTTTAATTACAATCCCTTTAGAACTAGCAACATATTTAGAAAATATAAGATCATTCCAACAATATATATATCTACTAAAATTAGAAAATAACATATATTTCATAAAAATATTTAAGGTAATTTTTAAATATTTTTCATATTCATATGAGGACATATTATATATTATTATATAATCAAAATATATATCAACCAATTTTTTAATAAAACTATTTAATAAATAATTCAATAATCTCATAGAAATATTAGTTGCATTAGTTAAACAATAAATTATAATTAACCATTCATATAAACTAGGTTTTGTATTTAATGAGTTTATCAATTTATGTTCATCTTTAATTCGAATTTTATTATATTCACTTTTAAACTTTATTTTTGAAATCAAATAAAATTCATATAACTCATCTACAATATGATCAAAATAAGAAATAGGGTGACAAAACATTACTGTGCTACTATTGATAGTTTGATAATCAGCGTACATTCGCCAAATTTTACCTTTTTTGGGTATTTGCACAAACGCATGGACTTGGTCTTGGATTTGATGCTTGATTCCGTGAGTTAGTGCTAAACCATGAGATATCTTCATTGGAACATGCTTGAATTACTGCAAAACCATGAGTTTGTGGTGATCGTTCAATCTTTGAATTTGACAAGGCTTCGGATGCTTCAGTGTAGGTAATGTCAACTTCTCCACAAGCTCGGTACTAGCCATATTAGTACAGCTTCCTCCATCTATGATAACAGAACAAACTTTATTTTTCATAAAATAACGAGTATGAAATAGATTCTCACGTTGGTTGTCCATGACGTCATCAATCCATGGCCTTTCACTTGGAGTACATTGATTGATGGAATCGTGCCCAACGCTATCACAATTAACTTGAATGTTATAAGTTTTGAAGGGATTGTCATTGACAAAGAAATTAAGGTAATTTGAGATTGGTAAACACCTTATTTGGTAAGTCAAGATAGAAGAACAATTGCACATTATAATGAAAAGTTCATCGGAGTAGCCCTCAAGCTGAATGAGTATCATACAAGGTGGGTAAAATTCATTTACACATCCGGTTATGTGATCAAGTGTAAGCAAAGTATGAAAAATGTAGTTGCTCATACATTATCTAGAAGGTATATTTTGCTTACAATCATTGATATTAAACTGCTTAATTTTTCTTGGAATACTTTGTTGGTTACAAAACTTCTATTTTCAACTGCATGTTTATCACATGTTGTGTTTGCATATAATCATTATATTTATTTAGTTATTAAGTTATCACCATTGGAGATTATCTATGGTTTTAATCCATTGAATAGAAAACAGCAGACTCAAGGAAATATTAATCTTTACAACAAGTGTTTCATTAAAGTTATTTTTGATCCAGGGATTTGGGTGAGTTTACATCTGAGGAATGAACGAATTATGGATAGAAAACTATCAAAATTTCTTAGATTAGAGAGATCATTTAAAGTGTTAAAACTCATTAGTAATAATTACAACAATAAGTTATTTGATAAATATACTATTAGCTATAGCATACATATTTCTAATTTAATTTCTTTTGGTGTAGGTGATGAAGGAACAGAAGATTTGAGAACAAATCATTTTCAAGCGGGGAAGAATGATGTGAATCCGACAAAATAGTCTACAAATTCACAAGTTCAATCAACCGAATCTGCAATGGAGCTGAACACTTTGTCACTAAATGGGATAAATGATTATTTGAGACTTCAAGAGGGCCCAATGATAAGGTTAAGTGCTGAAAGTTTCAAATAGGCTTTATATGGGTTGATTAAATAGATTGCAGTAAATTCAAGTGGAAGCCCAATTAAAGAGTCCAAGAAATGCCCACGAGAAGGAAGCCCAATTAAAGAGTCCAAGAAAAGCCCACAAGAAGGTATAGATTTAATTAATGAGTAAAGATTTATTAATATAACAAATATTCTACGATATTAAATGATAATATTAGATATTTAATTAGTTAAATTTAAATTTTTAAATTGGTTATAAAAATATCCTAGATATTTAGATTATATATGGTTGGCATGTAACCATAATATATATTTTCCTTGTTTTTAGGTTATTCAGTTGTTTTATGTGCCTATAGAAGGCATACTCCATAGTATTGGAGAAGACACTTTAGAATTTCAATCTTGTAAGTTTTATCTTCTTTATTTTCTTGAAAGAGCTTTTTGAACTTATCAGGTTTTTACATGTGGCGTTCAAGCAATTCAAGACTTATCACCAGGGTTTTCTAAGAGTTCTTCTTAGAGAATTTGGGTGTGACATCTAGATATCTGATACCTTGTTTCTCACATAAACGAGGTATATTCCATTCTTTCGTACTTGCGTCGTGAAAGTCTTGGAGTCTTGCTATATTTGGTGTAGGGTGTCATCAACATATTGGTGAGGTTCGCATCACAAGTGATCATTTATCCCATTTGGTGATGAAGTGTTCAGCTCATTGCAGGTCTATAACAAGCTAAGAAACTATAACAAATGCTAAGTAAAGCTAAGAAACCCTAAAAAAATATTAAGAAACACAAGAAATGCTAAAAAAATTCTAAGAAATCCAATGAAACATTAGAAATGTAAATAAACCCTAAGAAATGATAAAAATGATAGGAAACCCTAGTAAACGCTAAGAAACGCTAAAAAATTCAAAGAAATGCTAAGAAACTCTATAAAACCCTAAAAATGCTAATAAACCCTATAAAACACTAAGAAATTCTAAGAAACCCTAAGAAATGCTAAGAACCTATAAGAAATGATAAGTAATGCTAATAAACCCTAAAAACACTAAGAAACCCAAAGAAATGCTAAAACAATGCTAAGAATAGCTATGAAACCCTAAGAAACGCTAATAAACCCTAGGAAACCATTAGAAAAGGTAATAAATGCTAGGAAATCCTAGTAAACGCTAAAAAAAATGCTAAGAATCGCTAATAAACCCTAGGAAACCCTTAGAAATGGTGTGAAACTCTAGGAAATGCTAAGAAACGCTAAGAACCCTAAGAAACACTAAAAAACTTTAAGAATCCCTATAAACCCTAAGAAACAGTAAGAAACCCAACAAAACCCTAAAAAACTAAAAAAAAACCGTAAGAAATGCTAAGAAACTATAAGAAACACTAAGTAACGCTAAGAAACTATAAAAAATATTTAGAAACCCAAGAAATGCTAAAAATGCTAAGAATCGCTAAGAAACACTAAGAAACACTAATAAACCCTAATAAATCCTAAGAAACGGTAAGAAACGCTAGGAAACTCTAGTAAACGCTAAAAAAACCCTAAGAAACGCTAAGAAATATTAAGAAATCCTAAGAAATGCTAAGAAACACTATATATGAAACCCTAAGAAACACTAATAAATCCTAAGAAACGCTAGTAAACGCTAAAAAAAACCCTAAGAAACACTAAGAAATATTAAGAAATCCTAAGAAATGCCAAGAAACACTATATATGAAACCCTAAGAAACACTAATAAACCTAAGAAAACCCTTAGAAATTGTAAGAAATGCTAGGAAACCCTAGTAAACACTAAGAAACCCCAAGAAATGCTAAGAGACCTTAAGGAAACCTAAGAAACCCAAAGAAACGTTAAGAAAGCCTAAGAAAAGCAAGACCCCAAGACTTTCACGACGCAAGTATGAAAGGATGGAATATACCTTGTTTATGTGAGAAAAGAGGGATCGGATATCTAGACGCCACACCCAAATTCTCTAAGAAGAACTCTTAGAAAACCCTGGTGATAAGTCTTGAAATGCTTGAACGCCACAGGTAAAAACCTGATAAGTTCAAAAAAACTCTTTTAAGAAAAGAAAGAAGATAAAACTCACAAGATTGAAATTCCAAAGTGTGTCTCTCCAATGCTATAGAGTATGCCTTTTATAGGCTCAAAAAACAACCGAATAGCCCACAAAATAAGGAAGAAAATCTATTATGGTTATAAACTAACCATGTCTAATCTAAATATCTAGGATATTTTAATAACTAATTTAAAAATCTAAACTACCTAATATTATCCTAAGAGATTTATTATATTTATAAATCTCTCCTTATTAATTAAATATGGACCTTCTCTTGGGCTCTTCATTTGGGCTTTTATTTGAATATTCAGCAATCTCTTTAATAAGCTCATATAAAGCTTCTATGAATCTTTTAGCCCTTGACCTTGTGATTGGGCCCTCTTGTAGTCTCAAATGATTATTCTTCTCATTTGGCGACAAACTGTTTAGCTCTGTTGTAGGTTCGGTTGATTGGACTTGTGAATTTGTAGTCTCTTTAGTCGGATTCACATCATTCTCCCCCTCTTGAAAATGATTTGTCCTCGAATCTTCTGTTTCTTCATCACCTACATCAAAGGGCATTAAATCAGTAACATTGAAACTTTCATTAACGCTATAATCACCAGGTAACTCTAGCTTTTAAGCATTATTATTAAAGCGTTCCAACACACGAAATGGTCCATCCCCTCTAGGAAGAAGTTTTGATCGCCTTTGTTCCGGAAATCGTTCTTTCCTCATATGAAGCCAGACCCAATCAACGGGTTCAAAAATGACACTTTTGCAGCCCTTGTTTACTTGTTTTTCATAAACTTTAGTCATCCGTTCAATGTGCATCTTTGTCTTCTCATGCAGTTTTTTCACAAACTCTACTTTTCTCTTTCCATCAAAATTCACCAATTCACCTACAGCTGGAGTTAGATCTAGAGGGGTTGATGGATTGAAACCATACACAATCTCAACGGGTGAAAACTTAGTTGTAGAATGAACAGAACGATTATAAGCAAATTCAACATGTGGTAAGCAATCTTCCCAAGATTTCAAATTCTTTTTTATTATAGAACGTAATAAAGTACCTAATGTCCTATTTACTACTTCTATTTGACCATTAGTTTGTGGGTGACATGTTGTTGAATACAGCAGTTTGGTTCCCAATTTACCCCATAGGATTTTCCAAAAGTAACTCAAGAATTTAGAATCACGATCAGAAACAATAGTTCTAGGCATACCATGCAATCTGACAACTTCTCTAAAGAACAAATCAACAACATTCGATGCATCATCAGTTTTATGACATGGAATGAAATGTGCCATCTTCGAAAACCTATCAACTACCACAAACACAGAATCCCTCCCCCTCTTAGTTCTTGGTAATCCTAAAACAAAATCCATGGAAATATCAATCCTAGGTACATTAGGAATCGGAAGAGTATACAAGCCATGAGGTTGTTGCCTAGACTTAGATTCCTTACATGTAATGCATCAAGAACAAATTTTCTCAACATCCCTTTTCATGTGGGGCCAAAAAAAATGCTCATGCATTATTGCCATCGTCTCAGCTACCCCCAAAATGTCCCATAAGTCCTCCAGCATGTACTTCCCTAACAAGTAACTCACACAAAGAAGACTGAGGGATGCATAATTTGTTTTCCCGAAAAAGAAATCCATTTTGTAAATAAAATTTTCCAAACTTACCACTTCTACAACTTGTAAACACTTCACATAAATCAGGATCGTTTGCATACAAATCCTTGATATAATCAAAACAAGGCAATTTAGAATCAAGCATTCAAAGCATAGCGTACTTTTGCGATAGAGCACCTGCAACTATATTTTCCTTACCTTGTTTATACTTGATCACATATGGGAATGTTTCAATGAACTCCACCCACCTTGCATGGCGTTTGTTCAACTTGTGTTGTCCTTTGAGATGCTTAAGAGATTCATAATCTATGTGAATCACAAACTCTTTCGGCCATAGATAGTGCTGCCAAGTTTGAAGAGTTTGAACTAGGGCATACATCTCCTTATCATAGGTGGGATAGTTAAGGGTTCCTCCACTCAACTTTTCACTAAAATATGCAATTGGTCTTCCTTCCTGCATTAATACACCTCCAATACCTACTCCTAATGCATCACACTCAATTTCAAATGTTTTCAAAATTTTAGGCAATGAGAGCAATGGGGCAGTAGTTAGTTTTTCCTTTATCAATTGGAATGCATTTTGTTGCTCATTACCCCATTTAAAAGGCACGTTTTTCTTTATAACAGCAGTAAGAGGTGCAACATAACTACTAAAATTTGGAACAAAACGTCTATAAAAACTAGCTAGTCCATGAAAACTTCTTACCTGACTTACCAAATTAGGTGTCGGCCAGTCACGAATTGCCTTAATCTTTTCCTCGTCAACTCCAATCCCTTCTAAACTTATAATATATCTAAGAAACATAAGTTTACCCAAACACAATATGCAATTCTTCAATTTGGCAAACAACTAATCTTTCCTAAAAACTTTCAAGGCAATTTTTAAATATCCTTCATTTTTATCTAAGTAATTGTTGTATATTATGATTTTATCAAAATATATGGCAACAAAGTTTTAAATAAAAGCACGCAGAATATAATTTATTAAACTCATAAAAATGTTATATGCATTAGTCAAACTAAAAATCATAGCCAACCATTCATATAAACCATGTTTTACTTTTAATGCAGTTTTCAATCCATAATTAGCTTTAATTCAAATTTTAGAATATTCACTCTTGTGATTAAATTTTGAAAACAAATAGTTTTCATGCAACTCATCTACCATAATATTTACTTGAGTAATAGATTGAAGATACATTACCTTTATACAGTTGATGATTCGAAAATCAACACACCTTCGCCAAATTCTGTATTTCTAAGGCATTTTCACAATACCTGAAATCATGTTATTCCGTACATATCCTAGCTTCATCAAATTTAGGATTTGTTGTTGAATTTGATACTTGATTTCTCGATCAGGTTGCAAACCAGGAGTTTTCTTATTAGAAATGACATTCTTGAATTCTTGCATAAGAGAAATACTAATGCTTGGCAAATATCCGACAATATGGTTAATAAAACATAAATTCTTGTACATAAGTACTGTAAGGATATGATCTAAAATTATATCTCTCTTTATCTCACTTTTTCTCTCCATAAAATTATTTTTACTCTCTTTTCTTTGTATTATAGCTTTTCTCTCTTCTTTTTCAACATTGTCTTTTCTCTTTTCATTTTCAATTCTAGCTTTTCTCTCTCTGATTTTTCTCTTTTCTTTTTCAATATTGCCTTTTATCTCTTCCTCTTTAATCATGGCTTTTCTCTCTTGTCTTTCTGCTATTTTCTTTTCATTTTCCTTTTTCTTTTTCAACTGATCCTGAAAAACTTGTTGTAAAGTAAGAAGTACAAGAGATATTTATCTATTATTCATCACAAATGAGTACCTATCTATTAATCTATCATATGTAATGTGACGATCTAACTTCCAAGGTTCTCCCAATAAAATATGACATGCATGCATTGGTACTATATCACATAATATTTCATCATGATATTTCCCAATAGAGAAGGACACTATCACCTGTTGAGTTACCCCGAGTTTGGGTTGATCATTCAGCCTTTGAATTTGATATGGCTTTGGATGCTTCATTGTATGCAATGCCAACTTCTCCACAAACTCGGTGCTAGCAAAGTTAGTGCAACTTTCCCCATCTATGATAACAGAACAAACCTTATTGTTCATAGAGCAACGAGTATGAAATAACTTCTCACATTGGTTGTCCAAGATATCATCAATCTATGGTCTGTCCCAAGTAGTAGGTTGATTGAAGGAATTGAGCTTGATGTTGCCACAATTAACTTAGAGATCATCAAAACTCCCCCAGTTCCTGTGGTTCGAAGCATCGAGATCGACTGTTCCACGGTCGTTCAATGGAAGTATGTTGATATGAGTGTCATCTCACACCTTCCTCCAAACGATCCATTCGCGTATGGAGTGGCTCAAATTCAAACTTCACTATCTTTTTCATTTGACTCTTCATTGCTTTCTAGTGTAGGTTTTGAATGGGCGATATGAAACCCTCTTCTTTCATTGTGTTTCCTTGTCATTGGGCCTTCTGAACCTGGCAATTGTAAAAAGAAAAGAAGCTCACAACTCTCCCTCACATGTTTCTCTCAAACACTCTTGTTTCACACTCAAATGGCTTTTTCTTATAGATTTAAAGCACTCTTGCCTTTTTCCACTCATATGCCTTCTTTCAATCTCAATTGAATTTTAAAAACAAATCATTTGTACAAAGCAATTCAACTTGAGGAACAATCAAGATAAATCAATAAGGTTTTCAAAAACCAATTCCAAAAGAATTTAAGTGTGGTGTACGAATAGACTCGGAGAAGAATAAATTTTAGATAGAGAAAGAAATTAAGATAGAATGAAATAGACTAGATAGAGCATAATGAAATTCAAGCTAGAGTTGTGTGCCTCTCTTTTTTTTTACCTTTTCTTGCACGAATTTGTTGCTCTTTTTTTAGCACGATTTTTTTGCTCTTTTTTCTTTTTTTTTTATTTTTTTGGCACAAATTTTTTTTGGCTTTTTTTTCTTTTTTTCTTTTAACCTACAGAAGAGAAGATAGATATAAGAAGATGAGATTTTTTTTATTTTTCTTTTATAGAAAATAGAAATAGGTAGAGAAGATAAAAAAAAAAGAACTAGATATAAAAGATGGGATGGAACTTGTCGTGCAATCGTGTACTATGATACCAACTGATGCGAACATTGCCAATATGTTGACAACACCCTACACCAAATATGGCAAGACCCCAAGACTTTCAAGACGCAAGTATGAAAAGGTCGAATATACCTTGTTTATGTGAGAAACAAGGTATCAGATATCTAGATGCCACACCCAAATTCTCTAAGAAGAACTCTTAGAAAACCCTGATTAGTCTTGAATTGCTTGAACACCACAGGTAAAAACCTCATAAGTTTAAAAAAGCTCTTTCAAGAAAAGAAAAAAGATAAAACTCACAAGATTGAAATTCCAAAGTATGTCTCCAATGCTTTGGAGTATGCCTTTTATAGGCTTAGAAAACAATCGAATAACCCACAAAATAAGGAAAAAATCTATTATGGTGATAAACTAACCATATCTAATCTAAATATCTAGGATATTTTAATAAATAATTTAAAAATCTGAACTACCTAATATTATCCTAAGAGATTTATTATATTTATAAATCTCTCCTTATTAATTAAATATGGACCTTTTCTTGGGCTCATCTTGGGCTCTTCATTTGGGCTTCTATTTGAATATTTAGCAATCTCTTTAATCAACCCACATAAAGCTTTTTTGATTCTTTTAGCCCTTGACCTTGTGATTGGGCCCTCTTGCAGTCTCAAATGATTATTCATCTCATTTGGTGACAAACTGTTCAGCTCCACTGCAGGTTCAATTGATTGGACTTGTGAATTCGTAGTCTCTTTAGTCGGATTCACATCAATAAACTCTAAGAATCCCTAAGAAATGCAAAGAAGCCCCAAGAAGCCCTAAGAAACCTAAAAAGCTTTTAAAAACCCTAAGAAACCCTAAAAGCTCTAGGAAACGTTAAGAAATACAATAAAACCCTAAGAAACTCTATAAAACCCTAAGAAACACTAAGAAACCCTAAGAAACACTAAGAAAAACTATAAAACCCTAAGAAACACTAAGAAACCATAAGAAATGCTAAGAAACTATAAAAAACGCTAAGAAACCCTAAAACATACTAAGAAATGCTAAAAATGCTAAGAGTCTCTAAGAAAAGCTAAAAAACCCTAAAAATAGCTAAAAATGCTAGGAAACGCTAATTAACGCTAAGAAACCCCAATAAACGCTAAGAAACCCCAATAAACGCTAAAAAATGCTAAGAATCACTAAGAAACCCTATGAAACCCTATGAAACCTTTAAAACACAAATAAACCCTAATAATCCCTATGAAACCCTAAGTAACGGTAAGAAACGCTAGGAAACCCTAGTAAATACTAAGAAATGCTAATAAAACCCTAAGAAATCCTTAGAAACCCAAAGAAACACTTAGGACCCTTAAGGAATCCTAAGAAACCTAAGGAAACGCTAAAAAATTCTAAGAAAAGCTAAAAAACACTAAAAAGTGCTAAGAAACCCTTTCAAATGCTAAGAAATGCTTGGAAACCCTAAGAATCCCTAAGAAATGGTAAGAAGCCCCAAGAAGCCCTAAGAAACACAAGCAAACCTAAAAATCCTAAAAAGCCCTTAAAAAACCTAAAGAAACCCAACAAACTCTAAGTAATGCTAAGAAATGCTAAGAAACACTTTAAAACCCTAAGAAATGCTAAGAAACCCTATAAAACCCTAAGAAACTCTAAGAAACCCTATAAAACCCTAAGAAACACTAAGAAACCTTATAAACCCTAAGAAACGCTAAGAAACCCAAAGAAATGCTAAAAACTGTAAGAAACGCTAAGTAACACTAAGAAACCCTATAAAACCCTAAGAAACGCTAATAAACCCTAATAAATCATATGAAACACTACGAAACGGTAAGAAATGCTAGGAAATCCAAGTAAACGCTAAAAAATGCTAAGAAACCCATAGAAATGCTAAGAACCCTTAAGGAACCAAGATACCCAAAGAAACACTAAGAAGGCCTAAGAAATGCTAAGAAACCCTAAAAAACCCTTTGAAACCCTAAGAAATGCTAAAAAAAAAAACACTAAAGAGTACTAAGAAACCCTACCAAATGCTAAGAAATTTTAAGAAATCCTAAGAATCCATAAGAAATGCTAAGAAGCCCTAAGAAACCCTAACAAACGCAAAGAAACCCTAAAAATGCAAAGAAATCCTAAGAAATGCAAAGAAACTATAAGAAACGCTAAGTAAGGCTAATAAACCTTAAAAACATTAAGAAACCATAAGAAACGCTAAAAAAATCCTATTAAATCCTAAGAAACACTAAAAAATAGTAAAAAGTGCTAAGAAACCCTTCCAAATGCTAAAAAATGCTAGGAAATCCTAAGAATCCCAAAAAAAAAGCTAAGAAGCTCCAAGAAGCCCTAAGAAACCCTAGGAAATACAAACAAACTCTAAGAAATGCAAACAAACCCTAAAAATAATAAAAACTCTAAAAACCCCATAAAAAACCCAAAGATACTCTAAAAACTCTAAGTAATGCTAAGAAACCCAAGAAATACTAAAAAATGCTAGGAAACACTAAGAAACCCTTAGAAACACTAACAAACCCTAAGAAACGATAAGAACGCTTGAAAACCCTAATAAACGCTAAAAAAATCTAAAGAAGTGCTAAGAAACTCTAATAACCCTTAAATAACCATAAGAAATGCTAAGAAAGTCTAAGAAACCCTATAAAACCCTAAGAAATGCTGAGAAACTATAAGAAACGCTAAGTAATGCTAAGAAACACTAAAAAACACTAAGAAGCCCCAATCAGTAATAAAAAATGCTAAGAATCTCTATGAAACACTATGAAACCCCATAAAAAACCCAAAGAAACCCTAAAAACTCTAACAAACACTAAGAAATGCTAAGAAACCCTAAGAAACACTAAGAGACGCTAAGAAACTCTAAGAAACCCTATAAAACCCTAAGAAACACTAAGAAATGCTAAAAAAACTATAAGAAACACTAAGTAACACTAAGAAACCCTATAAAACCCTAATAAACCCTAAGAAACGGTAGGAAACGTCAGAAAACCATAGTAAACGCTAAAAAATGCTAAGAAACCCTAAGAAATCTAAAGAAACCCAAAGAAATGGTAAGAACCCTTAAGGAACCCTATGAAACTCAAAGAAAAGCTAAAAAACGCTTAGAAACCCTAAAAAAACCTTTGAAACCCAAAGAAATGCTAAAAAATACTAAGAAATGCTAAAAAATGCTAAGAATCACTATGAAAAACTATGAAACCCTAAGAAACACTAATAAACTCTAGGAAACCATTAGAAACACTAATAAACCCTAGGAAACCATTAGAAATGGTAAGAAATGCTAAGAAACCCTAGTATACTCCAAGAAACCGTAAAAAATATTAAGAAACCCAAGAAACACTAAAAAAATACTAAGAAATGGTAAAAATGCTAGTAAACCCTAGTAAATGCTAAGAAATGCTAAAAAACCCAAAGAATGCTAAAAAAAACCCTAACAACCCTTAAGGAACCATAAGAAACGCTAAGAAACTCTAAGAAATCCTATAAAACCCTAAGAAGCGCTACTAAACCTGATAAAACCCTAAAAAAATGAAAAGACACTAAAAGAAACACTAAGTAATGCTAACAAACTCTAAAAAGTACTAAAAAACCCCCCAACAAACACTAAAAAATGCTAAGAATCGCTAAGAAACACTATGAAACCCTAAGAAATGCTAATAAAATCTAGGAAACCATTAGAAATGGTAAGAAATGCTATGAAACCCTAGTAAACGCTAAGAAACCCTAAGAAATGCTAAGAACTCTTAAGGAACTATAAAAAAAACCCAAACAAACGCTAAGAAAGCCTCAGAAACATTTAAAAACCATATGAAACCCTAAGAAACGTTATAAAATATTAAAAAGTGTTAAAAAAAACCCTACCAAACGCTAAGAAATGCTAAGAAGCCCTAAAAATGCAAATAAACCCTAAAAACTATAAAACCCTAAGAAACGCTAAGACACTCTAAGAAACTCAATAAAACCCTAAGACACGTATGAAACCCTACAAAACCTTAATAAACACTAAGAAATGGTAAATAAAAGTAAGAAACCCTAAAAACCACTAACCCCCCCCCCCCCCCCCCCCCCCCCCAATGCTAAGAATTACTAAGAAACCCTAAGAAATGCTAATAAACCCTAGAAAACCCTAAAAAATGGTAAGAAATGCTAGGAAACCCTAGTAAACACTAAAAAAATGCTAAAAAGACAAGGTAATCCTAAGAAACACAAAGAAATGCTAAGAACCCTATGAAACCCAAAGAAACGCTAAGTTTAAGAAATGCTTAGAAACTCTAAAAATCCCTATGAAACCCTAAAAAAATACTAAAAAGTGCTAAGAAAACCTACCAAATGCTAAGAAATGCGAAGAAACCCTAAAAATTCCTAAGAAATGCTAAGAAGCCCCCAAAAGCCTTAAGAAACGCTAAGAAACCCTAAAAATCGTAAAAACTCTAAGAAAACAAAAAAAAACCCTAAAAAAACCATAAGAAACCATAAATCTCTAAGAACCGCTAAGAAATACTAAGAAACGCTAATAAATCCTAAGAAACACTAAAATAATGCTAAGAAACCCTAAGAAACACTAAAATAATGCTAAGAAACCCTATAAAATGCTAAGAAACTATAAGAAATGCTAAGAAACCCAATAAACACTACAAAATGCTAAGAATCGCTAACAAAACCTATGAAAAGCTAATAAACCCTAAGAAGCCCTAAGAAAAGGTAAGAAATGTTAGGAAACCCTAGTAAACGCTAAAAAACCCTAAGAAACCCTAAGAAATCCAAAGAAACGCTAAGATCCCTTAAGGAACCCTAAGAAACGCTAACAAACTCTAAGAATCTTTATAAAACCCTAAGAAACATAAAAAATCCCTATAAAACCCTAAGACATGCTGAGAAACACTAAGAAATGCTAAGAAACTATAATAAACGCTAAAAACCCCTAAGAAACACCAAAAATATGCTAAGAAACGCTAAATAACACTAAGAAACCTAAAAAAACCCTAGTAAACCCTTAGAAACCCTAGTAAATGCTATGAAACGCTAAGAAATCCTAAAAAATTTTAAGAAACCCTAAAAAATGATAAGAAACGCTAATACACTCTAAGAAACCCAATAAAATGCTAAGACAGCCTACAAAACCCTAAGAAACGCTAAGAAATGCTAAAAAACTATAAGAAACGTTAAGTAATGCTAAGAAACCCTAAAAAACAATAAGAAACCGCAAGAAACGCTAAAAAATGCTAAGAAACTCTAAAAAAATACTAAAAAATCATAAAAAAAAAATGCTAAAAAATGCTAAAAAAATGCTAATTAACGCTAATAAACCCTAAAAACACTAAAAAACCCCAAGAAATGGTAAAAAATGCTAAGAAACTCTATGAAACCTTTAAAATGCTAATAAACCCTATAAAACTAACATTTTATGTCACTAGATATTAATTTTGAGAGAAATTGTTGAAATATTATGATAAATTATTAAAATAGTATTTTAGGTATCTATAATATACTATATAATCTTATTAGTTAAAATTATATAATATATTCTCCTATTATTTTTATATTTTTTTCAAATATATAAATACGTGTATCTATTATATAATAAACACTTATCCAATTATTTTGTTGGCTTATGCCTATAATTTATTAAGTATATATTTTAATATTTTCTACTACATTATTTTAGATTTCTACACCATTATCATTCGTTCTATCAATAATAAGATTATGTGAAAATTTTACTGTCCAATCTTCTAGCGAGAGAGTTAATAAATTTTGAACATTCTCACTAATTCATGGTTGAATTGAACTAGTTATTTTCACATTAGTCATTAATATAAGATATAAATAACATGAACTAATGTAATGATCACACATATCAAAATTAATTATAAAATCTTTTTAAAAGTTTTATTCTTCAAATATATTATTGTAAATTTTTCTTACTCGAATAATAAATCTTCCACAATATAATAATCAATCATAATAATATACTTCTTTATTATTTTACAAAATAAAATATTCTAAATATTTTTATAATATTTGCACATTAGAGTCACCATAACACCTCTAATGTTGCCTAATAGTGAGTTCGACCTCTATATACTAAACTCCGATGAACTTATTTATAGATGGTGCTATATCGTACTCACTAAGGTCGGAACCACTAAGTATTTAAGAATATTATTTTCATTTTCAATCACCGACTAGTCTATAATTCGGTACAACTTTTGACTCAACTATTGTATGATAAAACATATTTTTTTTATTATCTCACCTCTAATATATCTCTTATTACTTACCGTACCCATCATATAATAGTTATAAATTTTGACTTATTATTTAACCAACTACTCTAAACTTGTATCACATTTATTTAAAAATCAACAAGGTATAAACTATTATGAAAAATATTTATTTAATTATTTTTTAAAACTTACACGTGTATTTGTATTTGTGAATGTGAATGTGAATGTGAATGTGAGTGTGAGTTATATTCTAGAGTTTTTATTTATCAATTAGTAACTTATAATCCCATTTTTTTAATTTAGGCCCAACCTTTCACAAATAACAGGTAATGGGGTCCATTTTTCAAAATATGTACCAAATCACATGTTTTACAAAATATGAGTTGGAAACAACAAAAAAAATGTTACGAGAAATATGGGTTGGAAATAGATAAGAAAAAATGCAAGCGTATTTCTTAAATGTAATAGTAACACATTATTATAATATTTTTTATTTATTGGTTGGCTTATAAAAATTTGTGGATGCACATGATAGTATTAGTGGATAAAATTCAACTCTCATAAATTATTTGTTAGAGCATTAAATATAATATAATATTTTGAGTTATTTAATTTAGAATATCATATAAATGTAAGAAGCATAATATAATTGAATTACTAAATTGGATTAGTTAATATAAAATTTTTTGTTCAAATCAGTTTTAAATAATTTTTATTTTATTAGAGTATTTGCTTTATAATTTAGTAAAATAAAAAGTAAAATTCATTTATATAGTAAGTTTAATTTTTTTGTACACTTATTAATATTAGTTAATTGTCTTAAAATTATTATATTTATAAATAAAATGAAAAGTAAAAAAAGTTATTATTAGGAAATTGCTATGTTTATATACTAGTACCACTATTTTTGTACGACTTATTTTGCTTTGATTGATAACTTTATGTAATAACACATTTTCCATTCGTCCAACTATAGTTGTCATCCAACACAGTCAAGGAAAAATCCTTGAAGGAAGGGAACAAGAAAAAGGATAAAAGATAAGCTTCATCAATAACACGTTTTCGACTAATTGATGGTCTTTCCCACCAACAACCAACTAACTTTTGACTCTCACGTGAAAAATATAAAATAAATAAGCAAAAACATCAATTTAAACATGCCATTATCAAACTCCCAATACAATATCCATCGTTACTATGTGTGAGCGAGAAAAAAAAGCTTCATGACGAGTGAGTGACTCCCAATACAATATATATAAGTTTTATTTATAAATTATTTAATAATATGGTTAATATATAACTTATCTATTAACTAAATATGAAAAATTAATATATCTAATATATGAAATTAAAAAAATAATAAAATTTTCAATATTTAATTATTAAAGAAATTTAAAAATATAGATTACCATTTTCTTTTTTGTTTGGCATAAGATGGAGAAAGTTGCTTACAAGCCGTCTTGTCTATTTTCTTTAAGACCTTTTATTATAATCATTTTATATTTTTTATGAATAATTTTAAAAGTTCCAAAAACAAGAACAATAATACTATACCCTTCCCCTATAAATAGGAAAGCTCACAATCTCATCCCTACACCAAGCATAAGCAAAAGCTGCAAAACACGGAATCATTAGTCGAGACAAGGAGAAACAATCTGTTATCAAAAGGTTGCAGTGCTTAATAGTCAAATGGCGACAAGTGCAAGATTCATGTTGGTGCTCATTATGGTTGGTGATTAATTTAATGAAATCCAAGAATTTAAATATTTTATTAAGCATGTGATTAATTTAACTATTCCTGATATAAATTTATGACGTGCATACAATTTGCAGACCATTTGCAACGTGCTACTATCAGGTCTGATAGCATGCAAGTCGGCACCACCCCGCCGAACCCTTCGTCGCCGACCACTAGCTGCTGCTCCGCTCTGTCGTAGGCCGACTTGGGCTGCCTCTGCTCCTCTAAAAACTCGAACATCTTGCCATCTTTGGGGATCGACCCAACCTTCTCATGTATATCCCCGACAAGTGCAATCTCCCTTAACCTACAAGCCTACAAGCTGTTGACTAAGGAAAATAAAGATAATACGTATATATATATATATATATATATATATATATATATATATATATATATATATATATATCAAAATTACATATGCTCCTTTATTCGGTGCTAAATACCGATACATGAAGTTGGTATATTAGAAAGAAAGCATATATAAATTGTGTGTTGTTAAGAGTTTTTTTTCTTTTTAGTTGAATAAACTTTGTTATTTGTACACATTATCAGTAGTGAATTATGAAACTTCATATCTATTATCTTCCATTTGATATGAAATTTAATATAATATTATAGTAATTTAAAAATATGAAATTAATATCTTATTTATAACTTCCATTTGTATGTTTATATTTTGGACTCTATTAATTATATTATGGACTCTATTGAATGTTTCGCTGAAAATGATAGCAACCAAAGCGAGCACCAGTAGAAATTTTGCACCTGTCGCCATTTGACTGTTAAACACTGCAACTATCTGATGACAAATTGTTTCTTCTTGTCTCCACTAATGACTCGGTTTTGCACCTTATGCTTCTGGTATGGGAGATGGGATTTGGAGCTTTCGTATTTATAGGAGAGACAAAGGCAAACGATAAAAAAAACTATACATGTTAGTTTTTGAGAAGAAGGGTAGTATGTAGTATTATTGTTCTATTTTTGAAACTTTTGAAATAATTTATTAAAAATATAAAATAATTATAACAAAAGACCTTAAAGAAAATAAACAAAACTGCTGGTAAGCAATTTCCTCCATGACAATCTATAATTTTAGATATCTTTTATAATTAAATATTATTGGTTTACTTTCATATATTAAATATATTAGTTTTTCATATTTAATTATAGACAAATTATATATTATTAATTTTGACTCCCTATTAATATTTTCATTTCATATTATTTTCATTATTAAGTTCATACTTATATTTTTAGGATCATTAATTTATTTAATTGTTTAAGATTACATTACAATGGGTGCACTAGACATGAGATTTTAAGATTTGCACAAAGTTTGCATTCTCATCTAAAATAAAATAAGTGCCAAAGATTAATCACTCTATTTTTAAAATATTAATAATTACATATATTAATTTAAATTTAGAAAATTTAGAGCATTTTGGTTTTTGTCAAGATTTTCTAGTGAGTTTCCTTCGCAAATGCAATAAAAGGACTAAATTGCTAGAAATTTACTAAATTAAATAACTTAATTGTTAGACATTAAAATTGGGATTAAAATTATTAGTTTTTTATAAGTTAATCAATCTATCATGCACGATATACCATTTATTTAGATTTTGAAAATCAGTATTGAATTAGCTTAATACTTTGTTTGGATAGAGGGGTTTAAAAAGTGGAGTTAAATATTTGCATTATTTACAAAAACCTTCTAAATTAATCATTTTAATGGAGGGATTGTTTATTAATAAAAATAGAAAGTAAAATTTATCTTTTTAATTAAATTTAATAATTTATTCAGTAATATATATTAAATTATATTAGATGTACTATAAAATAAAATATTAATTTTAAATAAAAATATATAATCATATTATATAATCAAATAATATAATTTATTTAGTAGTATATATTAAATTATATTATATGTACTATAATATAATATAAATAATATATATAATTATATATATCAAATTCATTATATAATTAAATAATATAAAATATTTGAATTATTAATATAATAAAAATAAACTAATATTAATTATATAATAATATTTATATGTAAATATTTTATAATTATTAAAAATATATATTTATATAATAAATTATATTATATATATTTGACCTATTATTTATTTCAGTACAAGTTTTTATTATATAATCTACCCTTTCATTTTATTTAAAATATTATTAATATATATTTATTTAATATATATATATATATAAAGATAAATTAAAAAATAAAGAATAACAAACATGACTAATTAACAAAACCAATATTTTTTCAAATTACTTCATTTTATTTTACAAAAAAAAATGGATTATTACACCTTACAAATCTTTTCTAACCCCTCATACAAACCCTACCCAGTAGTGAAAATGTTAAATTATTTAATTAGTTTATGTTGATATTGATGTTAATGAATGAGTACTCAAGTCAATTAACTTACTTTTTATATTTTAAATTATTAAAAAAAACATGATATTTATCATTTTATAAAATAATTATACAACAGTATATTACCTTATAAATAATAATTTAGAGAACAAGATTCACATCAATGGTGGATAGTTATGTTTATTTGTAATTTATGGTATTACAATCTGATGTGAACCTCGCCAATATGCTGACGACACCCTACACCAAATATGGCAACGATCCCAAGACTTTCACGACGCAAGTAAGAAAAGATAGAATATACCTTGTTTATGTGAGAAACAAGGTATGGGATATGTAGACGCCACACCCAAATCCTCTAAGAAAAACTCTTAGAAAACCCCGGGTGATAAGTCTTGATTGCTTGAACGCCACAGGTAAAAACCTGATAAGTTCAAAAGCTCTTTCAAGATAGAAAGAAGACAAAACCTCACAAGATATAAATTCCAAAGTGTGTCTCCAATGCTGTGGAGTACGCCTTTTATAGGCTCAGAAAATAACCGAATGACCCACATAATAAGTTAACCTTATCTAATCTAACCACCTAATATTATCCTAAGAGATTTATTATATTTATAAATGTCTCCTTATTAATTAAATCTGAACCTTCTCTTGGGCTCATCTTGGGCTCTTCATTTTGGGCTTCTATTTGAATATTCAGCAATCTCTTTAATTAGCCCATATAAAGCTTCTTCGAATCTTTTAGCCCTTAACCTTGTGATTGGGCCCTCTTGAAGTCTCAAATAATCATTTATCCCATTTGGTGACAAAGTGTTTAGCTCCATTCCACGTTCGGTTGATTGGACTTGTGAATTTGTAAACTCTTTTGTCAGATTCACATCATTCTCCCCCTCTTGAAAATGATTTGTCCTCAAATCTTCTTTTCCTTCATCACCTACATCAAAAGACATTAACTTATAAATATATATGCTATTACTAACAATATATTTGCCAGATAACTTCCTGTTATAATTATTACTATCGAGTTTTAACACCTTAAATAATCCCTCTAATCTAAGAAATTTTGATAGTTTTCTATTCATAAACCATTCATTCCTCATATGTAAACTAACCCAAATCCCTGGATCAAAAACAACTTTCATGAAACTCTTGTTGTAAAGATTAATATTTTCTTGAGTTTGCTGTTTTCTATCCAATGGATTAAAATCATGGATAATCTCCATTGGTGATAACTTAGTTACTGAATAAATATAACGATTATATGCAAACACAATATGTGATAAACATGCAGTTGAAAATAGAAGTTTTGTAACCAACACAGTATTCCAAGAAAAATTAAGCAATTTAGTATCAATGATTGTAAGAAAGACATACCTTCGTGATAGTGCATCAATAACTATATATTTCATACCTTGTCTATACTCGATCACATATGGAAAAGTCTTGATGAAAACTACCAACCTTGCATGACGCTTCTTCAACCTATACTTCCTCTTAATATGCAAATCAAATACATGATTCATGTGAATAATAGATTCTTTTTGCCTTAGCTGCCATATTTGTAGAGGTTGAGAAAACATAAATATCTCATTATCATAAGTATGATAGTTGAATGCTACTTTGCTAAACTTTTCACTAAAATATATTTTTAATATATCTAAACTGCCTATTTTTGATACTTCACAATTAAGTTTAAATAATTTAACAAAGTTAGGTAATGCAATAAAAAGGAAACTACTTAGTTTATCCCCTAAATATTTGAATATATTTTCTTGCACATCACATAATTTAAATAAAATATTCTTTTCTAAAAACATAGTGAGAGAGGTAAATGACAACTATTAAATTTAGAAACATAATCTATATAAAAGTAAGTTAATCTAAGAAAACTTCTCATCTCACTTACCAAATAAGATATTGACCAACCTTGAGTTGCTTTAATTTCCTTTTTAATTACAATCCATTTAGAAATAGTAACATATTGAGAAAATATAAGATTATTAATACCATATATATATTTCCTAAAAATATTGAAGGCCACTTTTAAATATATTTCATGTTCATCTGAGGACATATTAGATATATAATTAGATATTATTATATAATCAAAATATATATCAACCAATTTTTCAATAAAATTATTTAAGAAATAATTCACTATCCTAATAGAAGTATAAGTTGCATTATTCAAACAAAATATCATAATCAACCAATCATATAAACCAGGTTTTGTCTTTAATGCATTTTTCAATTTATATTTATCTTTAATTCGAAATTTATTATATTCACTTTTAAAATTTATTTTTGCAATCAAATAAGATCCATATAAATCATCTAACATATGATCTAAATAAGGAATAGAGTATCGAAAATATACCTGGGTACTGTCAATAACTCGACAATCAATGTATGCTTGATAAGTCTTACCCTGTTTGGATAGTCGCACAACTGGTGGATTAATTCTCCTGGATATAATTCTCTTTGTCATCAGCTTTATGACTTGGTGTTGAGTTTGATGCTTGATTCCACGAGATTTCTTCATTACAATATGCTTAAATTCCTGCAAAAAAGATATAATATTGCTCGGCAGATATCCAACAATGGGGTTAGTATTTAAAAATATATCCTTATACATAGGTACTGTAAAGACATGTAAACTTATAAAATTATTTTTACTCTCCTTCTTTTCAATTATGACTTTTTTCTTTTCCTTTTCAAACTTGGCTTTTCTCTCTTCTGTTTCTCTTTCTTCCTTTTCAACATTGCCTTTTGTATCTTTCTTTTCAATCATGGCTTTTATCTCTTCTTGTTTTTCTGCTTTTTTCTTTTCATTTGCCTTTTTCCCTTTCAATTGATCCTCATGTATTTGCTGTAGAGTCATAGGTACAAGAGATATCGGTCTATTATGCATCACAAATGAGTACCTATTTGTTAATCTATCATGTGTAACTTTACGATCAAACTTCCAAGGTTGTCCCAATAGAATATGGCAAGCTTGCATTGGCACCACATCACATAATACCTCATCCTTATATCTTCCAATAAAGAATGAAACCAACACTTGCTTGGTTACCTCGAGTTTGTGGTGATCGTTCAATCTTTGAATTTGATAAGGATTCGGATGCTTCAGTGTAGGTAATGCCAACTTCTCCACAAGCTCGGTGCTATCCATATTAGTGCAGCTTCCTCCATCTATGATAATAGAACAAACTCTATTTTTCATAGAACAACGAGTATGAAATAGATTCTCACGTTGGTTGTCCATGATGTCATCAATCCATGGCCTTTCACTTGGAGTACATTGATTGATGCAATCATGTCCGACGCTATCACAATTAACTTGAAGATCTTCAAATTCCTCGAGTTCTTGAGTATCGAAACGCCTAGATTGAAAGCACCAAGGTTGTTGTTCAACGGAAGTATGTTGATGTGAACGACGTATCACACCTTCCTCCAAGCGATCCATTCGCGTGTGAAGTGGCTCAAATCCAGACTTTACAACTTGTTTCATCAAGGCTTTCCAATCTAGATGTTGAACGGGTTGAGGGAAACTGGCTTCTTTCCATGTGTTTTCTCTTTGTTGGAAATTGTAATCCTGCCAATTGTTAGAAACAAAAGAACCTCGCAACTCTCCCTCACATGTTCCTCTCAAACACTCCTGTTTAAAACTCAAATGGCTTTTTCTTGAAGATTTAAAACACTCTTGCCTTTTTCCACTCATATGTCTTCTTTCAATCTGAATTGAACTTTAAAAACAAATCGTTTTTTTACGAAGCAGTTCAACTTGAGGGACAATCAAGACATATCGATAAAGGTTTCCAAAAAGTAATTCCAAAGAATTTAAATGAGAAGAAAGAAATTAAGATGGAATGAAGTAATAGACTTAGATATAGCAGAATAAGAATGAAATATAAGATATAATTGTGTGCCTCCTTTTTTTTTCTTTTGCCTTTTTTTTTCCACGGTTTTTTTTTTGCTCTTTTTTTTTTGCACGAACTTTTTTTTGCTCTTTTTTTTTTGCACGAACTTTTTTTTGCTCTTTTTTTTTTGCACGAACTTTTTTTTTGTTCTTTTTTTTTAGCACGAACTTTTTTTTTTGGCTCTTTCTTTTTTGGCACGAATATTTTTTTTTGGCTTTTTTTTCTCCTTTTTTTAACCTACTGAAGAGAAGATTAATAGAAGAATATGATAATTTTTTTATAAAGAATAGAAATAGGTAGAGAAGATAAAAAAAAAAAGAACTAAATAAAAAAGATGGGATGGAACTTGTCGTGCAGCCGTGTGCTCTGATACCAACTGATGCGAACCTCGCCAATATGCTGATGACACCCTACACCAAATAAGGCAACGATCCCAAGACTTTCACGACGCAAGTAAGAAAAGGTGGAATATACCTTGTTTATGTGAGAAACAAGGTATGGGATATGTAGACGCCACACCCAAATCCTCTAAGAAGAACTCTTAGAAAACCCCGGGTGATAAGTCTTGATTGCTTGAACGCCATAGGTAAAAACCTGATAAGTTCAAAAGCTCTTTCAAGATAGAAAGAAGACAAAACCTCACAAGATATAAATTCCAAAGTGTGTCTCCAATGCTGTGGAGTACGCCTTTTTTAGGCTCAGAAAATAACCGAATGACCCACATAATAAGTTAACCTTATCTAATCTAACCACCTAATATTATCCTAAGAGATTTATTATATTTATAAATGTCTCCTTATTAATTAAATCTGAACCTTCTCTTGGGCTCATCTTGGGCTCTTCATTTTGGGCTTCTATTTGAATATTCAGCAATCTCTTTAATCAGCCCATATAAAGCTTCTTCGAATCTTTTAGCCCTTGACCTTGTGATTGGGCCCTCTTGAAGTCTCAAATAATCATTTATCCCATTTGGTGATGTGAATCCGACAAAAGAGTCTACAAATTCACAAGCCCAATCAAACGAGCCTGCAATGAAGCTGAACACTTTGTCACCAAATGGGATAAATGATTATTTGAGACTTCAAGAGGGCCCAATCACAAAGTTAAGGGCTAAAAGATTCAAAGAAGCTTTATATGGGCTGATTAAAGAGATTGCTGCATATTCAAATAGAAGCCCAAATGAAGAGCCCAAGATGAGCCCAACAGAAGGTCCAGATTTAATTAATAATGAGAAATTTATAAATATAATAAATCTCTTAGGATAATATTAGGTAGTTAGATTAGATAAGGCTAGCTTATAACCATAATAGATTTTTTCCTCATTATATGGGTCATTCGGTTGTTTTCTGAGCCTATAAAAGGCATACTCCACAACATTGGAGAGACACACTTTGGAATTTATATCTTGTGAGGTTTTGTCTTCTTTCTATCTTGAAAGAGCTTTCGAACTTATCAGGTTTTTACCTGTGGCGTTCAAGCAATCAAGACTTATCACCCGGGGTTTTCTAAGAGTTCTTCTTAGAGGATTTGGGTGTGGCGTCTACATATCCCATATCTTGTTTCTCACAAAAACAAGGTATATTCCACCTTTTCGCACTTGCGTCGTGAAAGTCTTGGGATCGTTGCCAAATTTGGTGTAGGGTGTCGTCAGCATATTGGCGAGGTTCGCATCAGTTGGTATCAGAGCACACGGTTGCACGGCAAGTTCCATCCCATCTTTTTATCTAGTTTTTTTTTTATCTTCTCTACCTATTTCTATTCTCTATAAAAAAAAATTATCATATTCTTCTATTAATCTTCTCTTCAGTAGGTTAAAAAAAGGAGAAAAAAAAGCCAAAAAAAATTCGTGCCAAAAAAGAAAGAGCAAAAAAAAGTTCGTGCTAAAAAAAAAAGAGCAAAAAAAAGTTCGTGCAAAAAAAAAGGCAAAAGAAAAAAAAAGGAGGCACACAATTATATCTTATATCTCATTCTTATTCTGCTATATCTAAGTCTATTACTTCATTCCATCTTAATTTCTTTCTTCTCATTTAAATTCTCTGGAATTACTTTTTGGAAACCTTTATCGATATGTCTTGATTGTCCCTCAAGTTGAATTGCTTCGTAAAAAAACGATTTGTTTTTAAAGTTCAATTCAGATTGAAAGAAGACATATGAGTGGAAAAAGGCAAGAGTGTTTTAAATCTTTAAGAAAAAGCCATTTGAGTTTTAAACAGGAGTGTTTGAGAGAAACATGTGAGGGAGAGTTGCGAGGTTCTTTTGTTTCTAACAATTGGCAGGATTACAATTTCCAACAAAGAGAAAACACATGGAAAGAAGCCAGTTTCCCTCAACCAGTTCAAAATCTAGATTGGAAAGCCTTGATGAAACAAGTTGTAAAGTCTGGATTCGAGCCACTTCACACGCGAATGGATCGCTTGGAGGAAGGTGTGATACGTCGTTCACATCAACATACTTCCGTTGAACAACAACCTTGGTGCTTTCAATCTAGGCGTTTCGATACTCAAGAACTCGAGGAATTTGAAGATCTTCAAGTTAATTGTGATAGCGCCGGACATGATTGTATCAATCAATGTACTCCAAGTGAAAGGCCATGGATTGATGACGTCATGGACAACCAACGTGAGAATCTATTTCATACTCGTTGTTCTATGAAAAATAAGGTTTGTTCTGTTATCATAGATGGGGAAAGCTGCACTAACTTTGCTAGCACCGAGCTTGTGGAGAAGTTGGCATTACATATAATGAAGCATCCAAAGCCATATCAAATTCAAAGGCTGAATGATCAACCCAAACTTGAGGTAACCCAACAGGTGATAGTGTCCTTCTCTATTGGGAAATATCATGATGAAATATTATGTGATGTAGTACCAATGCATGCATGTCATATTTTATTGGGAGAACCTTGGAAGTTAGATCGTCACGTTACGTATGATAGATTAACAGATAGGTACTCATTCGTGATGAATAATAGATCAATATCTCTTGTACCTCTTACTTTACAACAAGTTTTTCAGGATCAGTTGAAAAGGAAAAAGGCAAATGAAAAGAAAATAGCAGAAAAACAAGAAGTGAGAAAAGCCAAAATTGAAGATGAAGAGAGAAAAGGCAACATTGAAAAAGAAGAGAGAAAAGCCAAAATTAAAGATGAAGAGAGAAAAGGCAAGGTTGAAAAAGAAGAGAGAAAAGCCATAATAAAAAGAAAAGTGAGTAAGAGAAAAAGTGAGATCAAGAGAGATATAATTCCATATCGTATCCTTACAGTACTTATGTACAAGGATTTATATTTTACTAACCATATTGTCGGATATTTTCCGAGCATTAGTATTTCTCTTATGCAGGAGTTCAATCATGTCATTCCTAAGAAGAAAACGTCTGGTTTGCAACCTGATCGAGGAAACAATAATCAAAGTCAACACCAAGTACTAAAACTGATGGAAAGGAGATATATACGTAAGAGCAAGCGACCATGTGTTGTACCCATGAAGGATGAAACTTGGCAAATATGCCTCGATTATCGAGCCATTCACAATATCACGGTAAAGTATCGGGAACATCTTTCTCATTTATATGATATTATTATTGAGTTGCATGGATACTATTTGTTTTCAAAACTTGATCTTAAAAGTCAATATCATCAATTTCAAATTAAAGAAAAAGACGATTTGAAAACAACATCTGAAACAAAACCAGGTCTATATAATTGGTTAGTTGTGATTTTTGGATTGACCAGTACCTTTAGCACTATCATGATATTAATGAAGCATATCTTGCATGTTATTATTTTAAAGTTTGACTATATATATTTTGATGACGTCCTGGTATATGAACTTATGGAATATTTGAAAATGATGTTGAAAATGATGTTAGAACTTTTAAGCAAAGATAAATTGTTTGAGAATTTTAAGATATTTATCATTTGTTCGGATAAACTTCTATTTCCTGGATATGCTATAAGTTTTGAAGGGATTGCCATTGACAAGAAAATTAAGGTAATTCAAGATTGGCAAACACCTTACTTGATAAGTCAGGAAAGAAGATCAATTGCACATTATAATGAAAAGTTCAGCGGAGTAGCCCTCAAGCTGAATGAGTTTCATGCAAGGTGGGTAGAATTCATTTATACATCTGGTTATGTGATCAAGTGTAAGCAAGGTATGAAAAATGTAGTTTCTCATACATTATCTGAAAGGTACATTTTGTCTACAATCATTGATACTAAATTGCTTAATTTTTCTTGGAATACTGTGTTGGTTACAAAACTTCTATTTTCAACTGCATGTTTACCACATATTGTGTTTGCATATAATCGTTATATTTATTCAGTAACTAAGTTATCACCAATGGAGATTATTTTTTGTTTTAATCTATTGGATAGAAAACAGCAGACTCAAGAAAATATTAATATTTACAACAAGAGTTTCATGAAAATTGTTTTTGATCCAGGGATTTGGGTTAGTTTACATATAAGGAATGAAATGTTTATGGATAGAAAACTACTAAAATTTCTTAGATTAGAGAGATCATTTCAAATGTTAAAAGTCATTAATAATAATTACAACAATAAGTTATCTGATAAATATATTGTTAGCTATAACATACATATTTCTAATTTAATTTCTTTTGCTATAGGTGATGAAGGAACAGAAGATTTGAGGACAAATCATTTTCAAGAGGGGGAGAATGATGTGAATCCGACAAAAGAGTCTACAAATTCACAAGCCCAATCAAACGAGCCTGCAATGAAACTGAACACTTTGTCACCAAATGGGATAAATGATTATTTGAGACTTCAAGAGGGCCCAATCACAAAGTTAAGGGCTAAAAGATTCAAAGAAGCTTTATATGGGCTGATTAAAGAGATTGCTGCATATTCAAATAGAAGCCCAAATGAAGAGCCCAAGATGAGCCCAACAGAAGGTCCAGATTTAATTAATAAGGAGAAATTTATAAATATAATAAATCTCTTAGGATAATATTAGGTAGTTAGATTAGATAAGGTTAGCTTATAACCATAATAGATTTTTTCCTCATTATGTGGGTCATTCGGTTGTTTTCTAAGCCTATAAAAGGCATACTCCACAACATTGGAGAGACACACTTTGGAATTTATATCTTGTGAGGTTTTGTCTTCTTTCTATCTTGAAAGAGCTTTCGAACTTATCAGGTTTTTACCTGTGGCGTTCAAGCAATCAAGACTTATCACCCGGGGTTTTCTAAGAGTTCTTCTTAGAGGATTTGGGTGTGGCGTCTACATATCCCATATCTTGTTTCTCACAAAAACAAGGTATATTCCACCTTTTTGCACTTGCGTCGTGAAAGTCTTGGGATCGTTGCCAAATTTGGTGTAGGGTGTCGTCAGCATATTGGCGAGGTTCGCATCATTTGGTGACAAAGTGTTTAGCTCCATTCCACGTTCGGTTGATTGGACTTGTGAATTTGTAAACTCTTTTGTCAGATTCACATCACAATCCATCATAATGAATACTACTCGGATTAATTAACTTATTTTTCATATTTTAAATTATAAAAAAGTTTAATATTTATCATTTTATAAAATAATTATACCATATTAATATATCATATTATATTATAACTAATGAGCGAGAGAATGAATGTTGCATTATTCAATTAATTGATACTGATGGATAAATTTAATTTGAATTATGGTGTTAGAATCTAAGTGAATGAATAGATCTTCTCGAAATTTATTAAATAATTATTTTTTAACATTTTAAATTATTTAAGATGCTCTACCAATAGACAAATGAACTTAATTTTCTTTTCATGCTAACGAGTAGAGCAAATAACGGCGTGGATTTAAGTCCTGGGTTGAACGATAATGTGAAGAGCAAATCAATCAATAGTTTGAATCGAACCTTTTTTTGGCTAGAATTATTTAGCATTGCATGTTATATGATATGCATTCAGAAGGTTGAGAGAGTTCACCATTATATATAGTATAATAAGCATGTGAATTTGTGTAAAATTAGATCAGACTAGAGGGAACATGAAAATTATGAATAAATTTCAATCTGTCCATTTTTAGGAGTTGCTCATGAAACTTTTTTTTCCTTACACTTCAATGTGAATTTGTGTATAGAGAGTTCGGTAATATAATGTTCATTTATTTATTTGATATTTTTCTGGGTGAGACCCTCAATCACCTTCAAATGTTTCCGTAAATGAAGCTTATATTTTATCATTTTTGGTCGCTTTCTTGCAGGGGCTTTTATTCTGTCATTTTCTTGGTCACTTCCTTGTAGGGATTTTCGTTCTGTCTATATTGGATGGCTAGTACGTACGGAAAATATATTACACATAAAGTTATCAATCAAAGCAAGACAAGGCAAGAAGATCGTATAAAAATAGTAGTCCTAGTATATGAGGATATAACAATGTAATAAGAATAAATTTTTTTGTACTTTTTATTTGATTTAAAATATCATATTTTTAAATATCATATAAAACCATACATGGTAAAATACCAAAGATAATCTGAATGGTCTTACGTTAAATTTAAGTGCTCCAAGATGCCCTGAACTGTCGTTACTCCACAAATTGTTTGGCTCGGTAAAACCCATACATAATTGGGAGAAATAGGCTTATGTGTCTCTTAGTTTTTGCCTAGGAGAGAGATTTAAAGGAAGACCTTGATAAACTGCTCTTGATTTGATGGAAGTTTGAGATGAAACCTGCGTCGTTTCAATAAAAATATGGAGGCATGTATGAGCTGCACAATAGAGGGATAATAACTTGAACTTTGAAAGTAATACTAGGCTTCAAGAACATTCCATTTCAGTATGGACCATACCTTGGCAGTGTTGAAAACAACATTCTTGCAATCTGGTAAAATGCTTACAGACCATGGAGGTAGACTATATGTTTTTCCAAGGAAGTGAACAGTAGCAGGCTTATGTTCATCTATATTTGCAATAAATGCAGAGCACTGGCCTTCAGTCTCATTGTATACATGTGTCTGAAAATAACTAACATTATTACCAAGAAACATTAATAAAAAACTGCAGACATATGAAGTGTATTCCCATGCCGAGTACTAGTAGGATAGTGTACTGCAAGGGATGTCACTAACCTCTTGCATTGGTCCTACTTTCACATAGTGGGCTGAAATAGAAGAGATGAGAGCCCTTTCACAAAGCTTTATGGAAGAAAGAAGATGAATGTGATAGGAAGGTGCCTATTATATTTGACTGCACAACCACCAGGAGGGATTACTGAATGAACTAGAAGATGTATCTAACTCTTAGGTTTCTGTTTTGTTTAAAACAGATTTTAATATATCAGAGTAATACCCCATAGAGGATACTGAGAGATGGTTTGAAAATGCAATGTGACTAAATTCATTGATAAACCAACCAAATATAGCTGATCACTAGAATAGAACAACAGTATCAAGTACAGTGACTCTTTAACAAACACAACTAGATTGAACAAGCTTACTAAATGATTCTCAAGATTAGCATCTAACTACCCTCATTAGCAACAAAGCTGTTCTATTTCTTGGTTTTGTAGCACACCGCACAAAGTAAGAGAGAGCTTCAATTTAACGTGTTTTCCAGTTATCATATGATCAGAAACACCCAAAGGTTGAAGTAAACTCAAGAAACCAATCATCACTGTGTATGAGCTGATGAAATCCAAGAGGAAAGAGAAGCATGCCCAACTCACGTATAGGCAACTTTTATCATACATAAAAAAAATATAGGAGGTTATATGAAAAAAGATATGATGGATGCTCGTGAAATTAGAGACAGCATCTCGTGACATAAGGACCTATTCGGAGGTGCAAATAGAGTCCAGTAGCTCCAACAACCTTGGAAAACTTGACAATATCATATGTTCCTTCGAAGTAATAGTGAAGAAACATTAGACAAGAATCAGGAAAAGTAGATTGGCCTCATAAAAGACTTTTGTTCTTTGAACATGTTCCCCAAAAGACGGTCGATGTTATTTGACTCTACTCGGCCTCGCACTGGTTTGTGTTTATTCCAAAAGACATAAGTTTGCACAACATCAGCCCCATCTTCTTTGCTCTTCGCAATCAGATCAGGCCACATCTGTATGACACGAAGAGGATGTGCATAAGTGTATTATGAAACTTTTGGTAATGTTACAATAATATAACTTAATTTCACATCTGTATGACACGAAGAGTATGTGCATAAGTGTATTATGAAACTTTTGGTAATGTTACAATAATATAACTTAATTTCACAAGTATGATAAATATTAACTTATTTGGGATTCGGTTCTTCCTAAACAATCTCAGTACACATATCTTTCAAGAGATTTCACTATTTACTTATATAACTCATATTATACTTAGTTCATTATGTAAAACAAGATAGTTTTAACCCTTTTTAATTTATTATTTTATACATGGGCTTTAGTATAGAAAAGTAAGTCCCCCAAATAAGATGTGGCTAAGAAGAAATAACCGCAATTGGTAAGACAGGCCGTAATTCACAAGCGTATAATGAAGCCTAAAGAGTACATGGCTGAGCATAGTATGAAGTACACAAAATAAGATTTATAAGTTTCTCAAATAAAGAATAAGGGACGAAATGAAATTTTAAGATGGGGAAGGATTCTAAGTGGGCAAATTCCATAGTATAGAAGAAAAAGTAAGGAAATGGAGGAAGAAACCATAAAGGAATGGTAAAAAGGTTGAGCATGTAGCTCCTAGGATAAAAGTCTCTACTTTGAGGGACATGGTGGAGAATGAAACCGTAAAAAGGGAACTTCTCGAACAAAACAATAGACAAATAGACCAAAAGGGGTCAAATGGGAATAATGAGCTAAGAAATGATTACGAACAAGTAAGAGTGGATCAAGGACAAAGGAAAATCCTTGAGTAAAGGATGTCATTGGGAATGAGGGCGGACCTAAGAAAGGATGAATCCAAACATGTCAGTAAATCATCTAGAAACCAAATAATTGGAACCAGAAAGACTTAAATAAGGAAGTTGAGAAAAGACGAGTGGGTAAGGAGAACCAACATAGTTTTGTAAGTTGATTGGATAACGGTAAAGGTAGTCGAGGAATACTACCAAAAGAAGAGAGGGATGAAGTTATACAATCCCTGAGAGGATTGGAAAGTTGGGAATAACCCTAAAGGAGGTGTTCTGGAAATCTAATGGATATAGAGACAAGATCTAGAAAATGTCATGCTGTAAGGGGCAGGTAAACCCAACAATTCCGAGGAAAAATCAGATAGTCGGCATGACAAAGTCAAACATAAAATTTGGACTGAATTGTAAGGAAGAGTCAAAATAGGACAAAAAGGTGAGGACAAGGAAATCCGCGAAAATATGTACATAATGCTCTAAAGGACGTCGAGCTAAGGGTTTCAATGACCAAGAGGTTAATTAGACACGGGAATGATTAGGTACCTTGGAACTCCGAAATCCTAAGTATAAGACCTCAAAGGAAAAAATGTTGCTCTAAGTAAAGAAAGATTTGAATTTGAGAATATAACCTGAAGTAAGGTATATCTAGATATGATAAACTCCATGGAGGGAGTAAATAATATAAAGGAAAAGAAATCTCTTAAGAGAATGAGGTAAAAAAGGGCTAATTGAAAGAACAAGAGAAGAGTTTGCATATTGAGCAAATAACAAATGGACATCAAAGAAAATGGTTCCTCATGCAAGGAGGGGAGAGTTGTAAACCTCACACTTTTGATGCGAACCCTGCCAATATACTAACGGCACCCTACACCAAATATGGAATAGACCCCAAGACTTTCACGACACAAGTAAAAAAGAATGGAATATACCTTGTTTGGTTAAGAAACAAGGTACGAGTAGATGTAGACGCCACACCCAAATCCTCTAAGGAGAGCTCCTAGAAAACCCTGGTGATAAGTCTGATTGCTTGAACGCCACAAGTAAAAACCTGATAAGTTCAAAAGTTCTCTCAAAAGAAAAAGAAGACATAAGCCTAACAATAAAATTGAAATCAAAAGAGCTGTCTACAATGGTCTAAAGTTAGCCTTTTATAGGCACTCGAGAATATTAGCAATTATTTACATAAGGAAATAAAATATTGGGGTTGACATGCCAACCATATAGAAAATATTACTAATATATTTCTTGATTATATCTAGAAAATATATTTTTTCCTAATTTAATCTTCTAGAAGATTTATAATAAATCTTCCACTTTAAATTCAAATTTGAATTTCAAATTTGAATTATCTTCTTGAGATCTTTTTTTGGGCTTGAGATCTTATTGGGCTCATCTTTTGGGCTTCCACTTGGGTTTCTTCAATTGCTCCAGTTAGTCCTTTATCAAATCTTTTGGCCCTTAACTTGTGAATCAAAGAGTGCCCAATTTGATTCATATCATTCTCCCCCTCTTGAAAATGATTTGTCCTCAAATCTTAGATCTCCTTGTCACCTACATAAAAAATATATTAAATTAGGAATATTAAAAATGTAATTGATTAGCTTTAACACTCCAATAGATAAACCAACTCTAGGACGGAGTTTAACCCAAATTCTTGGATCAAAAACAATTTTCTTAAATCCCTGATTAACTTGATTTTCATGCGCTCTCTTCTGAATTAGTTTTAGAAACTTATCATTCCTCTTCCAAACTAAACTTACTAACTCAAAATTATTAAATAATATTAAATATAAATGAGGCAATGAATTAAAACAATAAACAACTTTTAATAATGAAAATCTAATCATGTAAGGAATATAACTATTATATATAAAGTAAATATCATATAAATATTCAGTTGAAAATAAAAGTTTTCTTTCCAATTTACTCAACAAAATATTCCAAAAGTAACTCAAGAATTTATAATCATAATTAACTTTAATAATTCTAGGAATATAATACAATATAGCAACTTCTCTAAATAATAAATCAGTAACATTTGATGCACCCTCAGTTTTATAATATTTAATAAGATGTGTTATTTTTAAAAATTGTTTAACTATGAGAAACATAAAATATATTCTTTTTTTAATCCTATGTAATCCATTAATAAATCCCATCAAAATATCAAATCAAACAGCTACTCTAGGAATTGAAATAGTAATATACAAAATATGAAATTATTGGCTAAACTTATCTTTTCTATATGTAATGCATTTAACACAAAATTTCATCACATTCTTTTTCATATATGGATCCAAAGAATACTTATGCAATATTGAAATAATAGTAGCTACCATAAATTGTCCAATAAGTTCTAAGATATATGATTTCTTAACAAATAACTTACACAAAGAAAATAGAGAGATGCATAATTTATTTTCCTGAAAAAGAAACCAATTTTCCAAGTAAAACTTTTCAAACATATCATTTTTACAACTCTTAATCACTTCATAGAAATAAAGAATATTTGCATATAATTTCTTCATATAATCAAAACCAAGAAATTTACTATCAAGGATTATAAACACAACATACCTTCGTGATAGTGAATTGACAGCGATATATTTCATACCTTATCTATACTTGATCACATATGGAAAAGTGTTGATGAAAACCACCAATCTTGCATGACGCTTCTTCAACCTATACTTCCTCTTAATATGCAAATCAAACACATGATTCATGTGAATAATAGATTCTTTTTGCCTTAGCTGCCATATTTGTAGAGGTTGAGAAAACATAAATATCACATTATCATATGTATGATAGTTGAATTCTACTTTGCTCAACTTTTCACTAAAATATATTATCAATATATCTAAACTGCCTATTTTTTATACTTCACAATTAAGTTTGAATAATTTAGGAAAGTTAGGTAAGGCAATAAAATGGAAACTAGTTAGTTTATCCCCTAAATATTTGAATATATTTTCTTATACATCACATAATTTAAACAAGATATTCTTTTCTAAAAATAAAGTGAGATTTATATGACATCTATTAAATTTAGTAATATAATCCATATAAAAATAAGTAAATCTAAGGAAACTTCTCATCACACTTACCAAATAAGGTGTTGGCCAATCTTGAGTTGCCTTAATTTCCTTTTTAATTACAATCCATTTAGAAATAGCAACATATTTAGAAAATATAAGATTAATCCAACAATATATATATGTACTAAAATTAGAAAATAACATATATTTCATAAAAATATTTAAGACAATTTTTAAATATTTTTCATATTCATATGAGGACATATTATATATTATTATATAATCAAAATATATATCAACCAATGATGCGAACCTCGCCAATATGCTGACGACACCCTACACCAAATATGGCAACGATCCCAAGACTTTCACGACGCAAGTACGAAAAGATGGAATATACCTTGTTTATGTGAGAAACAAGGTATGGGATATGTAGACGCCACACCCAAATCCTCTAAGAAGAACTCTTAGAAAACCTCGGGTGATAAGTCTTGATTGCTTGAACGCCACAGGTAAAAACCTGATAAGTTCAAAAGCTCTTTCAAGATAGAAAGAAAACAAAACCTCACAAGATATAAATTTCAAAGTGTGTGTCTCCAATGCTATGGAGTATGCCTTTTATAGGCTCAGAAAACAACCGAATGACCCACATAATGAGGAAAAAAATCTATTATGGTTATAAGTTAACCTTATCTAATCTAGCTACCTAATATTATCCTAAGAGATTTATTATATTTATAAATCTCTCCTTATTAATTAAATCTGGACCTTTTGTTGGGCTCATCTTGGGCTCTTCATTTGGGCTTCTATTTGGATATGCAGCAATCTCTTTAATCAGCCCATATAAAGCTTCTTTGAATCTTTTAGCCCTTGACCTTGTGATTGGGCCCTCTTGAAGTCTCAAGTGATCATTTATCCCAATTGGTGACAAAGTGTTCAGCTCCATTGCAAGTCTGGTTTATTGAACTTGTGAATTCGTACTCTCGTTAGTCGGATTCACATCAACCAACTTTTCAATAAAAGTATTTAATAAATAATTCAATAATCTCATAGAAATATTAGTTGCATTAGTTAAATAATAAATTATAATTAACCATTCATATAAACCAGGTTTTATCATTAATGCATTTTTCAATCCATATTTATCTTTAATTCGAAATTTATTATATTCACCTTTAAATTTTACTTTTGAACTCAAATAATATCCATACAACTCATCTACCATATGATCTAAATAAGGAATAGAGTATCGAAAATATACCTGGGTATTGTCAATAACTCGACAATCAATGTATGCTTGACAAGTCTTGCCCCATTTGGATAGTTGCACAACTGGTGGATTAATTCTCCTGGGTATAATTCTCTGTTCCATCAACTTTATGACTTGGTGTTGAGTTTGATGCTTGATTCCTTGAGTTATTGCTAAACTACGAGATATCTTCATTTGAACATGCTTGAATTCCTACAAAAAAGATAAAATATTGCTCGGCAAATATCCAACAATGGGGTTAGTATTTAAAAATATATCCTTGTACATAGGTACTTTTTTCACTCTCTTTCTTTTCAATTATGACTTTTTTCTTTGCTTTTTCAATCTTGGCTTTTCTCTCTTCTATTTCTCTTTCTTCCTTTTCCACTTTGCCTTTTATATCTTTCTTTTCAATTATGGCTTTTATCTCTTCTTGTTTTTCTACTATTTTCTTTTCATTTGCCTTTTTTCCTTTTCAATTGATCCTTATGTATTTGTTGTAGAGTCAAAGGTACAAGAGATATCGGTCTATTATGCATCACAAATGAGTACCTATTTGTTAATCTATCATGTGTAACTTTACGATCAAATTTCCAAGGTTGTCCCAATAGAATATGGCATGCTTGCATTGGCACCACATCACATAATACCTCATCCTTATATCTTCCAATAAAGAATGGAACCAACACTTGCTTGGTTACCTCGAGTTTGTGTTGATCGTTCAATCTTTGAATTTGATAAGGCTTCGAATGCTTCAGTGTAGGTAATGCCAACTTCTCCACAAGCTCGGTGCTAGCCATATTAGTGCAGCTTCCTCCATCTATGATAATAGAACAAACTCTATTTTTCATAGAACAACGAGTATGAAATAGATTCTCACGTTGGTTGTCCATGATGTCATCAATCCATGGCCTTTCACTTGGAGTATATTGATTGATGGAATTGTGTCTGACGCTATCATAGTTAACTTGAAGATCTTCAAATTCCTCGAGTTCTTGAGTATCGAAATGCTTAGATTGAAAGACCCAAGGTTGTTGTTCAACGGAAGCATGTTGATGTGAACGACGTCTCACACCTTCCTCCAAGCGATCCATTCGCGTGTGAAGTAGCTCAAATCCAGACTTTACAACTTGTTTCATCATGGCTTTCCAATCTAGATTTTGAACGGGCTGAGGGAAACTAGCTTCTTTCCATGTGTTTCCTCTTTGTTGGAAATTGTAATCCTGCCAATTGTTAGAAACAAAAGAACCTCGCAACTCTCCCTCACATGTTTCTCTCAAACACTCCTGTTTAACACTTAAATGGCTTTTTCTTAAAGATTTAAAACACTCTTGCCTTTTTTCCACTCATATGTCTTCTTTCAATTTTAATTGAACTAAAGAACAAATCGTTTTCATAAAGACGTTCAACTTGAGGAACAATCAAGACAAATCAACAGAGTTTCGAAAAGCAATTCTAAAAAGGATTTAAGTGTAAGGTATGAGAATATTCAAAAAAATATAGGAAGAAAAAATAAAATATAAGAGAGTAGAATGAATAAGATACTAAGTTATCACCATTAGAGATTATCTATGATTTTAATCCATTGGATAGAAAATGGCAGACTCAAGAAAATATTAATCTAGCCAACAAGAATTTCAAGATTGTTGTTTTTGATCTAGGGATTGGAATTAGCCTACATCTGAGGAATGAACGGTTTATGTAGAGGAAACTATCAAAATTCTTTATATTAGAGGGATTATTTAAAGTGTTAAAATTTATTAGTAATAATTACAATATGAAATTATCTGACAAAAATATTGTTTGCTATAGTTTAAATACTTCTAAGTTGATGCCTTTTGATGTAGGTGATGAATGAACTAAAGATTTAAGGACAAATCTTTTTCAAGAGGAGAAGAATAATGTGAATCCGACTAAAGAGACTACAAATTCACAAGTCCAATCAACTGCACCTGCAAAGGAGGTGAATACTTTGTCAGAAAATAAGTTAAAAGGTCATTTGAGACTAGAAGAGTGTCCAATGACAAGGTTAACGGCTAAAAAGATTCAAAAATATTTTATATGGACTGATTAAAAAGATTGTAGAAAATCAAAGTGGAAGCGAAATTGAAGAGCTCAAGAAAAGCCCACGAGAATTTCTAGATTTAATTAATGAGTAGAGATTTATTAATAATAATATTAGATATTTAATTAGTCAAGTTCAGATTTTTAAATTAGTTATAAAAATATTCTAGATATTTAGATTAGTTATGGTTGGCATGTAACCATAAGATATATTTTCCTTGTTTTTAGGCTATTCATTTATTATTTGTGCCTATAAAAGGCACACTACACAGCATTGTAAGGAGACACTTTTGGAATTCAATTTTATGAGTTTTGTCTTCTTTCTCTCTTGAAAGAACTTTTGAACTTATTAGGTTTTTACCTGTGGCGTTCAAGCAATCAAAACTTATCACCCGAGGTTTTCTAAGAGTTCTTCTTAGAGGATTTGGGTGTGGCATTTACATATCTCATAATTTGTTTCTCGCATAAACAAGGTATATTTTCATCTTTTCATACTTGCGTCGTGAAAGTCTTTGGGTCTTGCCATATTTGGTGTAGGGCGTCGTCGTTAGCATATTGGCGAGGTTCGCATCAGTTGGTATCAGAGCACACGGTTGTACGGCAAGTTTCATCCTATCTTTTATATCTAGTTCTTTTTTTATCTTCTCTAACTATTTCTATTTTCTATAAAAGAAAAAAAATTATCATATTCTTCTATCTATCTTCTTTTCTTTTCAGTAAGATGAAAAAAGCCAAAAAAAAGTAAAAACAAATTCGTGCAAAAAAAGGCAAAAAAAAAGAGATACACACAATTTTATCTTAATTTTTATTCTTATTAGGGTATATCTCTATCTGAGTTTCCTTCTTATTTATCACCCTTTGAGTTTATTACTTCATTCCATCTAAATTTCTTATTTTCTTATCCATCTAAATTTCATTTATTTTTCTTATATGACTGAGTTTATTCGTACCTCTCACTTGAATTCTTTTGGAATTGCGTTTTGAAAACCTCATTAATTTGTCTTGATTGTTTCACAAGTTGAACTGCTTCGTAAAAAAATGATTTGTTTTTAAGTTCAATTAAGATTGAAAGAAGACAAATAAGTGGAAAAAAGACAAGAGTGTTTTGAATCTATCAGAAAAAGTCATTTTAGTGTGAAACACGAGTGCGTGAGTGAAATATGTGAGGGAGAGTTGTGAGGTTCTTTTCTTTCTACCAATTGGCAGGATCTTAAGGCCCAACGATGAAGAAATACTATGAAAGATGAGGGTTCCATACCGCTTATTCAAAACCTATAGTGGAAAGCAAAGAAAAGTGAAATGAAACAAATAGTGAAGTTTGAAATTGAGCCACTTCATATGCGAATGGATCGCTTGAAGGAAAGTGTGAGACGCGCTCACATCAACATACTTCCACTAAACGACCATAGAGCATTCAATCTCAATTCTTCGATCCATAGGAACTAGGGGAGTTCGATGATCTCCAAGTTAATCACAACAACCTCAAGCTCAATTCCTTCAATCAACATACTACTTGGGATAAACCATGGATTGATGATATCTTGGACAACCAATGGGAGAAGTTATTTCACACTTATTGTTCTATGAAAAATAAGGTTTGTTCTGTTATCATAGATGGGGAAAGTTACACTAACTTTGCTAGCACCAAGATTGTGGGGAAGTTGACATTACATACAATGAAGCATCCAAAGCCATACCAAATTCAAAGTCTGAATGATCAACCCAAACTCGAGGTAACCAAACAGGTGATAGTGTCATTCTCTATTGGAAAATATTAGGATGAAGTATTATAGGATCTAGTACCAATGCATGCATGTCATATTCTATAGGGAGAACCTTGGAAGTTAGATTGTCAAGTTACATATGATAGATTAACAGATAGGTACTCATTCGTAATGAATAATAGACCAATATCTCTTTCAATTTTGACTTTACAAAAAGTTTTTTAGGATCAGTTCAAAAGGAAAAAGTCAAATGAAAAGAAAATAGCAGAAAAACAAGAAGAGAGAAAAGCCAAAATTGAAGATGGAGAGAGAAAATGCAACATTGAAAAAGAAGAGAGAAAAATTGGAGTTGAAACAAAAGAGAGAAAAGCCAGAATTGAAAATGATGAAAAAAAAAGGAAAAGTTGAAAAAGAAGAGAGAAAAGCTGTAATAAAAAGAAAATAAAGTAAAAATAATTTTATGAAGAGAAAAAGATATTTGGAAGGTACGTTTAGAATACTTGGAAGGTACATTATTTGGAAGGTACGTTTTGCTTATAATTATTGATATTAAATTGCTTAGTTTTGTTTATAATACTTTGTTGGATACAAAACTTTTATTTTCAACTACATGTTTACCACATGTTGTGTTTGCATATAATTGTTATATTTATTCAGTGACTAAGTTATCACCATTGGAGATTATCTATGGTTTTGATCCATTTGATAGAAAATGGCAGACTAAAGAAAATATTAATCTAGCTAACAAGAGTTTCAAGAATGTTATTTTTTATCCAAGGATTGGGATTAGCCTACATCTGAGGAATGAACGGTTTATGGAGAGGAAACTATCAAAATTCCTTAGATTAGAGGGATTATTTAAAGTGTTAAAAGTCATTAGTAATAGTTACAATATAAAATTATCTGACAAATATACTGTTTGCTATAGTTTAAATATTTCTAAGTTGATGCCTTTTGATGTAGGTGATAAATGACCTAAAGATTTGAGGACAAATCATTTTCAAGAGGGGGAGAATGATGTGAATCTGACTAAAGAGACTATGAATTCACAAGTCTAATCAACTGCACCTGCAAAGAAGGTGAATACTTTGTCAGAAAATGAGTTAAAAGGTCATTTGAGACCAGAAGAGTGCCCAATGATAAGGTTAACAACTAAAACATTCAAAGAAATTTTATATGGGCTGATTAAAAAGATTGTATAAAATCTAAGTGGAAGCCTAATTGAAGAGCCCAAGAAAAACCCTCGAGAATGTCTAGATTTAATTAATGAGTAAAGATTTATTAATATAATAAATATTCTAAATATTTAAATTAGATATGGTTGGCATGTAACCATAAAATATATTTTCCTTGTTTTTACGCTATTCAGTTGTTATTTGTGCCTATAAAAGGCCCACTATAGAGCATATTAAGGAGACATTTTGGAATTAAATTTTGTGAGTTTTGTCTTCTTTCTCTCTTAAAAGAACTTTTGAACTTATCAAGTTTTTACATGTAGTGTAAACAATCAAGACTTATCACCTGAGATTTTTTATGAGTTTTTCTTATAGGGTTTGGGTGCGGCGTCTACATATCTCATACCTTGTTTCTCACATAAACAAGGTATATTTTCATCTTTTCGTACTTATGTTGTGAAAGTTTTGGGGTCTTACCATATTTGGTGTAGGGTGTCATCAGCATATTAGCGAGGTTCGTATCATTGTCTCACCAAGTGAACACGATGAGGGTTTGAGGGTCGAACTATTGATGTCCACTCATAGTCAAAGTAGAGGCAATGTACCTCCATTCGGGTGGATGGTAAAGATGCACCGAACCACAAGTGGAACGGTCGGGTACTATTCTACGAACATATGATCTCTTTATATGATAGAAAGGGCGTGTGATTGTTTACTGAGGCACCTCCCGAGCAAGGGGAAAGGTTATAGAAGAGATGAAATCCATATTATAATAAACTAAAAGTATAAAATATTTTGATAGACTGATTGTTTTGAAAACTCACTTCTCAACCACCACCCACTGAGTTGTAGAAACTCACCCCCTCCCATTAAACCTTTTTTAGGAAAATCACCTAGCCAAGGCTAACCGCGGCTAGAGGAGGAAGACAAAGGTACTGTAAGTAGGTAACTTTTATTTAGTTATTTTATAAAATTTGTTATGGAAAATATGTACATTTTGACGCATTTACCTTCCTTGGACTATTTGGTAGAAATACTAAATTAGTACGAGAAAGGGTGGCGGGTTAATCACAGGACTCCAACTAGACCGGGTCGGGACGTGACAGTGTACTACCTGATGAAGAAGATAATGCAAACGAAAAATTAGATCAATTCAAATGAATAGTACGATAAATGAATATGCATTATTTCATAGGATTGAGACATTAATCTCCAATGTAACCAAAATGATAGTTAAGAAAGATACCTGATGTAGACTGGATTGGAATTTATGATGTTGATAGAGATAAAGATAAATAAAAATATGAAGAAATTTATAATTGGGTGTGGCATGAAAAATAAGTTGGTAAGGGGATTTGTGAGTATGGGTGAGTAATAGATTAATGAGAAGTACAACGATTTAATAGGTGTAATCATAATATTTTATTGGAAGATCTTGTGTTAGAATGATTAGACATATATCAATAATGTGTTAATGAACATAAGTATAGGAAATGTGATTTAAATTTTCATCAAATTATAATTTAATATGAAATTGACGAAAGAGAAACTATTTGGAACTGTAAGGTTGAAGAACCTTAATTTTTTTGATTAAATTAATTTTTAACTTGTAGTTAAAAGGGTTGAAAAATAAGAGTTACTTCATATGGATATTTTAGGATAAAAAATAGAAAATTTTATCAAAATTATATAATCAATGAATATAATATCTATATGATATTTAGGGAAAAATTATATTATTAGGACGAGTATTGACCCTAAATATTTATATGATATTTAGGGAAAAATTATATTATTAGGACGAGATGATAAAACAACTATGAGGTAATTTTACCAACATACATAATAAAAAGTCAAATGAAATTCGATTTATTGACAAGTGTTTATAAATAATTTATAATAAAAAAGTGGAGTACCTAAATTGTGTCACTTATTTATTAATAAAAACATGAGTTAAGATATTTGAATCATAACCAATGCAATATTTTCATACAACTTGGTCGAGTAGGTCTTAGTGTATGGCATTAATAAGGAAAATAAGCAAAATATAGCACAAAATTTAAAGTAATACATTTTAAGCAAAATAAGAAATCCTCAAATTGAAATATTAAATTATCAATGGAAAAAAATACATATTTTAAATCAACCATGTATGAATGTACTCTATCTATGTATGTGGAGAATATTCAATGGCTTTGGTGTAATTTGATTTGCATTGACTAGTAGAGAGGATAGTTGGCAACATGTCACAATACACTTAGATACATAAGTCATTCCATGTTCTGTATGTGAGCTGCCCATTTTGAAACCTACGGGGTCTATTACATGACACAAAAAATATCTACCAAGATTCTAGACACAGGTTTTGGAGAATTTTCATATTCATGTCTACAATTTACAAAGATTTACAATGGTGATCCTAGATTCCTCTGTGGTCCTGCAATCATGCAAGAGGAGGTGATTGGGTCGCTAAGCTAGTGGAAGGAGTAGGCAAGTCTTCTCCCCTAATACCTCCTCAGGATGCTTCCATGAGGAGGATGAGTTGGTGAGTCTTCTCTCCTAATAGCTCCCTATGATAATGGTGAGTTTTCTCCCACAATACCTCCCTAGGATGATGTTTCATTGATGACGAGGATGAGTAGGTGAGTTTTTGAAGGTGAATTGAAATGATAGATTTGAAAATATTAAAATTTTTAATAATTTATCATTTAAATAGAGTTACATGATATAAAAGATTGTTAATAAAAAAATTTAGAAATATAAATTTATTTTTTAATTAAATTAAATAATTTAGTAATTAATATATATAATTAAATTATATTAAATATAATTTATACTAATATGTTTTTTATATATAATGTTTTTATTATATAATTTTATATAAAATATTATTAATATATAAATTTATTTAAATTATATGAGAATAAAAATAAACTTAAATAAATAAATAATAATATAAATAATAAATTAAGATATTAAATTAATTTATCAATAGAATTATTACTTTAATATCCTTAAATTTCTATCACTGAGCTGGTACCATTTTACAACATTATTTTACTGAATATAATATTTTAAATTATAATTAATTCTTACTTCCCTATAATCTAACTTCACTTTGTTGTCTAAAATTATTAGAAGGGGCCGAAAATGCTGATCCATATCCAGCCTTTTCTTCCCTCTTATCCATGGAGGAATCGTGTTATTTTAGCATAATAAGTCAACAAACAAACAAAGTCTTCATCTTCCATAAAACTTGCTACATGATCAGATGACATGCTGACACCTATCCAGCCTTGTCAAACTAGTAGTTGCATACGACAGCATAATACAGTGGAAATCTCACAACACAAGATGAGCCATTTTTAGAGGCCGTCTATGGATTCAGTTTGGAGTATATCTATCTCAACTCCGATGTAAAGATTTCAGAAGTGATGGCTACAGTGGATTTCCATCTTTGGAAGAACCGCTGTACATGTTCTGCCCGATGTCCTGCATCTTCGAGTACAACAATTGGGATGAGTCTGGTCCATTTCCACTGCTCTGGGTCGCCCTCAAGCTTTCCTGGAGCTTGAAATTCTCAAGCAAGTACTTTTTTTCCGCCTCAGCCTCACCGAGCCTCAACATCTTCTCGTATTCTTCAACATCCATCTTGTTTTTCTGCCGGATGTCCTGCATCTTCGAGTACATCAATTGCGATGAGTCCGGTCCACCTCCACTGTTCTGAGTTGCCCTCAAGCTTTCCTGGAGCGTGATCTTCTCAAACAAGTACTGCTTTTCGGCCTCAGCCTCACTGAGCCTAAGTTTCAGATACCTGCTGGCGTACTCTTCCTCTGATTTCTCAGACTTAGCAAGTGCAATCCTCTGCAGCCTCTCAGCCTCCCGCTTAGCCTCGTTGGCCTTGAGCTGGAACATATCTGCTTCAGCCTGCTTAAGCCTCACTATCTTCTCAAGTTCTTCAACTTGCATCTTCTTTTTCTGCCTGTCTAATTTCAGCTCCGCAACTTCTCGGGCCTTGTCCTCAAGCTCTCGGTCACAAGCCTCTAGGGCCATCCTTGCCTTCTTAAACATCCTCATCTTTTCATCGGCCACCATTTCCATCTTTTTTATAGCTTCCTGGACAACCTCAGTGATCCTGTTGCATGCTTCTTGAGGGGCTATAAGTCGCCCACCATCCCCGTTATCCAGGTTCCTTGGAGAATCTCCATCAAGCTCTGGATCAACAGGGTACAAAAATGTCAAGAATCATCATTAGCATCGTATATAATTTCAACGAATGTCATGTAAAAAAATTAATCCTCTATTATCATTTCAAGACCTTTTTCTCTAACCAAGTAAGCATAAAAGTTATGTGAAGAGAACAGTATACCTTGGAAAAACGTTAGTATTGCTTTGCAAGCTGCTGATTCAGCAAGCCCACCCTTCATTTTCTCCATAAGTTCTTCACACTTCCAGAACAGCTGTCCAGCTCTCGGATCCTCGCTTCCACGAAAAATTCTGCTGACAAAATCTAGCTCCCTTGCAAGAGCTTCGCGGTCCCATGCAGGGGCACAATGCTGAAATACATCCTTAACCCAGCCCAATAGCTCTGAAGTTCTGTTGCAAGCTCTGCATCTGAAGAGCATGTCAGTTGGACCAGCCCCAATCTTAACAGAAGGTCCATTACAGATCTGTCTTTCACGAATTGCACAATCCGTGTGGGTCCAGTGAGAGCATAGATCACAGCCAATCCAGCGGCACGTGTTCACCTCAAAATCAAACTTGTTACAGATAACACACATGCACAGGTTGCAGAAGCCACTCCTGTTTGTGCAAATGTCACAGGTACAATCATCTGCAGGGAGCTGATTCTGGCATGCAATGTTCCTGCATCGCTTGTAAACAAAAACCTCTATAAGGGAAGTCTGAGACAGACTAATGTTTGGGTTTAGAAAGGCCTGAATTCCGGTGTTAATTGCAACAAGGATCTCAAGTTGCACACGGTGAGCCCCAGTTAATGTTTTTGCTGTAAGATCAGGCCGGCTTTGAACAAGCTTCTGCAAGTTCAGGAATTCCTCCCTCTGTTGAGATCCTCCTTGTCCTTCCAGTATGACCCGAAGTATGTTTTTCAGCTCATCCAGGTAGTCATTGGGGAGGCGGTGCATCTTCTCACAGACAACATCAACTCTTTCTTTCGCTATGTCCCGGAGTGATATCTTATCTGCAATTGAGACTCGGCGCACAACTGATTGCTCAAAGGCATCATTGTCTAACTTCCCATTTCCTATCTTCTTCCCCGAGAGAGCATCAGCAGTGGAATAAGTTTCCCTAGAGCTAGCACTCTCTGTGGGAGAATCATGAATATGGTCAGGATTAGCTCGGGGATCATGGGCTTCTTGTGATAAGATGACATCTGATGCAACAATCGAAACAGATGTGTGAAGGCTCCCAGGTCGGGATTGCTGGCGTGGAGGTAGCATTGACAAAGATGGATGGTGGACATTCGAACCAGATGATGTTCCCATCAAACACTCAAGCTAATCCTGAAACCAAAACCAGGACTAAAGATGCACCGGTTAGTTATATTTGTGAGCAAATTAAAGAATTTCAAGACATGAAAAAGAAAATAGACTGAATTAATCAAGTATGCAGTATTCTTGCTAGAAATTATTCACAGTTCCACAATACCAGCTATGGGTCACCATCCATATAGATTAGTCAATTTCCAGAATAGAAAAGAACTGCCGACCCTCTCTGACCAAGATCGAACATTGAAGAGTAATCCGGAATGCGAATTCAAGATTGTAAAACGAGACATAACCTACCCTACAGTCACGGGGACTCGAGGAGATTACAACCAAAAACCGGGTGGATTACCATTCAGGAATGAAGAGTAGAAACTAAACCCTAGAACTAGAGTTTAGAAGATCACGAAATAAAAAAGCAGGCGAGACTTATTATCCAGCGACGAACTACCAGGAAAAGCGCCGATAAGCAGAAGAAAGATCTTCAACACATCAACAACACCGGTAGCCAATTTTAACCCAAAATGAACTGACAAGAGGAAAACATTTCCCCCTGTAGGAAATTAGATCTACGTTTTTTTATCACGTGGCAAGAGAAGCAGGCAGAGACACCGTGGAGTCCTAAAAATTCTCAGCCAGCAAAAGCAGAAAACTTCAGGATTCAAGAGCTAGAAGATGTAGTTTCGGCAGCACTCGCCTAGATACGCGGATTCCCGGAGAAGATTCGAGGTCTAATAGACAAACAAACAAAACGAAGGGCCCAGAGAAAATCGAGACATGAAAAGATAGAGCAGCAGAAGAAGCAATAAAGAGCGGAAATTTCAGACCCTGCAAGACGGACGGAGAGAGAGGACGGCAGAGGCGTTCTGACCCGTCGGAGACGAAGCAGTGGTGTGAATGTGAGAGGAAATGATAGATGACGGCAGAGGCGTTCTGACCCGGTCTTCTTTCCTTTTCGTTCCGCGATGAACGACCGGCGGTTCCGGTAAATCGAAGGGTTGACCGGCTTGTTCAAGTCTTAATAGGACGTCAAACTCCGCGTGTGCTGACCCGTCGTATCATTGATGCTTTTAACACCGCCGAAGGTCAAAGCAGTCAACATCCTAACAAATCAACCCCTTACTTTTTTTTCCCTTTTTAAAGCGATTCCAAATCTTTACCGGAACGGCCGAATTAAGTTTTTAACTTCAATATTTCTTATAGGTATAATTTTTTTCTTTCCATCAGCCTTAGTTTGCCGGAAATTGTACTAAAATAAAACATTCTCATAACATTTTGGAGCATTCATGCAATTAAATAGGAAAAAAGGAGAGAGGGGTGGAGCATTTGTATATCCTTGCACTCCAACGAAGGTATGTACTAAGAATGAATGAATACATAACCGTAAAAGGTTGCGTATGAGAACCTGTGTTGGTTCCATCTCATCAGGAACCAGAGCTTGTTGGGATACGAATGTTCGCCCATGATCTATGTGGTGAAAGAGGAGAAAGAACTGGAGCCACTCATTTCTGGCAGGTTGATTCAACCGCTGGCACTGTCCGTGCTTCTAATGGGGCTTACGCTCTGGCACTCGCTCGACTAGCTTAGCTTCATCTCGATTTAACACGCTAAATAGGGCTAGAATTCTTGAGGCGGCTTAAATGAATTAGTTTTGAAATAATTTGATTCCATTGATAGCGAGATCGACCAAATGCCATGAAGAACAGGTATTCATTCTGATCTTGGATAAGTAGTACAAGTAACACGAGTTAGTTATATTTAATATCATGTGATAAATTATATTAATCCATTAATATAATTAACTGAATCTACTCCCTAAATAATAGGGTGTATTTTTTTTGTTCAATAATAATAGGGTGTATTTAATAAGGAGGATTTAGAAATTATGAATTAGATCATTCACATAAACCAATACATTATTTAATTAGTAAATATACCTAAATAATAAAAAATTATTTTTAGATCAAATGTTAAATAAATAAAATTTTAATATATATAATATAATATAATATAATATAATATGAAGTCCAGAAGCATCCACCCATTGAAACAAACCTTACATCTTGCGCTCTAGATCGAACTGAATATCACAAATGATATAAAAAAATAGTAATTTTTTTCTCAACCTTCAATTCAAAAATTTTAACTTAAATTTAATAAGTTTGGTATCAAACGAAAATTTTAGAACTTAAATGAAAATTTTAGGATAAAATAAATCTTGATACCTAAATTTCTTCAATTAAAGGTAAAAGTATAATTTTATCAAAATTTATGAGTTTTGTCGGAAATACATATGAATTAAGGTTTATAATTGTCCAAATGCCTATTTATAATCATATTGTAACTCAAGAACAACTTGAGCGTCTAATTGGAAAGCTTATGAAGTGTAAAATAGAAAAATGAGAAATATTAAAGTAGAAAGATAAAATTATCATTTTTTTTAAATAAAACCCTACTAAGGGTATATAGTGAGTTTGAAAGAGTACTGTCCTTTAACCATATTATTGTTATAACTTGTAGTGAAACCAAGAAATTAAGGTAATAATTTCGGAAGCTCACAGGACTAGTAAGTATGCTAATAAAAGGTAAGTGAATTTTTTACCGCTTATAGAATCGATCGGAATTTAATTAATTTACTTTATTAGATAGTATAAAATTAAGTAGCAAATTATTTTTAAAAACTTATATAAGCAAATACAAATGAATAAAAGAATGCTCACTAAACTAAATAGGTTATTTAAAAGAAATGAGTAATAATCGTATGAGCTTGGGAAGATGGTAAATAAGAATCAAACTCACATATTTTATTCATATTTAGCATTTTAATTGAAATATGAGTTAATTGTGTATGTGTATAATGGGGAAAGTCTTTCCTTAACTTGATACATTTAACATCGTTACGCCAATCATTATTAGTGTCACTATTATTACTATTTGTCATCTTATGAATGAAAATATTGGTATAGGGATGGAGTGACGGATGAGCCCATAGGTTGAACCGTAAAAATGAAAAAAAATTGAGGAAAAATAGTGTAATTTTTCGTATTTTTTTGAAATAGTCGAATTATATATAAATATCGTTCTATTACATCGCTCCGACGAATGGCGGGATTAACGGCATGCATAACCCCGGTGTCGATATACCAAGCTATTAGACGACATATGAGGGTTTCAGTTGGAGTGAGGATTTGCAACCTCGTATAGTATAAGAGAGGCAATATAATCATGCCATCATTTGCATTTTTGTGTGGAGTCGGGTAGCTTGTGTATGTAGGTCTCAGGGCCATTCTGATACGGTACAAGTGTCGGTTGTGAGAAAAGAGCTGTGAGCCCTCTCAAATTCGAGCTCCTAGTCAAGGGTAGTAAAAGTGGCAACCCCAAGTTCGAATGTATGATTTTGTATTAAAGAACATGAGAGGCTCATTATTTTATTAAGGTATAAGTTGTCAGGTTAAATAACGGATGATGAATAACTTTAGAGTGTCGCATACACCGAAATCGTATTTATGTACGAAAGTATGTAATAGTGTTTAAACATGTTAAAAGTGAAAGACTAAAAAGAGTGACACCACAATACGTCGACCATAATTTAGACCACTAGCTATAACGAACTAATACTCAATCTTAAATTAGTGTAAGAAAATTACTACACTTATAAGGATAAATGCGAGTATAGGAATAGAATATATTTATAGGTGGTTTAGGAAATATTCGGTGGTTATAAGTAATATAAAATAATTATATAAGTGTTTAACTTACTTAACTATAAGCTCACTCCGTTCTTTAAATATTTGTGTAAATAAATTAAAGGAACTCAAAAAAAAAAAGAAATAAAGCTGGAGGGGCCGTTACTTCGAGGTAACCTCACCTCCCGTTTAGTTTCAATCTATTATTTAACTACTAGATTTTTCCGTTAAATATTTTAGGTACTAACCTAAGAACTCTTGAAATTTTTTTTAATTTTTGTTATATTTTAATTAATTTTCATTATTTTGAGTATTATCTCGCAAGATTTAACTTAATCAAAGTACCCAACTCTCTAATATCGGGATGATTAGTAGGTAATTGCACAAGTTCTCGTCCGAAAAAAATTGAGCTGGACGTAACACTGAAAGTTGGGGGCGCCATATATATAGGCTGGCGAGTGCATTGGAGAATTCTAGAAAACTGTGTGCACCGTTTGTGTATAAGTTGACAGGTACATGGGGGAAGCCTTTGAAAACTGCATACATCAAATGCATATTGTCTTGTTAGATCCAAAGATGGGTTGAAATCTCATATGAGCTGGTGACATGAAGATGGAACATAAGAGAAGTATCCATGCTGGGTTGGACGAAGCTAAAAAGAAGATTGAGTCGCAGTCGTGACGTAGCCTAGGAAGACAACCCATTTTGAGAAAACCTTCGGCTCCCTATATGAGAGGCTCGAATAAGATGATTGGCGAATGCATTGGTGATAACACCGGACATCGAAGAATAATGAGAACCTAGTGGGCGATGTCTTAGGGGTTTAGGTAGTGAATCACTGATATTTTCAAATCTTAATGTTAATGATTTTTCCATCGATATATGAAAACCAAACCCATATCAGAATAGATGGAAGTAGTTGAAGTGGAGAAATTAGGGTATATGACTTAGGCTAAAAACAGAAAATAGCTCTCTAATACCATAAAATATAAGAACCTTTGTCTAGAGATTATGTTCCCATAAACAAGTCTTGAACTCTGAGTTTTTAAAGATTAGGTGATGAAAGGTGTTTGTCGATGAAAAAGGTAGTCAAATGTATTGACTTGTCTTCGAAGGTTTTGTTTGCCTCGAGAAGTTGATGTGATGGATAAATGACAAACCCTTTTTCAATTCTACTTCTCTATGCTTATTTGAGCTTCCCTTTCCATGGTCCATTTGCAGTTAATTGTTTAGCATCCACCCTCTTTCTTTCTTCGTAATGATTTGGATTGGGTTAGTAGATCCATCCAATAATGATGCTAAAAAAAGTTCATAAGAGAATGTAGCTTGGGGTACAAGAAAGGATATGTATCAATCTCTTAATATTAGATGATACACCGCAAGGAGGTGAATACATGCTAGGAGGGCTCAGCTAGAAGCCTCTTATTCATTTCCGTGGGACGAAATTGGTGGCATAGGCCCAGATATTGTTGGCCAAATAAAGATAAGAATACCGTGTTAATGACAATAACGTTCTAGTATATATAGAAAGGATTATAAAAGTGTGTTTTTCAAAGGTTTGAGAGTTTGAGATTTGATATGTGTTGATAGTCTCCTAAATACAATTGTAGATTGGTATTTTGGAGTTTATACGGAGAAGTATACACAAAATTGTCCATATTCAAAAATCAATTTTTCTAACATTTAATTGATTAGACCCAATAGTATACAGCCATAGTTGAATTCCTAACGAAATGGTTAATTTTTAAATTTCAATTTTAAAAATAATCTTTTTGTGCATATTATTTATTCATTTTTTTTCTTTTTAATTTAATTTTATTAAAATATTATTACTATTTCTAATATAGATGAAAGTTTTTATAAAAATATATAACCTTAGTCAAATTGGAACGTTTTATTGCTACAGAAGCTATTTGTAAATTAAATCAACTCTTAAATGTTTAAATTTCGTGCCCTACAAGATATAGTCTATATTCTAGAATTTTAAAATTGAAAAATAATTAATAGCATTTAATATATTACAAGCAAAAATTGATAGTTGAGAATGAGTATAAAGTTTTTTTTTTCATAGCCTCAAATGAAAAATAATTAACTTGTGAGTTTTGAATAAATAATGATTTTGAATATATTCTGATATTTGTTCCAAATAATACCAAATTTATGTTATGGAGAAAATTCAAATTTAGGTAGATATTTATTATTAATCTCAATTGGTTTTTAATATTTTGAATATCTAGTTTATCCTTATTCTTTTTAATATTATTAATATTATAATTTTTATAATATTTTTTCATAATTTTTCAAGTTTATTAAATTTTTTAGGATAATTTTTTAAAAAAATCTTAGGTTACTTAATAAAAATTTAAACTATTAAAAAATATATTAAATAGATAAAATCAATAAATTATAAAAGATATATGTATATATATATAATTGCATAATTCACTATAATGTAATTAAAATACAATATTTCAATCATATTTTTAATACTTAGATAGATGTATTATTAAAATGTTATAAAATAAATAAATAAATATAAATTAGATATAATAAAATTAATCAAAATTAAACTATAATTAATAATTATTCATGCATTAAGGATAGTGAAAATAAAATGTTTATATTTCCTTTTTTTAAACGACATATATTATCTTAATAAAAATATTATATCTATATATTTATATCTATATTTACATGTTTATGGTTCCTCATGTCATCATTAGTCCTCTCCAACTCAAATTTTCCATTGGAATCTCAGTCTGCTAAACCCTAATCAACCACACCTCGTTCTCGTTCGTAAACCTGTTATCATCCGGCAGGTCTGGTCCCACAACCTTGATTCATGAGTTCTCGATCATCAGCCAAATCATCCATTGCTACCGCGTTGTATCCATGAATAAGAGTTCCCTGGCGTCATCTTCGTTCCCACCAGCGACACCCCTGCTGGCTGCATACCTCAATGGCCCCGTGAGTAGTATTTGTTTCTCAAGAAAATCGTCGATGCTTTAGAGCTGATCTAGATGGGTTTCACTTTCACCGACCACCGTGGTAACCTTCCCCACCTCAGCTCCAACAACCACTTTATCTGGGAGTTCAATTTCCGGGATTTCGACCCTTCACGCGACCTCCACTCGCCCGAGTCCGTCACTCTCCTCCACCGTCGTCAAGGTATTGACTTCGAGCGAAATCATAATGAGGGAGTGGATTCCGTCCACTTCGCCTACCTGTTGCGGACCACTGGCGTGCTGTTTAACCCCATGTCACCTTTCACAGCACTTATAACTTTGGCTACCTGATCAAGATCCTCATCGGCAAGGCCCTCCCCTGGAGGATGGAGAATTTCCTGGAACTCGTCTCTTCTTCGGCTTCTGGATCTTCGACATAAAACACATGATGCTGTTTTGCAACGGTCTCTACGACGGCCTAGAAGTGGCGAGAACCCTCAAGGTGGAGTGCACTCCCACCAGCCCAACTCTGACCTGTTCCAGAGAATGGCTCATCGTTTTTTCGTCAACGCCAAGCCAGAGACACTCCCTCGAGTGCTATATGGATTAAAAGTGGAATTACCCTATTTGTATCTAGTTGGATATTAGTTAATATGTGACTAACTTCAGTAAGAGATGGACAAGTAAACATGTAAATGAAATTAGGATTCTTAAATTTCGAAAAAAGAAATTAGCTTTTTTAATGTGAATGTCTCCATCCTCTTGTAATGTTTTCTTCTCCCCTTTTCCATCTTTAGCCGACCCCTACCCGTTATTTGCCTCTCTCTAGCTCATTCTTGCAGTCGATTCTCAAGGCCCAAGGCCCCCATCATTGGGTCCCCAAGCTCGATCTTCATGAATTTTCTTTTGCACTAAAATGAAATAACATCCATCGATAGTTTATCAGACCCATTAATGGACACGCGTGATTTAGAATGAACAGACACAGTGTAGAGAGACAACAGTTGTGTAATTTCGACGTAGTAAAAAAAATCAGAGAGAGGGAAGAGGGAAGCATAGTGAGTTATTTGTCTCACATGGCGCGATCTGTGGGGTTGTGTAGCTCGTGTATATGTGGATATGAGAGCAATCGTGTGTGATAGAGCGGATGCAAGGCTGTCGGACTTTGTGGTGTCGAGGCATCAAGCCATGAGAACATACAAGTGAAGTATTGGTTGTGGGAATACCGTCATGAGTCCTCCCATACTCCAACTTTTGGTTAGTGATCGCAAAAGTGACGACCCGATTCTAGGTGTATAATTTTGTGTTCAAGACCATAAGATGTTCATGCTTTTTTTAATGCCTAAGTTGTCGGGTTAAGAAGTGGATTGTGAATAACCCGAAAGTGTCGCCCGTATCAAGGTCGTATTTGTGTATGAGACTAAGTACTAGTGTTTGTATTTAAATTTGTTAAAAGTGAGATTAAAAATGGTGAAACTGGAAATAACTCAACCATAGTTTAGGTAACGAACCAGAACGAATTAAGACATACGTCTCAAAGGGTGTAAGAAAACCACGAGACTTGTAATGATAAATATGAGTATAGGTTTAAGATATCCTGATAAGTGGTTTATAGAAAAAATATGGGTGATAAGTAATGTAGTGGAATGACGTCAGTGTCTAATTCACTGAGCTATAAGCTCACCCCATCCTCCAAACCTTTGTGCATATAAGCTAAAAAAGCACAGAAAGAAAAAAGAAGAAAAATTAAAACATGAGGCCCTGCCTCGAGGTAATCTCACCTCCCATTTAAAAAAGTTTGATTTCCGATCTTATCATATGACTACTATTCCCGTGATTTTTGGGCTAAGTATTTCATTAGCTCACATGAGAACTCTTGAAATAAAATTTTCAAAATTTCCACTATATTTTGACTAATTTTTATTATTCTGAGCATTTGTCTCGCTAAAGTTACTATAAACTCCGTCCCTTAAAAATAAAAAAACCGGGGAAAGAACTTGTCAATACAAGTGAGAAAAATCGAACTGGTTCATGAATCACAACTGTTAAATAAAGGATTAATGGGAAAATTTACAAATACCGAGTGATCTAAATAGTCATAAAAATAATAAAAAATGACTTTGTGACAAATTGAAAAAGAAAACCAAACCAATTCAAGTGAACCGGACCTGTGAACGGATTGAACCGGTTTGAACAAACATTGAACCAGTTTCTATAGAAAATTAATTTCGATAATGTAAATCCCGTCCTTTAAATGTATGAAAACCGAGGAAAGAACCGGTCAACCCGGGTGAGAAAACCGAGTTGGTTCACAAACCATGACCGATAGAAAAAGAGCAATTTGGGAAATTTACAAATACTGAGTGACTCAAAGAGTCATACGAAAAGGGCTTTGGGATGAATTGGAAGAGAAAACCAAACCAAATCAGGTAAACTGGACATAAATTAGATTGAACCAGTTTGAACCACTATTGAACAGATTTCTAAATTCATTTTTCTAGGTGGCTTAAAATATTCAAATTTAAGAATTGAATCCACCATTTGATAAAGAATGAATTTATAAAATTTTAATTTTGAAAAAATCAGTCGAATCGAGCCTAAACCGACTGGATTAAGCATTGATCCTAGTTCAGAACAGTGTCGTCTTCTTCCTTCAAATGACAATACTATTAACTCGCTAGAAAAATAAACACCGCTGGCGAAGGTAAAAAGTCTCTGATCAGGGCGCATCGGGCCATGAATAAGTGCCATAAAGGCGCCAATCGGATGACCAGAGAGTCCCCGAGCTCCCTATATAAAAGAGCTACTCCCCATTCCTTCTCCACACACTTAGAAACTCCTCTCTCTCTATCGCTCCAATTTTCAGTGAAGCTCAAACCAGAACTCTGACTTGGACATTTTTCTAAGCCAAAGAAGGGGAGGTTGGGTTCTTTAGATTTGGGGAAAAGTCAGCTACCTGACGGTAGTCTCCATTTGATACGAGTACCTCCGGAGAAACGTCGGCATAATCAAACAGTGAAGTAGCTCCGACGGACCGAAGCTGCCCTGTTTTGGCCGAGCTGAAATCTACCAAATTTAGCCCTCCTCCGGCTAAACTAAGCTCTCTTAACATCCCCTCAGCCCTTAGACAACCTTAATTGAGCTGAAAGGTAAGCCAATTCATCCCTTTTTAGTCGTTGCAGGTCGGAGTTAGAAAGAGAAACTTTAGAATTTTACTGACAAAATTCTCCCTCAATTTGAGGTCAATTATAGGAATTCTTGATCCTAGAAGATACCTCAGGAAGAGAGCCATCTTCCCCTATAGAGAGATCGGACTGCCACACCTTTGGTGGAAAGCTTTCGAAGCTTTCTCTCTCTACGCACAATTTTTTGGCGAAGCTCTGTTTGAGCTCAATTCGGACCAAATGACGCGATTCAAAGCTCAATTGAATCGTGTGGAAGTGTAGGAACTAATTCATACCTTCAATTGGAGCAATTACCCTATTGAATGATCAATTTGATGAAATCATATTCAACTAGTTTGAAAAAGGAAAAATTGGGGATTTCGTAAAATTGAGGAACCAAATTGTAATTTTCCAAAAAATGAGGGTCAATTGGCCATGAAGAGGATGTTGGAGGAACAATTGGTTGATTTTTGAAAATAATTGGGGTCAAAATTGCCATTTTTGTAAAGTAGGGGCAAAATAGTAATTTTTGAAAAGTTGGAGACCAAATTAGAAATTTGGGAAACTTGAATCACTTAAGTGATTTTGAGTAAATTGAGGAATCAAAGTAAATTTTTGGAGGTTTCAGGACTCAATTTGAGGAAACATTAGCATTAGGGACCTAAAGTCAAGGAAAAAAAATTTAGGGCCCTAAATTCAATTAAGTGAAAATTTTGGGTTTAGTTGTTCATACGTGAGGAACGAAGACTGTTATGCCAAGTATTAATAAATAAGGTTATCCAAATCATGTAGGAGCACGGAGGATCGAAATGCCAGCAAGAGAAGCTCATGTCGACTTGGGAAAATCAACCGAGGATGAACACGTCACGGTTAACGGGTGAGTGGGTTTATTCACTACATACCTGGTTGGGATGATGATGTTTAAGCCATGAAAATTCTAAATAAATGAATTATGTGATTTCTTCATGTTACCAAGACAGGACCGACATACTCGATGGACTAGCGGCAGTGTGACAAGATCAGGTCGACGGACCGGTCTAGACAAACAGTTGTAGGTTGAATTAAGAGTCGGGGTCGTTGGACTAGTGGCACCAAAGATAAATGGTTTTGTGGAAAAATTTTGTTTGTGCATGCACTTGAGGTTCAGGACCATCAAGACGACCAAGAGTGGTAGTGATGCGTCCTAGGGGCTATTGGACAACATGATGGAGATAATGGCAGTTTGTCGTGTCAGCAGTCAGGGAAGCTCGATGTAGCTTCATGCGCATGAGACCGGGGTGGGGTCGGAATGAGGTCTCTGTCCTCATACAGACATGGAGTTGATTTTGACTTTGAGGGTTGGATGTCACGAACATCCACTCATACCCAGAGTAGAAGTGAACGAACTTCTATCTTGGTGGCCAGTAAAGTCGCTCAGATGCCACAAGTGGGTGCAGTGGATGAGCTACCATACGAATGTATGATTCCCTTTATGATGAAGGGCGTGTATTGATTGTTAAACACACATGATATGGAAAAGAGGAAAATGGTTTGATGAATTGGATATTTAAGGAAAAAATATTTTTGAAAGAAATAAGAAGTCTGGCACACTCCAATTAAAGTTATTTTGAAAACTCTCTTCCAACACTCATTCACTGAATTGTTGAACTCACCCCCTCTATTTACCCATTTTCAGGTAACCAAGGGAAAACCCACTTAAAGACCTACTTGTAGCTAAACATGTAAGATAGGTATGTCAGGTTAAATTTATTTAGTTTTAATTATTGTTCTTTCGGTCCTTTCTCCCCGGAGCTTGCTGCTCCGGCTTTCTCGCCTAGCAAGCATAGGGGAGCAAGTTCAGGGGAGGAACGACCGACCCTACGCACGCTAGAGAGCAAGCGAACTCTATCGAGCCTACGCGCGCTAGCAATAAAACAAGAATCCGCCGAGACGCGCACGTAGGCGCTCCGGCTTTCGAGCCTCCGCTTGCTCTCTTGCTCGCGTAGGGTTGTTCCTCCCCTTCGCTTGCTCTCTTGCTCGCTCCGGGTCATTCCTCCCTTCCACTTGCTCTCTTGCTTGCGTAGGGTCGTTCCGGACCTCCGCTTGCTCTCTTGCTCGTGTAGGGTCGTTCCTCCCTAGCAAGCGTAGGGTCCGAAGGACGAAGTGCGCCAAAGAGCAAGCGTAGGCGCTAGAAGCAAAGCGCGCCAAAGAGCAAGCACCGGTCCGAAAGGACCCGAAGCGCACCAAAGAGCAAGCGGAGATTCGAAAGAGCGCGCTAGTGCGTGCTCCGTTTTCTCGCTGGCTCTCAAGCCTCTGCGTGCTAGTGCGCGCATATAGAGTCCACTTCGTTCGCGTCTGCGCTCTCCATTTTCTCGTTCGCGTTTGTGCTTTCTCCGAGCGTAGGCTTTCGATAGAAAGTCGAAGCAGCAAGCAGAGGCTCGAAAGCAGGAGCGAGCCAGAGAGCAAGTGGAGGCTCGAAAGCCTCCGCGCGCTAGTGCGCGCTCTGTTTTCTCGTTCGCTAGCAAACTATGAAAACAACAAGACGCGCACTCCGGGTCTCCCCAACAAGTTCAGGTTCGGTCCGGAACGACCGACCCTACGCACACCAGAGAGCAAGCGAAGGTCTGAAAGGACCCGAAGCGAGCCAGAGAGCAAGCGAGAAAGCTACGCGCGCACTAGCGCACTCCGGCTTTCGAGCCTCCGCTTGCTGGCTCGAAAGCCGGAGCATCAAGCGTAGGCGTTGGAAACGAAGCACCTTGCTCCTTGCGGTTTAGAAAAGGGCGAAACCCTTGAGTAGTATCAGAGCCTATTTCCTCAAATACATTATTAAGAATATATAACATAGTAACTAAGAGAAAGTTTCAAAATTTTCAGATGGCTCCTAGGAGAGAAACAAAGAAAACTAGGACTGACTCTACTCAACACCCTATCTTCGTAAAAAGACAATCCTAGAAGCTTCCTATTGCCTAAGACATAGTAGAAGCCCCAAAGAACCAAATGGGGAAGTATCCAGTACCTCCAAGGAATTGTCACGCCCCAAGCCGGTTTGGACGTATCCCCTTGAACAACCCGCTGCTCTCTTGGTTCAAGAGGAGTTTCCACCTTCTTTAACTAAAGTGGAGCCAAGCATATTTTTAACCTTGTTCCCTAGAAAGACATATATCAAATAAAATGCAAGCTTAAGAGAAATTAAGCATACCTAACAGAGGGTAAGACTTGGTGTTATCCCTAGTCATTTTCACTAATTCCTAAAAAAGGGATAAAAGAGGGGTGAGTTTCTAAAACTCAGTGAATGAGTTTTAATAAAAATTTAAGTTCGATAAAAATAGTTTTAAAAAATATGGATTGTGCCAGACTCCTTAATTTCTTTAAGTTTTCCCATCATCAATATCGGTTTTTGAAAATTATTTCTTATTACCACGGTGTGTCATCATCCAACACACATTCTTCATCATGAAGGTCAAACACACAATCCACTGAACCCACTTGTGGCGTTAAACTAACTTTACCGACCACCTAAATAGAATCAATCATGTCCACTTCTACCCTGAGAATGAGTGGATGTTCATGACATTTGACCCTCAATCTCGTAAAAATTCTCCGTGTCCGTATGAGAACAGAGACCTCATCCTAACACCACCCCAGTCCCATGCGCTTGAAGCTACGTCGAGCTTCGCAAGGCTTCTGGTAAGTCCAACTGCCCTTATATCCACCAGGTCACTGAGGACCCTAGGACACATCACTACCCTCTTGGGCATCTTGAAGGTCCCGTAAACATAGTGCATGCATAATCACATTTTTCATGATGCCATATAATCTATGGTGCCACTAGTCCAACGGCTCGGACCATCAACTCAACCTACAGCTGTTTGTCTTGAATAGTCTGGAGACCTGTCACATCGCAGTGCTGCTAGTTGACTGATTATGTCGGTCCTATCTTGGTACCATGACCAAACAATTCAATTACTTAAGTTTTCATGGCATATTAATCATATTTGTTTGTGAGTTCCTGCTCATGCCAACCAGCCTAGGGGCCACTGTTCAAGATTTTCAAAATTGGGCATAATAGCCCCCAAGTTGCAAAATCGAGGCCTCCGATATTTGGCATGAAGAGGGCTGAGGAGGTGTTGGAAGAGCTTGGTTTGGCATGAAGAGAGCTCAAATTAGCCAATTTTAGCTCGGCCGAAATAGGGCAGCTTTGGTCTGTTGGAGCTGTTTCACTATTGGATCACGCTGGCACTTCTCCGATGACCCTCGGAGCAAATGGATGCTACCATAGTATAGCTGACTTCTCCCTGGTTCTAAGGAACCTAACCATGCCTGCCTTGACTCAGAAAAGACCCTAGATCGGAGTTTTGGTTCGAGCTTCACTGGAAAGCTAAGCAGCTGAGAGAGAGTGAGGTTTTCAGGTATGGAGAGGATGAATAGATAGGGGCTCTTTATATAGGAAGCTCGGGGACTCGTTAGCTGTCCGTTTGATACCTTTATGACAGTCATTGATGGCCTAAAATGTACTAAATGGAAAAAATTCTTCTTCGCCGGTGCTACTTCAATTTTTTGGCGACTGAACAGTGTTGTCATTTGAAGGAAGAAGATGACACTATTCTGAATTGAACTGGACCAGTCTGAACCGGGTTCAAAGCTTAAACCGACCAGTTCAGCCCTAATTTGACCGAATTTTTCAAATCTAAAAATTTCTAAATTCATTTTCTATCCAATGGTTACCTCAAATCTCAAATTTGAATTTTCTAAGCCACTTAGAAAAATAAATTTAGTATCTGGTTCAATAGTGGTTCAAACCGGTTCAATTCGGTTCGGATCTGGTTACCTGAACCGGGTCAGTTTTCATCCCCATTCATCCTAAAGTCCTTTTTTCATGACTTATGTGACTCTTTAGGTCACTTGGGGTCCATATAATTTTCGGTTTTCCCTCTCTTTATCAGTTCTGATTCATAAACTGGTTAAATCTAGTTCAGGTTCGGTTCACCCGAACTAGTCTGGTTTTTCTCTCCCAACTTGTCCTAAAGTTCTTTTCCAAGGTTTATAAACCTTTTTGGGTCACTTGGGAGTTAAAATTTCTCCAATTTTCCCGTTCACCAAAAATCGATTTGTGAACCAGTTAGGTTTTTCTAACTCGGTTTGACCGGTTCTTTCTCAGTTTTCCTTAACTCCAGGGAGCGGGGTTTACAACTCTCCCCTCCTTTTAGAAGTTTTGTCCCCAAATCTTATTCCACACTATTTGCGTATAGGCTTAAACTTTTTATTGTTACAAAATTTTCTATTTTATTGTCTTATAACCTTCCCGGTTGTTTTTGTTCATCCCTTTTATCACATACCTAATATTCCCCTCTCATTCTCACCCTTTTCTCATTCCAGGCTTCTTTTACTCAAAATTTTAGAATCATGAGTTTTAGTCATTTTTCTTCCATAGATTTTAGCGTTTCACACCTTTTCATTATGCTCGGATACCTTCCTCATTCTTTGGTTATCACCTTTATACTTTACTTCGTTATGCCTCACTAATAGTCCTTTCCTTGCTCAAGTTATATTTCCCTGCATCAGTTGGGTTTACATGCTCCCTTATCGCATGACATTCTTCGTGATGTCTTTGACTTTATGTCCATATAACCGTATTGGGTTTCATATTGACTCGTATTTTCCAAACTTCTTTATTCAGTCATTCAACTTTCAAATCCTTGAACTGCTCGATACCCACTAACATAAAAAAACTCTTGATCTTCTACTTCATTCCTTATTCCTAGTGGCGTCTTTCCTTTTTAAGACCTCTTCTCTTTCCAAATCTATTCTTACTCGCATCAAGGTTCCTCCCACTATTCTTCTTTCCGAGTTAGTTCCTTTCTTACTCGTCTGGCGTCTTTTGATGTCGTCCTCCTACTTACACATTACTTGGGTTTGTCTCTTCCCTTGAATCTTTATGATTTCCTTCCCCTTGTACTTGATCCTTTCATGTCCAACATCTTGTTCTTGAGGAGCTTAATCTCTTTCTTATTTCGTTGGTTCCTATTTGCTCTTCATTGGTACACTCATGTCTTTCCAAAATTTCTTCCTTTGGTGAGCTTCACATTCCCTCTCTTTCGGGATTTCCTTCTAGTTCTACCATTGAATCATTATATTCTGGAATGTCTTTTGTTGATATCTTCACCAGCTTAATTTTATTCTTTGGATCCATGAGTACCTTTCATTTATCTTGCTTCATTCCCACTTGCTCCAACATTTGTTTATTCCTTTGAGGTGGACCTCTCATCCTTATTGTCTCCAAACCTTTTGTATCTTCGTGTACTTGGTATCCTCCCTTGTCTTGGTTAGGGTGTATTCTTTTACTACTCTCCATCTCTTATTAGACTTTGATTACTCCTCTAAATGTTTTGGCCCATATAAGTTGTTTCCTAAATCGGATCCGTCTAAAGCTCCTATTTGGGTTTCCAGGTCTTCTTGTAATAGATCATGCTCGACCTCCCAACACACCCACTTAGCCATTCGTACTTCTTACCGAGGACCTTATTTCGACTCTAGTTTTTGCAACCTTCCCTCGAATGATTGTCTTAACCTGGAGCTTTCTCCTTCCTCGATTCAACTTCTTATTTTCATCCTCCTTCTAATATCTTCCATTATGATATTTCCTTTTTGTTTAATCACCTTACCGTTCTTTAGAATTTCTTCCCTTTAAATCTTCACCTAACTTAAGGGTCTTTTGTGACTTATCCCCTCCTGCTTTTCTTCCTCTTTTGGTCCATACCTTTGCCTTCCACAAGTCTTTCTATTTTACGATGTTCTTAAAGAGTTGCATCTTAGTTTATTAAGTAGTTGTTACACCTGGGCCTTCATGTTATTCTACTTTTTTCCCTTCTTTCCTTGGTGGTCTCTATATTTATTTATTTATTTTTTCTGATCAGCTTCTATTCTTGTGGTTCCTTTTGGAATGTTCTACTCCTCCTTGTTTTCCTTACTCTTCATTCTTTAAGCTTATTTTTAACTCCTTGGACTTTCCCTGATTCTGTACTCCTTGATGATTGCTTCCCTTTGTTCCGCTTTTTTTTTTTTTCTTAAGTTCACCCATAGATGGATTCTTCCTTATTGTATTCCCAAGGGTAAGCCTTAAGGGTTGAGTTTTATCCTTAGATGATTTTCTACCTTTTACTTAGATTTTTATTATCATACCCATTCGTTTTGAATTTATCAAATAACTTAGATGTTTTAACAAAACTTTTACTTTCATTCATTCAAGAAATATTTTTTTTCTTGCCATACTGATGCGAACCTCGCCAATATGCTGACGACACCCTACACCAAATATGGCAATGATCCCAAGATTTTCACGACGCAAGTAAGAAAAGATGGAATATACCTTGTTTATGTGAGAAACAAGGTATGGGATATGTAGACGCCACACCCAAATCCTCTAAGAAGAACTCTTAGAAAACCCCGGGTGATAAGTCTTGATTGCTTGAACGCCACAGGTAAAAACCTGATAAGTTCAAAAGCTCTTTCAAGATAGAAAGAAGACAAAACCTCACAAGATATAAATTCCAAAGTGTGTCTCTCCAATGTTGTGGAGTATGCCTTTTATAGGCTCATAAAACAACCGAATGACCCACATAATGTGGAAAAAATCTATTATGGTTATAAGCTAACCTTATCTAATCTGACTACCTAATATTATCCTAAGAGATTTATTATATTTATAAATCTCTCCTTATTAATTAAATCTGGACCTTCTGTTGGGCTCATCTTGTGCTCTTCATTTGGGCTTCTATTTGAATATTCAGCAATCTCTTTAATCAGCCCATATAAAGCTTTTTTGAATCTTTTAGCCCTTGACCTTGTGATTGGGCCCTCTTGAAGTCTCAAGTGATCATTTATCCCAATTGGTGACAAAGTGTTCAGCTCCATTGCAGGTTTGGTTGATTGGACATGTGAATTCGTAGTCTGTTTAGTCGGATTCACATCACATACTTTGGCTTATTACAGAAAATGTTCTACCCCCTAATCTATTGGGGTCATAGGACTAGAATTAACCCTAGAACGATTGTGAGACTCTTGATCATAAGGTTATGAGGAATTGGTTGGTGTCCATTCGCGCTCCCTAATAAGACGAATTTCATGTATGGCCTCCATTCTGTACCGCAATAATACCTCAACCTCACACTCATAGGTCCACTTCACCCAGTGGGAGGGATTATAGCCAGGTTGAGTGGGTGGAGGTACTTGGTGGACCTTCATGAAGGTGGCATACACATTCCAATAATTATCCCAGGCCTCCTTCTTGGTTGGATTCCCTTCCAGTTGTTGTGGGACTAAAGGAGGAGGGGTTGGACTCCTAGGAGTTGACACTGGTTCCTTTGGTCTGGGAGGAGGGTATATGAAGCCTTCTGGTTCCAGTAAGGCTCCTACTAGTTTCCAATAGTCTTCCACCATGTCCTTGGGCACTCGTTTCTTCTCTTTAGAAACCTTTGAATGGCTTCCTCCCTTGAGTTTGATGTCTTTTTCAGGGTTATAGGTGGAGGATTGGATTTCACTGCGAATTTCCTAGGGACTCTCCTTCCTACACGATGGTTTAGAGTTGAGTTAATGTTAGGGAATAATATTGACAATGTTTTAAGGGAACTAGGCTCAGATACCAGTTGTCACGCCCCGACCTGGTTTGGTTGGATTCTCGTGAACAACTCGTCGCTCTCTAGGTTCAAGAGGAGTTTCCTCCTTCTTTAACACGAGTGGTGCCAGGCGTATTTTCAACTATGTTCCCTGGAAAGACATATATAAAATAAAATGCAAGTTTAAGAGAAATTAAGCATAATTGACAGAGGGTACGGCTCAGTGTTATCCCTAGTCATTTTTACTAATTCCTAAAAAAGGGATAAAAGAGGGGTGAGTTTCTAAAACCTAGTGAATGAGTTTTAATAAAAATTTAAATTTGATGAAAATAGTTTAAAAAAATATGGAGTGTGCTAGACTCCTTAATTTCTTTAAGTTTTTCCATAATCAATATCAATTTCGAAAATCATCTCTTATTGCCACGGTGTGTCATTACCCAACGCACTGATGCGAACCTCGCCAATATGCTGACGACACCCTACACCAAATATGGCAACGATCCCAAGACTTTCACGACGCAAGTGAGAAAAGATGGAATATACCTTGTTTATGTGAGAAACAAGGTATGGGATATGTAGACGCCACACCCAAATCCTCTAAGAAGAACTCTTAGAAAACCTCGGGTGATAAGTCTTGATTGCTTCAACACCACAGGTAAAAACCTGATAAGTTCAAAAGCTCTTTCAAGATAGAAAGAAGACAAAACCTCACAAGATATAAATTCCAAAGTGTGTGTCTCCAATGCTGTGGAGTATGCCTTTTATAGGCTCAGAAAACAACCGAATGACCCACATAATGAGGAAAAAATCTATTATGGTTATAAGCTAACCTTATCTAATCTAGCTACATAATATTATCTTAAGAGATTTATTATATTTATAAATCTCTCCTTATTAATTAAATCTGGACCTTCTGTTGGGCTCATCTTGGGCTCTTCATTTGGGCTTTGATTTGGACATGCAACAATCTCTTTAATCAGCCCATATAAAGCTTCTTTGAATCTTTTAGCCCTTGACCTTCTGATTGGGTCCTCTTGAAGTCACAATTAATCATTTACCCTTTTGGTGACAAAGTGTTCAGCTTCATTGCAGGTTCGTTTGATTGGGCTTGTGAATTTGTAGACTCTTTTGTCGAATTCACATCATTCTCCCCCTCTTGAAAATGATTTGTCCTCAAATCTTCTGTTCCTTCATCACCTATAGCAAAAGAAATTAAATTAGAAATATGTATGTTATAGCTAACAATATATTTATCAGATAACTTATTGTTGTAATTATTATTAATGAGTTTTAATATTTTAAATGATCTCTCTAATCTAAGAAATTTTAATAGTTTTCTATTGATAAACATTTCATTCCTTATATGTAAACTAACCCAAATCCCTGGATCAAAAATAACTTTCATGAAACTCTTGTTGTAAAGATTAATATTTCCTTGAGTCTGTTGTTTTCTATCCAATGGATTAAAACCATAGATAATTTCCAATGGTGATAACTTAGTCTCTAAATAAATATAACAATTATAAGCAAACATAACATGTGGTAAACATGTAGTTAAAAATAGAAATTTTGTAGCAAACAAAGTATTCCAAGAAAAACTAAGCAATTTAGTATCAATGATTATAAGCAAGCCGTACCTTCCAGATAATTTATCAGCAACTACATTTTTTATACCTTGCTTACACTTGATCACATAAGGAAATATTTTGATGAAATTCACCCACCTTGCATGACACTCATTCAGCTTGAGGGCTACTCTGCTGAACTTTTCATTATAATATGCAATTGATCTTCTTTCCTGACTTACCAAATAAGGTGTTTGCCAATCTTGAATTACCGTAATTTTCTTGTCAATGGCAATCCCTTCAAAACTTATAACATATCCAGGAAATACAAGTTTACCCAAACACAATATGCAATTCTTCAATTTGGAAAACAACTGATATTTCCTAAAAACTTGCAAGGTAATTTTTAAACATCCTTCATGTTTATTTAAGTCATTGTTGTATATTATAATTTTATCAAAATATATGGCAACAAAGTTTTTAATAAAAGCTGGCATGATATAATTTATTAACCTCATAAAAGTGTTGTATGCATTAGTCAAACTAAAAATCATAGCCAACCATTCATATAAATCATGTTTTACTTTTAATGCAGTTTTTAATCCATGATTAGCTTTCATTCGAATTTTAGAATATTCACTCTTGTGATTAAATTTTGAAAAGAAATAGTTTTCATGCATTTCATCTACCATAATATTTACATGAGGAATAGATTTAAGATAAATTACCTTCATACGGTTCATGATTCGAAAATCAACATACTTTCACCAAATTTTGTTTTTCTTAGGCATTTGCACAATACCTGAATTCATGTTATCCCGTGCATATCCTAGCTTCTTGAAATTTAGGATTTGGTGTTGAATTTGATACTTGATTTCTCGATCAGGTTGTAAACCAGGAGTTTTCTCCATAGGAATGACATCCCTGAATTCTTGCATAAGAGAAATACTAATGCTCGGCAAATATCCGACAATATGGTTAGTAAAATATAAATCCTTGTACATAAGTACTGTAAGGATAGGATATGGAATTGTATCTCTCTTGATCTCACTTTTTCTCTCCATAAAATTATTTTTACTCTCTTTTCTTTGTATTATGGCTTTTCTCTCTTCTTTTTCAACCTTGCCTTTTCTCTCTTCATCTTCAATTTTGGCGTTTCTCTCTTCTTTTTCAATGTTACCTTTTTTCTCTTCAATTTTGGCTTTTCTCTCTTCTTGTTTTTTTGCTATTTTCTTTTCATTTGCCTTTTTCTTTTTCAACTGATCCTGAAAAACTTGTTGTAAAGTTAAAGGTACAAGAGATATTGGTCTATTATTCATCACGAATGAGTACCTATCTGTTGATCTATCATATGTAACATGACGGTCTAACTTCCAAGGTTCTCCCAATAAAATATGACATGCATACATTGGTACTATATCACATAATATTTTATCATGATATTTCCCAATAGAGAATGACACTATCACCTGTTGGGTTACCTCAAGTTTGGGTTTGATCATTCAGCCTTTGAATTTGATATGGCTTTGGATGCTTCATTATATGTAATGCCAACTTCTTCATAAGCTCGGTGCTAGCAAAGTTAGTGCAGCTTTCCCCATCTATGATAACAGAACAAACTTTATTTTTCATAGAGCAATGAGTATGAAGTAACTTCTCACATTGGTTATCTAAGATATCATCAATCCATGGTCTGTCCCAAGTAGTGGGTTGATTGAAGGAATTGAGCTTGATGTTGCTGCGATTAACTTGGAGATCATCGAACTCCCCCAGTTCCTGTTGTTCAAAGCATCGAGATCGACTGCTCCACGGTTGTTCAATGGAAGTATGTGAGTGTCGTCTCACACCTTCCTCCAAGCGGTCCATTCGCGTATGAAGTGGCTCAAATTCAGACTTCACTATCTGTTTCATTTGACTCTTCATTGCTTTCCATTGTAGGTTTTGAATAGGCGATATGAAACCCTCTTCTTTCATTGTGTTTCCTTGTTGTTGGGCCTTCTGAACCTGATAATTGTTAGAAAGAAAAGAACCTCGCAACTCTCCCTCACATGTTTCTCTCAAACACTCATGTTTCACACTCAAATGGATTTTTCTTATAGATTTAAAGCACTCTTGCCTTTTTCCACTCATATGTCTTCTTTCAATCTTAATTGAACTTTAAAAACAAATCATTTTTTACGAAGCAATTCAACTTGAGAAACAATCAAGACATTTCGATAAAGGTTTTCAAAATGTAATTCCAAAGAATTTAAGTGAGAGGTATGAATAGACTCAAATATAAGAGTAAAATTTAAATAGAGAAGAAAGAAATGAAGTAATGGACTTAGATAGAGCAGAATAAGAATGTGATATAAGATAGAATTGTGTGCCACTTTTTTTTTCTTTTGCCTTTTTTTTCACGAATTTTTTTTCCTCTTTTTTTTTAGCACGAACTTTTTTTGCTTTTTTTTCTTTTTTTTTTGCACGAATTTTTGGCTTTTTTTTCTCTGAAGAGAAGATAGAAAGAAGAATATGATATTTTTTTTTATAGAGAATAGAAATAGGTAGAGAAGATAAAAAAAAGAACTAGATAAAAAAAATGATATGGAACTTGCCGTGCAACCGTGTGCTCTGATACCAACTGATGCGAACCTCGCCAATATGCTGACGACACCCTACACCAAATATGGCAACGATCCCAAGACTTTCACGACGCAAGTGCGAAAAGATGGAATATACCTTGTTTATGTGAGAAACAAGGTATGGGATATGTAGACGCCACACCCAAATCCTCTAAGAAGAACTCTTAGAAAACCCCGGGTGATAAGTCTTGATTGCTTGAACGCCACAGGTAAAAACCTGATAAGTTCAAAAGCTCTTTCAAGATAGAAAGAAGACAAAACCTCACAAGATATAAATTCCAAAGTGTGTGTCTCCAATGCTGTGGAGTATGCCTTTTATAGGCTCATAAAACAACCGAATGACCCACATAATGAGGAAAAAATCTATTATGGTTATAAGCTAACCTTATCTAATCTAGCTACCTAATATTATCCTAAGAGATTTATTATATTTATAAATCTCTCCTTATTAATTAAATCTGGACCTTCTGTTGGGCTCTTCTTGGGCTCTTCATTTGGGCTTTTATTTGGATATGCAGCAATCTCTTTAATCAGCCCATATAAAGCTTATTTGAATCTTTTAGCCCTTGACCTTCTGATTGGGCCCTCTTGAAGTCTCAATTAATCATTTATCCCATTTGGTGACAAAGTGTTCAGCTTCATTGCAGGTTCGTTTGATTGGGCTTGTGAATTTGTAGACTCTTTTGTCGAATTCACATCATGCACATCCTTCATTATGAAGGTCAAATACACAATCCCAGGCCAACCCATCCACTGAACCCACTTGTGACATCGGAGCGATTTTACCGGCCACCTAGATAGAAACACGTCCACTTCTACCTTGAGAATGAGTGTATGTTCACGACATTCGACCCTCAATAACGTAAAAATTCTCTGTGTCCGTATGAGGACAGAGACCTCATCCTGACCCCACCCTAGTCTCATGCACTTGAAGCTACGTCGAGCTTCACAAGGCTTCTGGTACGACTAATTGCCCTTATATCCACCATGTTGTCCAAGGCCCAAGAACACATCACTACCCCTCTTGGGCATCTTGAAGGTCTCGTAAATATAGTGTATGGACAATCACATTTTTCATGATGCCATAAATCTATGGTGCCACTGGTCCAACGACCCCAACCCTCAACTCAACTTGCAACTATTTGTCTTTACTAGTACGGAGATCTATCACGTTGCACTGCCACTAGTTGACTGAGTATGTCGGTCCTGTCTTGGTACCATGGCCAAACAATTCAATTACTTAAGTTTTTATGGCATATAAATCATGTTTGCTTACACCTCCTGCTCGTGCCAACCGGCCTAGGGCCCACTATTCGAGATTTTCAAAATTGGGCATAACAACCCCCAAGTTCCAAAACCGAGGCCTTCGACCTAACAGAGCTATTCGAGCTCCTGCCAAGAAGGTCCCCCAAATTATTTAAGCAGTGGCACACAAGTCAAGGGAGAACACTTCCGACAAAATATTTTTTCAACTATACATCATACCAACCAAGTATGAGGACATCTCTACTCATAATCGGTGAAGGGTTTACCACTTCCTTCGAGAAAGTTTCATCTTACCAACCGGGTATGATCTACTTACACCAGTAAATAGTTTTTCACATGATTTTCACATCACTCTATTCGTGTGTGATGTTTAAAATACCACTTAAGAGTGAGTTTTCATTTCCGAGGTGCTTATCATCCCAACTAGGTATGATATAAAAATCCCACTCACCCGATTGCACAGTGAAATTCCTCTAAGTCGATTTTCGTCCCTTGCGAGCTTAATCTCAACTGGCATTCCCAATGTCTCGTGTTCCTACAGAAAATGAACATTATTGTTCATTATCATTTGGATTGATCACCTTCATTCATTATAAATAACTAAATATTCAACTTTTCAAATATTTACAATTTGGTCCCTAAGTGGAGATGTCATCACACCTGAATGGTTTGATGAGTGGTATTTTGTCAGAAGTGTTCTCCCCTAATTATGTGCCAATGCTTATAATTTTTGGGAGACTTTCTTGATGAGAGCTAGAATAGCTCAGATAGGCGAGAGGCCTCGGTTTTGGAACTTGTGGGGCTAAATGCCCGGTTTTGGAAAATCATGTACAATGAACCCAAGGCTAGTTGGCACGAGCAGGAGCTCGAAAACAAACATGATGTTTAAGCCATGAAATTTCTTAATGAATGAATTTTGTGATTTCACCATGGTACCAAGATAGGACCGACATACTCAATGGACTGGTGGCAGGAAGAGGTCGATGGACCGGTCTAGACTAATAGCTGCAGGTCGAGTTGAGTGTCGGGGCCATTGGACCAATGGCACCAAAGATAAATGGATTTGTGGAAAACTTTTGTTTGTGCATGCACTTGAGATTCGGGACGATCAAGACACTTAAGAGGGGTAGTGATGCGTCCCAGGGGCTACTAGATGACATGGCGGAGATAAGGGTAGTCTATCATGCTAGTAGTCAGGGAAGCTTGACATAGCTTTATGCGCATGAGGCGGGGGTGGGGTCGGGATGAGGTCTCTAATCTCATATGGACATGGAGTTGATCAACCGATCAACCCAAGGGAGAAAAACCGAACTAGTTCACGAACCCCAACCATTAGAGAAAGGGAAAATGGGGAAATTTACAAATCCCAAGTGAGCTAAAGAGTTATAAAAGTCATGAAAAAGGACTTTGGAATAAATTGGAAAAGAAAACCAAACCGGTTAAGGTGAATCGGACCTGAACCAGATTGAATCGATTTGAACCAACATTGAACCGATTTATAAATTCATTTTTTCTAGGTGGCTTAAAATATTCAAAATGGGGAATTGAAGCCACCATTGGATAGATAATGAATTTAGATAAATTTAGAAAATTTTAATTTTGAAAAACATGATCGAATCGGGCATGAATCAGCCGGTTTAAACATTGAACCCGGTTCAGAACAGTGTCGTTTTCTTCCTTCAGATGACAACATTGTTCACTCGCTAGAAGAATGGACAGCACCAACGAAGTTGAATCGACTCCGTTCAGGGCATTTCAGGCCATGAATATACACCATAAAGGTGCCAAACGGATGACCAAAGAGTCCCCAACCTCCTTATATAAAGAACCCTTCTCCATTCATCCTCCTCACACCTGAAAACTCCACTCTCTTTCAACTGCTCCATTTTCCAGTAAGCTCGAACTAGAGCTCCAATTTGGGCAGCTTTCTCAACCTCAGAAGGTGAGGTCGGGTTCTTTAAACTCTGGGGAAAGTCAGCTATCTTATAGCAACCTCCATTCGATCCCAGGACTGCCGAAGAAACACCAGCGTAATCAAACAGTGAAGTAGCTTCGACGGACTGAAACTACCCTATTTCAGCCTAGATGAAATCGACCGAATTCAGCTCTCCTTAGGCCAAACCAAGCTTTACCAACATACCCACAGCCCTTAGACAATCTCAACTTAGCTAAAAGGTAAGCCAATTTGGCACTCTTCAATTGTTGCAAGTTAGAGTTAGAGAGAGAAACTAGAGAGTTTCATTGACGAAATTCTCCCTCGATTCGAGGTCAATTGTAGGAATTCTTGATTCTAGAAGATACCTCAGGAAGAGAGCTATCTTCCCTGATAGAGAGATTGGACTACCGCACCTCCGACGGTAAGATTTCGAAGCTTTATCTCTGTACGTTCAGTTTTCCAGCAAAACTTCATTTGAGCTCAATTCAGACCCAAACGATGCGGTTCAAAGCTCAATTGAATTGTATAGAAGTGTAGGAATTGATCCATATCTTCAATTGGAGTAATTAACCTCGATTGAATGGTCAATTTGATAAAATCAAATTCGGCCAGTTGGAAAGGGGGAAATTGGGGAAAATTTGGGGATTTCATAAAATTGAGGACCAATTGGCCATGGAAAGGATGTTGGAGGACCAATTGGTCAGTTTTTGAAAATAATTGGTGTCAAATTGCCATTTTTGTAAAGTAGTGGCAAAATATTAATTTTTGAAAAGTTGGGGACCAAATTGGAAATTTGGAAAACTTGAGCCCCTTAAATAATTTTGAATAAATTGAGGACCCAAAGTGAATTTTGGAGGTTTCGAGACTCAATTTGGGGAAAAGTTGGCATTAGGGACCTGAAGTCAAGAAAAATAAACTTTAGGGGCTTAAGTGCAATTAAATGTAAATTTTGAGCCTAGTCATTCATATGTGAGTAATGAAGGTTGTTATGCCAAGTATTCATAAATAAAGATGTTCAAATAGTGTAGGAACACGAGAGACCAGAACACCAACAATGACAAGATAATGTGGACGTGGAAACCGACTGAAGAAGAGTACACTTAAGTTATCGGGTGAGTGGTTTTATTCACATCATACTTGGTTGGGATGATTAGCACTTCGTAAACGAAAAACCACTTATGTGGGATTTTAACATCACACCTGGTTGGAGTGATGTGAGAATTAAGCAAAAAAACTAATTACCGGTTGTAAGTAGAGAGATCATACCTGGTTGGTATGATGGACTTCCTTAAAGGAAGGAGAAAACCCACTTTGTAAGCGGAGATATCATCACACCCAAATTGTGTGATGAGTGGAAAGATTATTTTGTCAGTAATGTTCTCCCCTGATTGTGTGCCAATGCTTAAAATTTTTGGGAGACCTTGACGAGAGTTAGAATAGCTCATATAGGCCATAGCCTCAGTTTTGGAACTTGTAGGGCTAAATGCTTGGTTTTGAAAAATCACGTACAGTGGGCCCAAGGCTAGTTGGCATGAGCAAGAGCTCATAAACAAACATGATGTATAAGCAATGAAAATTTTTAATGAATGAATTATGTGATTTTGCTATGGTACCAAGACACGATCGACATACTTAATGGAGTGACATTGCGACAGGACCAGGTTGACGGACCGGTCTAGACAAACAGGTGCAGGTCGAGTTGAGGATCGAGGCCATTGGATGAGTGGCACCAAAGATAAATGACTTTGTGGAAAACTTTTGTTTGTGCATGCACTTGAGATTTGAGACCATCAAGATGCCCAAGAGGGGTAGTGATGCGTCATAGGGGCTACTAAACGACATGGTGGAGATAAGGGCAGTCTATTGTGCCAGCCGTTAAGGAAGCTCGACGTAGCTTCATGTGCATGAGGTCGAAGTGGGTTCGAGATGAGGTCTTTGTACTTATTCGGACATAGAGTTAATTTCGGGTTTGATGGTCGGATGTCGCGAACATCCACTCATACCCAAGGTAGAAGTGGACAGACTTCTATATAGGTGGTTGGTAAAGTCGCTTTGACGCCACAAGTAGGTGTAATGGACAGGCTGACCTTCAAATGTGTGATTCTTTTCTTGATGAAGGGTGTGTGTTGATTGTTAAACACACCTGATGTGAAAATAAGGAAAACGGTTTGAAAAACCAGAATTTGAGAAAAGAATATTTTAAGAAAAATAAGGAGTTTAGCACACTCCGATTAAAGATGTTTTGATTATAAAAACTTTCTCCCAATACCCATTCACTTAGTTGTCGAACTCACCCTTCCCTTTACTCATTTTAGGTAAACAAGGAAAAAACCAAATTTAAATATCTTATGAGAATTGTAAAGACATGTATGTCTATTTAAAAGATTTCAGTTTTATATAATGTTATTATTGGAAAAATAGGAAAAATGACGCCTTATTACCCGCGGTATAAAAAATGGCGAAACCATTCATGAAACAAAGGTAGTGTCGGGTTGCTCACGAGTATCCAACCAAATCGGGTTGGATCGTGATAATTAACTTGGTGAAAGTTCCCGTCTCTATAATATTGAGGCGATTTATAGGGTTTGCACGGATTCTCGACTGAAAAAAAATCGAGCCAATGCGTGAAATTGAAAATTGAAAATTGGGTGCACCGAAGATATATAGGCGAATGAGTACATGAGAGAATCTCATAAAAGTGGGTGCACCATTTGTGAATAAGTTGAGAGGTACATGGGGAAGCCTTTGAAAACTGCATGCATCGAACGCATATAGTCTTGTTAGATCCAAAGATGGGTTGAAATCTCATATGAGCTGGTGACATGAAGATGGAACATAAGAGAAGTATCCATGCTGGGTTGGACGAAGCTAAAAAGAAGATTGAGCCACAGTCGTGACTTAGCCTAGGAAGACAACCCATTTTGAGAAAACCTTCGGTTCCCTATATCAGATTTTATATATGAGAAGCTCGAAGAAGATGATTAGCGAATGCATTAGTAATAACATCGGGCATCGAAGAATAATGAGAACCTAGTGGAAATAAGATACGATGTCTTAGGGAGTAGAGATGCTGAAAATGAGAATTTATTGAGGTTTACGTAGTGAATAACTGATATTTTCGATATTTGAAAACCACTAATATCATCCATTTGCAGTTAATTGTTAAGCATCCACCCTCTGTCTTTCTTCGTAATGATTTGGATCATGTTAGTAGATCCATGCAATAATGATGCTAAAAGAAGTTCATAAGAGAGTGTTGCTTGGGGCACAAGAAAGCATATGTATCAATCTCTTGATATTAAAATGATACACCGCAAGGAGGTGGTGAACACGCTAGGAGGGCTCAGCTAGAAGCCACTTATTCATTTCCCTGGGACGAAGTTGGTGGCATAGGCCCAGGCATTGTTGGCCACCGGATCAGCCAGATGGTCTGACAGGTTCTCAATGGGGCCCTTGCCCGTGACAATAGCCTGAACGAAGAAGCCGAACATCGAGAACATGGCAAGCCTTCCATTCTTGATCTCCTTCACCTTCAACTCAGCAAATGCCTCCGGGTCATCTGCTAGCCCAAGCGGATCAAAGGCACCACCAGGGTAAAGAGGGTCGAGCCCTTCTCCCAACGGGCCACCTCCGACCCGGTACCCTTCGATGAGCCCCATGAGCACTACCTGGGTAGCCCAGATGGCCAGGATGCTCTGGGCGTGGATCAGGTTAGGGTTGCCCAAGTAGTCGAGCCCTCCCTCAGAGAAGATCTGGGCTCCGGCCTTGAACCAAACAGCCTCACCGAACTTGACCCCGTTCTTGGAGAGGATCTCAGGGAAGACACACCCTAAGGCACCCAGCATGGCCCACCTGGAGTGGATCACCTCGAGCTCACGGTTCTTGGCGAAGGTCTCGGGGTCGGCAGAGAGACCGGCAGTGTCCCAACCATAGTCTCCTGGGAACTCTCCGGTCAAGTATGAAGGTGTCTGCTCGGAGAACGGTCCCAGGTACTTTGGACGGTCAGGTCCATACCTATTAGGAGACAATTCACATGTTACCTATTTTAAAGATGGTAAATCTACTGCTGACAATATAGATAACATTGAAATTGAAGGGAGCCTTTTGAGCAAAAAAAAAATACAAAACTTGAACGGAGCATGCCGGATTAGCCCGTTACAAAGACGGGTCAAACCGACTAATATACCTCGATCTCATCATCCACGATAGAAACCCATCATTTCACATGGAATATCGTAACAATTGTGGTAGGGGGAATTACCAGATGCTCTGAGGAGCGCTCTTCACGGTCCTCCTCATGGAGACACGGCCACCCCTGAAGCTCTCGCCCTTACGGACAAGCCCATTCGACTGCTTCAAGGCAGTCTGGCCAGCAAATGAGGACTGCTGAATGACAGAGGTGGCCATAGCTTGCGACGGAGGGACCAAGAGATGTTGCTATTTAGTCTGTGTGGATGGCGCTGATAGCAATTGGGAAGGTTGAAGGATGTTTATAATGAAAGGGGGATCACTATGTGGATGAGGATATGTACACGTCAGCGTCACTCCATTGGTCCTCTTGTTCACCCCAAATTGGCACTCTTATCTGATTTAGATTTCGGGGCTGATATTTCTCTCGAGATTGAGCAGTCTGGTCCGATTGTGCTGACGTGTCACATCTTTCATTGCTTTAACATCACATCTTTGCACCCTAATGAAGACATGTCATAAAGTAATTAATAAATTTATGTGAAAATAGAAATTATAAATTTATATACAATAGTTCATAAAAAACTCTCTACAATACATAAATTCTAATACATATAATTTTTTATCTCTCAACTGAGTTGTCTCGCAGCCTTCAGCCATTATCCCTTTGTTGAAGCCTCCTTTGCAGCTCTCCATCTTAGTGTCAACCGGGTATCGAAGTTCTTAATCTATTGTCCTTCGTCGTGGCGATCAACCCCTCTGTTCACAGCCTCTTGTCATGTGACCCTCAGCCCTCCGTCCAAGCGTCCACTTGCAACCCTCAGTTTCAGCTCAGCTAGGCATCTTGGTTTTCAATTCTCCGTCCTCAGTCATGATCTTGCTGTCTTCAGCTCTCTATCAAAACTTTTGTTTGTAGCCCCAACAGTTCAAACTTTGCAAGCACACCAGAATGTCATGCACAATTCTCTCTCCTTCGTGAGAATAACCTTCTCCCACATGATAAAGCCCTATCTCCGCCGAGACCGATTTTCCTGAGAGGCCCTCCCTCTCGGTCCTCTTCCACTGCAATTGTTTATATGAATTTTGGGATAAATGTCAGTCTTTGATTCTACCTCGAGGACGAAGGTTGCTTGAACATAGATTTATATGCATCACCCTCTATTTTTTATTGCCTCATAAATTATTATAATTATTATTTTATCTCTTATTAATAAAAATATTTATTTTTTATAAATTTATTTGGAAAATTACTATTTTATCACTTATTTACATAATATTTACTGTTTTCCACTTAAATCCGAAAATGACTTTACATATACCCGTATATCTTAAAAATAAGCCTATTTAGGTTACTATTAGGAATATTTTTCATATTTTTTCATATTTGCAATTTGATCACCAAAATTTTTGTAATTACAATTTAATCACTAAAATTTAGAATTAAAATCAAATAAATTTCTAAATTTACAACTTACCTCTAATTACTCTTATTATACTCCTAATAACTTGTGTAAGGAGTGGGAGTCCTACCCCGACCAACCACGGTCGGATTTGGCCATTTGCCAAAATTGGCTAAAATCGAACAATAGAGTGTGTTGATATAAATTCTCACCGGAGGTAGCTGTAGAGCTGACCACACCTTAAATGTTTTGTAGCCAAGGTCTAGGCAAAACGTTTTGTGGTGGTGGTCGCCCAAGTGGTCGTTGATGTTAGGAGCAATTGGTCGTCGACTAGCCTCGATCAGACAGAACTACACAAATCTACTGGCGAAAATTAGCTCATACCGGTTGATTTCTCCCTTGTTGGAGGTCGGCTCAGGAAATGATGGTGTAGAGAGTGGGAGGCCAACAATTTGGCATCGGTGGGAGCCGAAGGACCGAGAAATGGCCCCCGAAAGGGCCGCCAGTAGTGGTCGATTCTGTTATCCATAATTGGGGTTGGGCAAAATGGCAATTTTTTGGCCACTACTAGGTCAGAATCTGGCATGGATCTCTAGAGGACTAAACTACCATAAATTAGATGCCAAGATCACTTCATTTGGTGATAAGAAGAGAGAGATATGTCCATTTTACTCACCAGTGGTTGGGGAGCAGATTGGGAATGATTTTTCTCACTTTGAATGGTAATATCAAGCTATCAGCGAGGAGTTAATGTAATTAAATCAATATGGATGCTGTTAGCTTAGTTCTTAGTTGATTTATCCAATTTTTAGCACTTAATTTGATAAAAAATTAAGTCAATTAAAGCAATATCATGAAGCAGTGTAGTAGAAACTATCAGTTAGTGTTTGTTGTTCGGTGGCTCGAGGTGAGTCTGGTAAGTTGGATCGACTCAACGCATTCTTTTTTTCTTTTCTTTTCATTTTTTAACTTTTAAATTACCATTTTACCCTTTTGTGTTCTTTTATAATTAAATTCTAAATCCCAGCTGATGTGAATCTGACAAAAAGTCTACAAATTCACAAGTTCAATCAACCGGACCTGCAATGGAGCTGAACACTTTGTCACTAAATGGGATAAATGATCACTTGAAACTTCAAGAGGGCCCAATCACAAGGTTAAGGGGCTAAAATATTCAAAGAAGTTATATGGGCTAATTAAAGAGATTGCCAAAAATCCAATTGGAAGACCAATTGAAGAGACCTGGAAAAGCCCACGAGAAGGAAACCCAACTAAAGAGTTCAAGAAAACACCCCGTCTAGATTTTAATTAATGAGTAAAGATTTATTTATTAAATAATAATATTAGATTTTTAATTAGTTAAGATCTTTAAATTAGTTATTAAAAATACCCTAGATATTTAGATTATTAGATATGGTTGGCATGTAACCATAAGATATATTTTCCTTATTTTTTTGCTATTCAGTTGTTATATGTGCCTATAAAAGGCATACTCCATAGCATTGGAGGGAGACACTTTGGAATTTCAATCTTGTTAGTTTTGTCTTCTTTCTATCTTGAAAGGGCTTTTGAACTTATCAGGTTTTTACCTGTGGCGTTCAAGCAATCAAGACTTATCACCCGAGGTTTTCTAAGAGTTTTTCTTAGAGGATTTGGGTGTGGCATCTACATATCCCATACCTTGTTTCTCACATAAACAAGATATACTCCATCTTTTCGCACTTGCATCGTGAAAGTCTTGGGATCGTTGCCATATTTGGTGTAGGGTGTCATCAGCATATTGGCGAGGTTCGCATCAGTTAGTATCAGAGCAGACGGTTGCACGACAAGTTCTATCCCATCTTTTTATCTTTTTCTTTTTTTTTTATCTTCTCTACCTATTTCTATTCTCTATAAAAAATTATCATATTTTTCTATTTATCTTCTCTTCAGTAGGTTAAAAAAAAGAGAAAAAAAAGCCAAAAAAAAGTTCGTGCTAAAAAAAAGCAAAAAAAAAAAAGAGGCACACAATTCTATCTTATATCTCATTCTTATTCTACTCTAAGTCTATTACTTCATTCTATCTTAATTTCTTTCTTTTCTATCTAAATTTTACTCTTATTTCTAAGTCTATTCATACCTCTCACTTAAATTCTTTGGAATTGCTTTTTGAAAACCTTTATCAATATGTCTTGATTGTTCCTCAAGTTGAACTGCTTTGTAAAAACGATTTGTTTTTAAAGTTTAATTTAGATTGAAAGAAGACATATGAGTGGAAAAAGGCAAAAGTGCTTTAAATCTATAAGAAAAAGCCATTTGAGTGTGAAACACGAGTGTTTGAGAGAAACATGTGAGGGAGAGTTGCGAGGTTCTTTTCTTTCTAACAATTATCAGGTTTAGAAGGCCCAATAACAAAGAAACACAATGAAAGAAGAGGGTTTCATATCTCCTATTCAAAACCTATAATGGAAAACAATGAAGAGTCAAATGAAACAGATAGTGAAGTCTGAATTTAAGCCACTCCATACGCGAATGGATCGCTTGGAGGAAGGTGTGAGACAACACTCACATCAACATACTTCCATTGAACGACCATGGAGCAGTCGATCTCGATGCTCCGAACCATAGGAACTGGGGGAGTTCGATGATCTTCAAGTTAATCGCGGCAACATCAAGCTCAATTCCTTCAATCAACCTACTACTTGGAACATACCATGGATTGATGATATCTTGAACAACCAACGTGAGAAGTTATTTCATACTCGTTGCTCTATGAACAATAAGGTTTGTTGTGTTATCATAGATGGGGAAAGCTGCACTAACTTTGCTAGCACCGTGCTTGTGGAGAAGTTGGCATTACATACAACGAAGCATCCAAGCCCATATCAAATTAAAAGGCTGAAGGATCAACCCAAACTCGAGGTAACCCAACAGGTGATAATATCCTTCTCTATTGGGAAATATCAGGATGAAATGTTATGTGATGTAGTACCAATGCATGCATGTCATATTTTATTAGGAGAACCTTGGAAGGTAGATCGTCACGTTACATATGATAGATTAACAGATAGGTACTCATTCGTGATGAATAATAGACCAATATCTCTTGTACCTTTGACTTTACAACAAGTTTTTCAGGATCAGTTGAAAAAGAAAAAGGCAAATGAAAAGAAAATAGCAAAAAAACAAGAAGAGAGAAAAGCCAAAATTGAAGATGAAGAGAGAAAAGGCAATATTGAAAAAGAAGAGAGAAAAGCCAAAATTGAAGATGAAGAGAGAAAAGGCAATATTGAAAAAGAAGAGAGAAAAGCCAAAATTGAAGATGAAGAGAGAAAAGGCAAGGTTGAAAAAGAAGAGAGAAAAGCCATAATAAAAAGAAAAGAGAGTAAAATTAATTTTATGGAGAGAAAAAGTGAGATCAAGAGAGATATAATTTCATATCCTATCCTTACAGTGCTTATGTACAAGGATTTATGTTTTACTAACCATATTGTCGGATATTTACCGAGCATTAGTATTTCTCTTATGCATGAATTCAATAATGTCATTCCTAAGAAGAAAACTCCTAGTTTGCAACCTGATTGAGAAATCAAATATCAAATTCAACACCAAATCCTAAATTTGAAGAAGCTAGGATATGCACGGGATAACATGATTTTAGATAATGTGCAAATGCCTAAGAAAAATAAAATTTGGCGAAGGTGTGTTGATTTTTGAATCATCAACCGTATGAAGGTAATGTATCTTCAATCTATTCCTCAAGTTAATATTATGTTAGATGAGTTGTATGAAAACTATTTGTTTTTAAAATTTAATCACAAGAGTGAATATTTTGAAATTCGAATGAAAGCTAATTATAGATTGAAAACTGCATTAAAGGTAAAATATGGTTTATATGAATGGTTGGCTATGATTTTTAGTTTGACTAATGCATATAACACTTTTATGAGGTTAATAAATCATATCCTATGTGATTTTATTAAAAACTTTGTTGCCAAATATTTTGATAAAATCATAATATACAACAATTACTTAGATGAACATGAAGGATATTTAAAAATTGCCTTACAATTTTTTAGGAAATATAAGTTGTTTGCCAAATTGAAGAATTGCATACTGTGTTTGGGTAAACTTGTATTTCTTCGATATGTTATAAGTTTTGAAGGGATTGCCATTGATAAGGAAATTAAGGTACTTCGAGATTGGCAAACACCCTATTTGGTAAGTGAGGAAAGAAGAACAATTGCACATTATAATGAAAAGTTCAGCGGAGTAGCCCTCAAGCTGAATGAGAATCATACAAGGTGGGTAGAATTCATTTATACATCCGGTTATGTGATCAAGATGCAAGGTATGAAAAATGTAGTTGCTCATACATTAATCTAGAAGGTACATTTTGCTTACAATCATTGATACAAAATTGCTTAATTTTTCTTGGAATACTTTGTTGGTTACAAAACTTCTATTTTCAACTGCATGTTTATCACATGTTGTGATTGCATATAATCGCTATATTTATTCAGTGATTAAGTTATTACCATTGGAGATTATCTATGGTTTTAATCCATTGGATAGAAAACAGCAAACTCAAGAAAATATTAATCTTTACAACAAGAATTAATGAAAGTTGTTTTTGATCCAGGGATTTTGATTAGCCTACATCCGAGGAATAAACGGTTTATAGATAGAAAAATATCAAAATTTCTTAGATCAGAGAGATCATTTAACGTGTTAAAACTCATTAATAATAATTACAAAAACAAGTTATCTGATAAATATACTGTTAGCTATAGCATACATATTTCTAATTTAATTTCTTTTGATATAGGTGATGAAGGAACAGAAGATTTGAGGACAAATCATTTTCAAGAGAGGGAGAATGATGTGAATCTGACAAAAAGTCTACAAATTCACAAGTTCAATCAACCGGACCTGCAATGGAGCTAAACACTTTGTCACCAAATGGGATAAATGATCACTTGAAACTTCAAGAGGGCCCAATCACAAGGTTAAGGGGCTAAAATATTCAAAGAAGTTATATGGGCTAATTAAAGAGATTGCCAAAAATCCAATTGGAAGCCCAATTGAAGAGACCTGGAAAAGCCCACGAGAAGGAAACCCAACTAAAAAGTTCAAGAAAAAACCCCGTCTAGATTTTAATTAATGAGTAAAGATTTATTTATTAAATGATAATATTAGATTTTTAATTAGTTAAGACCTTTAAATTAGTTATTAAAAATATCCTAGATATTTAGATTATTAGATATGGTTAGCATGTAATCATAAGATATATTTTCCTTATTTTTTGGCTATTCAGTTGTTATATGTGCCTATAAAAGGCATACTCCATAGCATTGGAGGGAGACACTTTGGAATTTCAATCTTGTTAGTTTCGTCTTCTTTCTATCTTGAAAGGGTTTTTGAATTTATCAGGTTTTTACCTATGGTGTTCAAGCAATCAAGACTTATCATTCGGGGTTTTCTAAGAGCTCTTCTTAGAGGATTTGGGTGTTGCGTCTACATATCCCATACCTTGTTTCTCACATAAACAAGGTATATTCCATCTTTTCGCACTTGCGTTGTGAAAGTCTTGGGATCGTTGCCATATTTGGTTTCATTCTCGGCTCCAGGTCTCATTCCTATTTTTTGCTTTTGCCTCTAAATTGAGACTTTCATTCCCGACTTTCGACCCCATACCGGGTCTAGAATTTTGTTCTTGATTTTAGTTCTTCTTTTAACTTTGGGATCACATTTCCCCACTTTGGGTTTTATTCCTAGTTTGAGATTTTATTCCCGGTTCACACTCAATTTTTGGTCCTTAGGGTTTAACCCGGGTTTCGGAAGTTTTAATGTTATAGAAAGTCTCAAATAAAGTAGTGTTGGCCCTACCTATGTGGGAGAAGTGTATCTCATAATGAATAACGTGTAAAGGGAAGTAACACAAAGGTGTTGAACACAAAGCGCACAAGTACATATGATATCACAAATCATAGTAAGACCCCTTTGTGTTACTTCCATGATGGAATAATGATCGGATGAAAACTTGGGGGAGGGGGGGGTGTGAAGACCAAAGTGGGCTAGGAGAAAAATTTCTCATGCCTAAAAATAAAAGTTTCGAGTACAAAACCTCTAAACAAAGGGGAGGAGTAACACTAAGATTGTCACGCCCCGACCTTGTTTTGTCGAATCCCTGTGATCAACCCGCCACTCTCCTGATTTATTAAAGAGTTTCCCCCTTATTATAGACCGTAAAGAGTAAAGCGTCCTTTAAACCTGCACCTTTTCCAGGAATAACATAAACGGAACTGCATAATAATTTAGATTTAAGGGTATGCTTTCTGAAATCTCCTGAAAGGGATATAAAGGAGGGGGTGAGTACGACTACTCAGTGAATGAGTTTTCAAAAGTTTAGACTTTTAAGAAAACATTTATTATTGGAGTGTGCCAGACAACTTTATTTAAAAAATCCTTTCATTTGAAATCTCGGGTTTATCACCATTTCCATATTAATCATGGTGTGTCATCACCCAATGCACATCCTTCATAATGAAGGTTACACACATTCACAGGTTAGCACGACCACTGAACCCACTTGTGGCTTCAGAGCGACTTTATCGGCCACCCGGATAGAAGTACATCTACTTCTACCATGGGAATGAGTAGATGTACGCAACATCCGATCCTCAATCCTGAAATTGATTCTTCGTGTCCATATGTGGACAGAGACCTCATCTCGTCCCCACCCTGGTCTCAGTAGCTTGGTGCTACTCCAAATTTCGCACAAACACCTGAAACGACAAATTGCCCTTATACTCAGCCAATTGGCATCTTTCTCCCTTATCCACTTTAAGGATCACTTCCCTTCTCCCCAATTATTGTAATAAGGGAAGGTAGCTCATTTTTATCTGTGTCGCCTCTATTTGATACTTGCGATTTAGAGCGTCTTCCACCACATTGGGCTTCCCGAGGGGGTATTCTATCACAAGGTCGTAGTCCTTTACCAACTCCAGCCATCTCCTCTAGCAAAGGTTCAACTTCCTTTGAGTTAAGAAGTACTTAAGACTCTTGTGATCGGTATATATCTTACACTTAACCACATATAGGCAGTGTCGCTAAATCTTGAGGGCGAACACTTTTGCGGCTAACTCTAAGTGGTGGGTAAGGTAGTTCTTCTCATGTACCTTTTGTTGTCGTGAGATATAGGAGATAACCTTTCCTTGATGCATTAATACGCATCTGAGTCCTTGTCTGGATGCGTCACTATTGACTATATACTCCCTTGCACTTGGGTTAGGCAGAATGAGTGTGGGTGCCATTGTTAAAGCGGGTCTTCAACTCCAGGAAGGATTTCTGATGTGAATCCGACTAAAGAGACTACGAATTCACATGTCCAATCAAACGAACCTGCAATGGAGCTTAACAGTTCGTCACCAAAAGAGATGAATAATCATTTGAGTCTACAAGAGGGCCCAATCACAAGGTCAAGGGCTAAAAGATTCAAAAAAAGCTTTATATGGGTTGATTAAAGAGATTGCTGAATATTCAAATAGAAGCCCAAATGAAGAGCCCAAGATGAGCCCAACAGAAGGTCCAGATTTAATTAATAAGGAGAGATTTATAAATATAATAACTCTCTTAGGATAATATTAGGTAGTCAGATTAGATAAGGTTAGCTTATAACCATAATAGATTTTTTTCCACATTATATGGGTCATTCGGTTGTTTTCTAAGCCTATAAAAGACATACTCCACAGCATTGGAGAGACACACTTTGGAATTTATATCTTGTGAGGTTTTGTCTTCTTTCTATCTTTAAAGAGCTTTTGAACTTATCAGGTTTTTACCTGTGGCATTCAAGCAATCAAGACTTATCACCCGGGGTTTTCTAAGAGTTCTTCTTAGAGGATTTGGGTGTGGCGTCTACATATCCCATACCTTTTTTCTCACATAAACAAGGTATATTCCATCTGTTCTTACTTGCGTCGTGAAAATCTTGGGATCATTGCCATATTTGGTGTAGGGTGTCGTCAGCATATTGGCGAGGTTCGCATCAGTTGGTATCAGAGCACACGGTTGCACGACAAGTTCCATACCATTTTTTTTATCTTCTCTACCTATTTCTATTCTCTATAAAAAAAATATCATATTCTTCTATCTATCTTCTCTTCAGTAGGTTAAAAAAAAGAGAAAAAAAAAGCCAAAAAACAATTCGTGCCAAAAAAAGAAAGCAAAAGAAGTTCGTGCAAAAAAAAGAGCAAAAAAAAATTCGTGAAAAAAAAGGCAAAAGAAAAAAAAAGTGGCACACAATTCTATCTTATATCTCATTCTGCTCTATCTAAGTCTATTACTTCATTTCTTTCTTCTCTATTTAAATTCTACTCTTATTTCTGAGTCTATTCATACCTCTCACTTAAATTCTTTGGAATTACTTTTTGAAAACCTTTATTGATTTGTCTTGATTGTTCCTCAAGTTGAACTGCTTCGTAAAAACGATTTGTTTTTAAAGTTCAATTTAGATTGATAGAAGACATTCGAGAGGAAAAAGGCAAGAGTGTTTGAATCTTTAAGAAAAAGCCAATAGAGTGTGAAAACACGAGTGATTGAGAGAAATACGTGAGTGAGCATTTGGAAGGTTCTTCTGTTATCATTTGTAGGAACTCATGGCACAACAACGAGGAGATACACCAAATGAAGAAGATTCCCAATAACCAATTCCAAATTTACAAATGCAAGCCATCATAAGCGAAATGAGACGAATGCTGAAGTCCGAGTTGGAACCGCTTCATGAGCGAATTGATCAATTGGAAGAAGGAGTGAGGGGTTCGCGTCAACATACCCCTACTGAACAGCGACCTCGAAGCTTTCAGCTAAGATGTTTTGACCCACAAGAACCCGAGGAGTTCGATCGATATGCTCATAGAGAACGACCTCGAGTTGATGACAACCTGGATAATATAAAGTTGAAAATACCCTCTTTTCAAGGAAAAACAGATCCAGAAGCGTATCTTGAATGTGAAAAGAGGATGGAGATGGTTTTTTACTGTCATAATTACTCGGAGATGAAAAAGGTACGACTTGCTGCTGTCGAATTTATTGATTATGCTATAATATGGTGGGATCAATTGGTGAAGGAAAGGAAACGAAATCACGAACGCCCTGTGGAGTCTTGGGATGAAATGAAAGCGATCATGCGACGATGATTTGTTCCCAGCCACTATCACCGGGAGTTGTTCAATAAACTCCAAAGGCTTACCCAAGGATCAAGAAGCGTCGATGAATACTTTAAGGAGATGGAGATTGCGATGATTCGAGCAAATGTGGAGGAAGAGAGAGAGGCAACAATGGCGAGATTTTTGCATGGTCTAAACCATGAGATAGCTGACGTGGTGGAAATGCAATATCATGTTGAGCTCCAAGATATGGTACATCAAGCTATCAAAGTCGAACAACAATTGAAGAGAAAGAGTTTACACAAAAGGGGATTAAACAATGGTTCCTCGAACTCAAGGAAACCATCCTCAAGGTGATTTGAGAGTTAGTTAACTCAACCTCAGCATGCTCCACTAAAAGAGACAACCAAGTAGGCTGTGGCCCAAAATCAAGGTAACACCCATATCACAACTCCCAAAACTTGTGATATTAAGTGTTTCCGATGCTAAGGCAGGGGTCACATTGCAAGTCAATGCCCAAATAAGCGGACAATGGTGATCAATGCTAATGGTGAGATTGAGACCGATGATGAAAAAGAAGATATCGATCCGGGGATGCCACCACTTGAAGATGCTGATGAATATGCAAAAGAAGGGGAATTGTTGGTTGCACGGCGAACTCTCAGTGTTCAAGCCCAAGAAGAAGAAAACAATCAGCGTGAAAACTTATTTCATACTTGTTGTTGTGTGAAAAATAAGGTTTGCTGTGTTATTATAGATGGGGGAGGTTGCACTAATGTAGCTAGCACTGAGCTGGTGGAGAAATTGGCATTACCAACCTTAAAGCATCCGAAGCCTTATCGACTACAATGGCTGAACGACCAAGGTGAACTCAAGGTAACCAAACAAGTGTTGGTTGCATTTTCTATTGGAAAATATCAAGATGAAATACTATGTGACGTGGTACCAATGCACGCGTGCCATATACTTTTGGGACGACCTTGGCAGTTTGATCGTCAAGTTATGCATGATGGATTCACTAATAGGTACTCTTTTGTGATGAATGAGAGACCAATATCTCTTGTTCCATTGACTCCAAGGCAAGTTTTTGAGGATCAACTGAAAAAGAAAAAGGCAAATGAACAGAAAATAGAAGAAAAAAAGAAAGGAGAAATATCAGAGTTGAAAAAAAAGAGGGAAAAGCCAGAAGTGGAAAAAAAGAGAGTAAAAGCAATTTTATTGCAAGAAAAAGTGAGATCAAGCGAGCTTTACTTTCACATCAGGCTCTTATTGTACTTATGTACAAGGACGCCTTTTTGAGTACTAACGATCTTGTCAGATCTTCGCCAAGCAATATTATTACTGTTTTGCAGGAATTTATCAATGTCTTTCCCGATGAGATACCACTAGGTTTGCCACCAATTCAAGGAATTGAACATCAAATTGATTTAATCCCTGGAGCGACGATTCCTAACCGACCAGCATATAGAAGTAACCCTGAAGAAACAAAGGAACTTCAACGCCAAGTCCTAGAGCTGATGGAAAAGGGGTATGTTCGAGAGAGTATGAGTCCATGTGCTGTGCCAGTGCTACTTGTACCTAAGAAGGACGGAACATGGCGAATGTGCGTGGATTGTCGAGCCATCAACAACATCACGGTAAAGTATCACCACCCTATTCCTCGTTTGGATGACATGTTAGATGAGTTGCATGGATCTTGTTTATTTTCGAAAATAGATCTTAAGAGTGGATATCATCAAATTCGAATGAAAGAAGGGGATGAATGGAAAACTGCATTTAAGACTAAACAAGGATTATATGAATGGTTAGTTATGCCCTTTGGGTTGACTAATGCACCAAGCACTTTCATGAGATTAATGAATCATGTATTACGTGCTTTTATTGGGAGATTTGTAGTGGTATATTTTGATGATATTCTAATCTACAGCAAGACCATGGATGAACATGTAGCACATTTAAGAGCTGTGTTAGAAGCATTAAGGCAACATAAGTTGTTTGCCAACTTGAATAAATGTGTCTTTTGTTCGGATAAACTTGTGTTTCTTGGATATGTTATAAGTTCAGAAGGGATTGGAGTTGACGAGGAAAAGATTAAGGCAATTCGCGACTGGCCGACACCTAATTCGGTAAGTCAGGTAAGAAGTTTCCATGGATTAGCTAGTTTTTATAGACGTTTTTTCTAAATTTCAGTAGTTATGTTGCACCTCTTACTGCTGTTATAAAGAAAAATGTACCTTTTAAATGGGGTAATGAGCAACAAAATGCATTTCAATTGATAAAGGAAAAATTAACTACTGCCCCATTGCTCTCATTGCCTAATTTTTTGAAAACATTTGAAATTGAGTGTGATGCATCAGAAGTAGGTATTGGAGGTGTATTAATGCAGGAAGGAAGACCAATTGCATATTTCAGTGAAAAGTTGAGTGGAGCAACCCTTAACTATCCTACCTATGATAAGGAGATGTATGCCCTAGTTCGAACTCTTCAAACATGGCAGCACTACCTATGGCCGAAAGAGTTTGTGATTCACACAGATCATGAATCTCTTAAACATCTTAAAGGACAACACAAGTTGAACAAACGCCATGCAAGGTTGGTGGAGTTCATTGAAATATTCCCATATGTGATCAAATACAAACAAGGTAAGGAAAATATAGTTGCAGATGCTCTATCGCGAAGGTACGCTATGCTTTCAATGCTTGATTCTAAATTACTTGGATTTGATTATATCAAGGATTTGTATGCAAATGATCCTGATTTTTGTGAAGTGTTTAAAGGTTGTCGAACTGGTAGGTTTGGAAAATTTTATTTACAAAATGGATTTCTTTTTCGAGAAAACAAATTATGCATCCCTCAGTCATCTTTGCGTGAGTTACTTGTTAGGGAAGCACATGGTGGAGGACTTATGGGACATTTTGGGGTAAGCTAAAACTATGGCGATAATGCACGAGCATTTTTTTTGGCCCCACATGAAAAGGGATGTTGAGAAAATTTGTTCTCGATGCATTACATGTAAAGAGTCTAAGTCTAGGCAACAACCTCACGGCCTGTATACTCCTCTTCCAATTCCTAATGCACCTTGGATTGATATTTCCATGGATTTTGTTTTAGGATTACCAAGAACTAAGAGGGGGAGGGATTCTGTGTTTATGGTAGTTGATAGGTTTTCGAAAATGGCATATTTCATTCCATGTCATAAAACTGATGATGTATCGAATGTGGCTGATTTGTTCTTTAGAGAAGTTGTCAGATTGCATGGTATGCCTAGAACTATTGTTTCTGATCGTGATTCTAAATTCTTGAGTTACTTTTGGAAAACCCTATGGGGTAAATTGGGAACCAAACTGCTGTTTTCAACATCATGTCACCCACAAACTGATGGTCAAACAGAAGTAGTAAATAGGACATTAGGTACTTTATTACGTTCTATAATAAAAAAGAATTTGAAATCATGGGAAGATTGCTTACCACGTGTTGAATTTGCTTATAATCGTTCTATTCATTCTACAACTAAGTTTTCACCATTTGAGATTGTTTATGGTTTCAATCCATTAACCCCTCTAGATCTAACTCCACTTCCTGTAGGTGAATTTGTGAATGTTGATGGAAAGAGAAAAGCAGAGTTTGTGAAAGAACTGCACGAGAAGACAAAGATGCATATTGAATGGATGACTAAAGTTTATGAAAAACAAGCAAACAAGGGCCTCAAAAGTATCATTTTTGAACCTGGCGATTGGGTCTGGCTTCATATGAGGAAAGAACGATTTCCGGAACAAAGGCGATCAAAACTTCTTCCTAGAGGAGATGGACCATTTCGTGTGTTGGAACGCATTAATAATAACGCTTACAAGCTAGAGTTGCCTGGTGAGTATAGCGTTAATGAAAGCTTCAATGTTACTGATTTAATGCCCTTTGATGTAGGTGATGAAGAAATAGAAGATTTGAGGACAAATCATTTTCAAGAGGGGGAGAATGATGTGAATCCGACTAAAGAGACTACGAATTCACATGTCCAATCAACCGAACCTGCAATGGAACTGAACAGTTCGTCACCAAAAGAGATGAATAATCATTTGAGTCTACAAGAGGGCCCAATCACAAGGTCAAGGGCTAAAAGATTCAAAAAAGCTTTATATGGGCTGATTAAAGAGATTGCTGAATATTCAAATAGAAGCCCAAATGAAGAGCCCAAGATGAGCCCAATAGAAGGTTCAGATTTAATTAATAAGGAGAGATTTATAAATATAATAAATCTCTTAGGATAATATTAGGTAGTCAGATTAGATAAGGTTAGCTTATAACCATAATAGATTTTTTTCCACATTATGTGGGTCATTCGGTTGTTTTCTAAGCCTATAAAAGGCATACTCCACAGCATTGGAGAGATACACTTTGGAATTTATATCTTGTGAGGTTTTGTCTTCTTTCTATCTTTAAAGAGCTTTTGAACTTATCAGGTTTTTACCTGTGGCGTTCAAGCAATCAAGACTTATCACCCGGGGTTTTCTAAGAGTTCTTCTTAGAGGATTTGGGTGTGGCGTCTACATATCCCATACCTTGTTTCTCACATAAACAAGGTATATTCCATCTTTTCTTACTTGCGTCGTGAAAATCTTGGGATCATTGCCATATTTGGTGTAGGGTGTCGTCAGCATATTGGCGAGGTTCGCATCAATTTCCCATAGTTTTCATCCCACTTATAGACCACTCCTTTCCTTGTGAGACGAGTTAGAGGGGCAGCAATTTTAGAGAAATCCTGCACAAATTGTCGATAGTACCCTACCAATCACAAGAAACTGCATATCTCAGAGGGGTTTTTGGGTGCCTTCCAATCGGCTATGGCATCTACGTTTGTCGGATCTAGATTGACTCCATCTTTGGACACTATGTGCCCTAAGAATCCTACCTCTTGCAACCAGAACTCACACTTGGAGAATTTTGCATACAAATGATTATTTTGTAGTGTCTCCAAGGTGATAGAAAGATGTTCCTCGTGCTCTAGCCTGGTTCGTGAATATATGAGTATGTTATCTATAAATACAATCATGAACTTGTCCAAGTGATGCTGGTTTACTCGGTTCATCAAATCCATAAAGGTTGTAGATGCATTTGTGAGGCCAAAAGGCATCACCCTGAATTCATAGTGTCTATATCGAGAACAAAAGGTGGTCATAGGGATATCTTACTCTTGAATCCTGAGTTGGTGGTATCCTAATTGAAGGTCTATCTTGGAGAAGTAGGTTGGTCCTTTTAGTTGGTCGAACAGGTCATTAATCCGTGGTAGTGGATACTTATTCTTTATGGTGACTTGGTTCAGCTTCTGATAGTCTATACATAGCCTCATACTCCTATCCTTTTTCTTCACAAATAGTACCAGTGTACCTCATTGAGACTAACTTGGGCGTATGAATTCCTTCTCCAATAACTCGTCCAATTACTCCTTTAATTCCTTCAATTCGACTAGAGCAATGTGATAGGGGGCTTGGGATATATGATGTGTTCTTAGGATTACCTATATAGTAAATTCTAGTTATCGGCTTGGGGTAATCCTGGTAATTCCTTAGGGAATACAACGGGTAGTGTTCCACCACTGGGATGTTCTCTGGTTCTTTCTCCTCCGTCTTCTCATTGATGACCATTGCGAGGAGAACCACGCAACCCTTTTGTATCATCTTTTGTGCTTTTAGGTGAGCTCTAAGTGCACATCTCCCTTCCTTCTATCTCCTTGAAAGTTTAGTCCGAGTGTTTTGGGTGTGTGGAAAGTTAACCGATCAACAACGATGAAGGAGGGTCAAATTGGCTAACCTTTCAGCTCTATTGAGGACGTGTGAGGGTCGTGGGGGTGTCGGGGAGGCTTGGTTTGACCAGAGGAGGTCTGAATTTGACCAAATTTAGCTCGGCCAAAATAGTGCAGCTTCAGACCATCAGAGCTACTTCACTATTTGATTCAGCCGTAAGAATTTTTGGTCCTATAAAAAGTGGAATTTGTGCTTGTGGAAATTATCGAGTAATTGGAGATGAAAAAGAAGATCCGAAATTTTGTGAACAATGCGGAGTCGAATTTGTTGATTCTCGGATACGAAGATATCAAATGGGATACATCAAACTGGCATGTCCAGTAACTCACGTGTGGTATTTAAAACGTCTTCCTAGTTATATTGCGAATCTTTTAGATAAACCTCTTAAAGAATTAGAAGGCCTACCTATTTCTATTCTCTATAAAAGAAAAAAAATTCTCATCTTCTTCTATCTATCTTTTTTTCAGTAGGTTTAAAAAAAAAAGAGAAAAAAAGCCAAAAAAAAATTCGTGCAAAAAAAAAAAAAGAAAAAAAAGAGCATAAAAAATTCGTGCTAAAAAAATAGCAAAAAAAAAAATTAGTGCAAAAAAAGGAAAAAGAGGCACACAATTCTAGCTTGAATTTCATTCTGCTCTATCTAGTCTACTTCATTCCATCTTAATTTCTTATTTTCTTCTCTATCTAAATTTTATTCTTCTTTCTAAGTCTATTCATACCTCTCACTTAAATTCTTTGGAATTGCTTTTTGGGAAACCTTATTGATCTGTCTTGATTGTTCCTTAAGTTGCATTGCTTCATAAAAATGATTTGTTTTTAAAGTTCAATTCATATTGAAAGAAGATATATGAGTGGAAAAATGAAAGAGTGCTTTAAATCTATAAGAAAAAGACATTTAAGTGTGAAACAGGAGTGTTTGAGAGAAACATGTGAGGGAGAGTTGCAAGGTTCTTTTCTTTCTAACAATTTCCAAGTTCAGAAGGCCCAACGACAAGCAAACACAATGAAAGAAGAGGGTTTCATATCGCCCATTCAAAACCTACAGTGGAAAGCAATGAAGAGTCAAATGAAACAGATAGTGAAGTCTGAATTTGAGCCACTCCATACGCGAATGGATCGCTTGGAGGAAGGTGTGAGACGACACTCACATCAACATATTTCTATTGAATGTCCGTGGAGCAGTCGATCTTGATGCTTCGAACCGCAGGAACTGGGGAGTTCGATGATCTCCAAGTTAATCGCGGCAACATCAAGCTCAATTCCTTCAATCAACCTACTTCTTGGGAGAGACCATGGATTAAAACGTCTTGACTGAAAGCTTCGAGGTCGTTGTTCAGTAGGGGTATGTTGACGCGAACCCCTCACTCCTTCCAATTGATCTATCCGCAGGTGAAGTGGCTCCAGGCCAATCTTCATCAACCGTCTCATCTCACTTATTATAGCTTGCACTTGTAAGTTTGGAATGAGTTGTGGGGGCTCCTCTTCATTTGGGTCGTCTCCTCTTCGTTGAGCCATGTATTCGTACGAATGAAAAAAAAAAAAAAAAACTCCCAACACTCGTGTTTCACTCTATTGGCTTTTTCTTTTTTAAGGATTCAAAAACTCTTGCCCTTTTCCACTTGTATGTCTTCTTTTCAATTTTAATTGAACTTAAGAACAAATCGTTTTTAGGAAACAGTTCAACTTGAGGAACAATCAAGACAAATCAACAAAGTTTCAAAAAGCATTTCTAAAAAAAGGATTTAAGTGTAAGGTATGAGTATATTAAAAAATATAGGAAGAAGAATAAAATCTAATAGAGTAGAATGAATAAGATACTAAATATATACTTTTTTGCCTTTTTTTCTTTTTGCCTTTTTTTATTCTTTTAACTATTTTTTGCACGCCTTTTTTTAATATTTTTTTACAAAATTTTCTGGCTTTTTTACTCAATATTTTTGGCTTTTTTTTGGCCTTTTCTATTATAAAGAAAGTAGATAAAAAGATCAGTTTTTTTTTTATGTAGAATAGAAGTATAATGAAAGTATAACTAGATAGGAGAAAAAGAGATTTTTTTTTATGATTTTTTTATACTAACTAGAAATAGATAGAAGATAATGAAAATATAACTCGATAGGAGGAAAAATAGATTTTTTTGGGATTTTTTTTATAATGGATAGAAATAGGTAGAATATAATAAAAAATAGAACAAAAATTGAAAGGATAGTATGGAACTTGTCGTGCAACCATGTGCTCTAATACCAACTGATGCAAACCCTGCCAATATACTAATAGATTCTTAGCATTTCTTAGTGTTTTATAAGGTTTCTTAGAGTTACTTAACGTTTCTTAAAATTTCTTAGGGTTTATTAGCGTTTTTTAGCATTTCTTATAGTTTTTAAGATTTCTTAGGGTTTTTTTAGGGTTTTAGGGTTTCTTAGGGTTTTTTTTAGCATTTTATAGGGTTTCTTAAGGCTTTTGAAGGCTTCTTAGCATTTCTTAGGATTTTGTTTAGCATTTCTTAGCATTTGGTAGGTTTTCTTAGCACTTTTTAGTGTTTCTTAGGCTTTCATAGGGTTTGTTAGGGTTTTTAAGCGTTTCTTATTCTTTCTTAGAGTCTCTTTTGCTTTCTTAGGATTCCTTATGGGTTCTTCGTGTTTTTTTTGGTTTCTTCGGATTTCTTAGCATTTTTTTTAGTGTTTACTAGGGTTTCCTAGCATTTCTTTGCGTTTCTTAGGGTTTCCTAGGATTTATTAGCGTTTCTTAGTGTTTCATAGGGTTTCTTAGCGTTTCTTAGCATTTTTTAGAATTTTTTTAGCGTTTCTTGGGGTTTCTCAGTGTTTTTAGGGTTTCTTAGCATTATTTAGTATTTCTTATCATTTCTTAGGGTTTCTTATAGTTTCATAGTGTTTCTTATGGTTTTGTTGGGTTTCATTGAGTATCTTAACGTTTTTTATTGTTTCTTAGGGTTTCAAAAGGTTTTTAGCGTTTCTTAGCTTTGCTTAGCATTTCAAAGAGTTTTTAGGTTTTCTTAGGGTTGTTAAGGGGTTTTTAGGGTTTCTTTATGTTTTTTAGGGCTTATTGGGGCTTCTTTACATTTTTTAGGGATTCTTAGGGTTCTTTAGCATTTCTTGGAATTTCTTAACACTTTTTAGTATTTTTCAGTGTTTCTAAAGGTTTCATAGGGCTTTTAGGGTTTCTAAGCATTTCTTAGGGTTTCTTAGCATTTGTTTGGGGTTTTTTTATAGTTCCTTAAGGGTTCTTAGCATTTCTTATGGTTTCTTAGGATTTCTAAGTGTTTCTTAGCATTTACTAGAATTTCCTAGTGTTTCTTACCGTTTCTAATAGTTTCCTAGGGTTTATTAGCATTTCTTAGGGTTTTTTAGCGATTATTAGCATTTTTTAGTGTTTCTTGAGGTTTCTTAGTGTTTATTAGTGTTTCTTAGCATTACTTTGCGTTTCTTTTACTTTCTTACCATTTCTTATGGTTTTATAGGGTTTGTAAATATTTTATAGGGTTTTATAGGGTTTCTTAGAGTTTCTTAGCATTTCTTATGGTTCCTTAAGGGTTCTAAGGGTTTCTTAGTGTTTCTTTGGTTTTTAGCATTTCTTAGCAATTACTAGGGTTTCCTAGAGTTTTTACCATTTTTTATGGTTTCCTAGGGTTTATTAGATTTTATTACCATTTTTAAGGGTTTCATAGGGTTTCTTAGCATTTTTTAGTATTTCTTGTGTTTATTAATATTTTTTATAGTTTCATAGGGTTTTTTATAGCATTTTTTAGCGTTACTTAGCATTTCTTATAGTTTCTTAGCATTTCTTTGGGTTTCTTAGCATTTCTTAGGGTTTTATAGAGTTTATTTGGGTTTCTTAGAGTTTCTTAGCGTTTATTAGTTTTTCTTAGAGTTTCTTTGGATTTTTTAGTGTTTATTATCGTTTCTTAGCATTTTTTTAGAGTTTTTAAGGTTTATAAGGGTTTTAAGGAATTTTTAGGGTTTCTTTGCATTTCTTAGGGTTTCTTGGGCCTTCTTAGCATTTTTTCGGGATTTTTAGCATTTCTTAGCATTTGATAGGGTTTCTTAGCACTTTTTAGTGTTTTTAGCATTTTTTAGGATTGCATAGGGTTTTTTTAGGGTTTCTAAGCATTTCTTAGTATTTCTTAGCGTTTCTATGTGTAACACCGTAATTTTAGTAACTAGAAAAAAAATCAAACCAGTTTATATGAAGTGGATCCCATTAGAACTCCAAAGTTAAGCATACTTGGGTGAGATGGGTTACCTCTTGGGATGTATTCATGTTGCACTCCCTCAATAGTTATCAAATCGTATTTGTTTTAGTAACCCAAAATTAAATAACATATCAACACTAATTTACCAGATCCTATCAAAACTCCAAGATTATGCTTGCTTGGGCGAGAGTAGTGCTAGGATGGGTGACCTCCTTGGAAATATTCATGTTGTATCCCCTCAATAGTTGTCAAACCATATTTTTTTACTAAATGAAAATTAAATAACATACCAACACTAATGCATTGGATCCTATCAAAACTCAATAGTACTAATGCATTGAATCCTATCAAAACTCAATACTATTAATGCATTGGATCCTATCAAAACTACGAGGTTAAGCGTGCTTGGGCCTTTTTCTTAACCAAAGAAGGAGTGGTCGGGCTCTTTAGACTCCGGGGAAGTCAACTATCTAATAGTAACCTCCATTCGATCCGAGGATTGCCTAAGAAGCTGCCCTATTTTGGCTTAGCTAAAATTGGTTGAATTTAGCCCTCCTCTAGCCAAACCAAGCTCTCCCAACATCCCCACAACCCACGACCTCAACAATACTGAAATTTCAATAATAGGAATTCTTGGTTGGTATGATGATACTTTAGAAAGAGAGCTACCTTTCCCAATAGAAAGCTCAGACCATTGCACCTCCGACGGGATAAGTGTGATTGGAATGCCATCATGAAAAAGCCCACGTCAACTTGGAAAACTAACTGTGGACGAACACGTCATGGTTAACGGTTGAGTGGGCTAAATTACACTCCATACCCAGTTGGGATGATGAGCACTTTTATTTAAGTAAATCCTACTTACCAGTGGTGAGTGGTCTTACCAACGTCATACCCGGTTGGGATGATGAGCATAGTTTAAAGTTAAAAACCACTTACTGGTTGTGTGTGGGATTTTATACCATATCTGGTTCATGATGATAAGTACCTTGAAATGAAAACCCACTATTAAGTGGCATTTTAAACATCACAACATAGAGGAGTGATGTGAAAATGACATGGAAAAACTACTTACAAGTTGTGAGTAGATCATACTTGGTTGGTATGATGAAGCTTCCTCGAAGGAAGTGGAAAACTCGTTCATCGGTTAAGCGGAGAAATCCTCATATCCGGTTGGTATGATGGATAGTTGAAAAATTATTTTTGATGGAAGTGCTCTCCTCTGACTGTGATGCGAACCTCGCCAATATGTTGACGACACCCTACACCAAATATGGCAACGATCCCAAGACTTTCACGACGCAAGTGCAAAAAGATGGAATATACATTGTTTATGTGAGAAACAAGGTATGGGATATGTAGACGCCACACCCAAATCCTCTAAGAAGAACACTTAGAAAACCCCGGGTGATAAGTCTTGATTGCTTGAACGCCACAGGTAAAAACATGATAAGTTCAAAAGCTCTTTCAAGATAGAAAGAAGACAAAACCTCACAAGATATAAATTCCAAAGTGTGTGTCTCCAATGCTGTGGAGTATGCCTTTTATAGGCTCAGAAAACAACCGAATGACCCACATAATGAGGAAAAAATCTATTATGGTTATAAGCTAACCTTATCTAATCTAGCTACCTAATATTATCCTAAGAGATTTATTATATTTATAAATCTCTCCTTATTAATTAAATCTGGACCTTCTGTTGGGCTCATCTTGGGCTCTTCATTTGGGCTTCTATTTGAATATGCATAAATCTCTTTAATCAGCCCATATAAAGCTTCTTTGAATCTTTTAGCCCTTGACCTTGTGATTGGGCCCTCTTGCAGACTCAAATGATTATTCATCTCATTTGGTGACGAACTGTTCAGCTCCATTGCAGGTTTGGTTGATTGGACTTGTGAATTCGTAGTCTATTTAGTTGGATTCTGATGCGAACCTCACCAATATGCTGACGACACCCTACACCAAATATGGCAACGATCCCAAGACTTTCACGACGCAAGTGCAAAAAGATGGAATATACCTTGTTTATGTGAGAAACAAGGTATGGGATATGTAGACGCCACACCCAAATCCTCTAAGAAGAACTCTTAGAAAACCCCGGGTGATAAGTCTTGATTGCTTGAACGGCACAGGTAAAAACCTGATAAGTTCAAAAGCTCTTTCAAGATAGAAAGAAGACAAAACCTCACAAGATATAAATTTCAAGGTGTGTGTCTGCAATGCTATGGAGTATGCCTTTTATAGGCTCAGAAAACAACCGAATGACCCACATAATGTGGAAAAAATCTATTATGGTTATAAGCTAACCTTTTCTAATCTAGCTACCTAATATTATCCTAAGAGATTTATTATATTTATAAATCTCTCCTTATTAATTAAATCTGGACCTTTTGTTGGGCTCATCTTGGGCTCTTCATTTGGGCTTCTATTTGGATATGCAACAATCTCTTTAATCAGCCCATATAAAGCTTCTTTGAATCTTTTAGCCCTTGACCTTGTGATTGGGCCCTCTTGAAGTCTCAAGTGATCATTTATCCCAATTGGTGACAAAGTGTTCAGCTCCATTGCATGTCTGGTTTATTGAACTTGTGAATTCATACTCTCGTTAGTCGGATTCACATCATTCTCCCCCTCTTGAAAATGATTTGTCCTCAAATCTTCTGTTCCTTCATCACCTATAGCAAAAGAAATTAAATTAGAAATATGTATGCTATAGCTAACAATATATTTATCAAATAACTTATTGTTGTAATTATTATTAATGAGTTTTAACATTTTAAATGATCTCTCTAATCTAAGAAATTTTAATAGTTTTCTATCGATAAAGATTTCAGTCCTTATATGTAAACTAACCCAAATCCCTGGATAAAAAATAACTTTCAAGAAACTCTTGTTGTAAAGATTAATATTTTCTTGAGTCTGTTGTTTTCTATCCAATGGATTAAAACCATAGATAATTTCCAATGGTGATAACTTAGTCTCTAAATAAATATAACAATTATAAGCAAACATAACATGTGGTAAACATGTAGTTAAAAATAGAAATTTTGTAGCAAACAAAGTATTCCAAGAAAAACTAAGCAATTTAGTATCAATGATTATAAGCAAGCCGTACCTTCCAAATAATTTATCAGCAACTACATTTTTTATACCTTGCTTACACTTGATCACATAAGAAAATATTTTGATGAAATTCACCCACCTTGCATGACACTCATTCAGCTTGAGGGCTACTCTGCTGAACTTTTCATTATAATATGCAATTGATCTTCTTTCCTGACTTACCAAATAAGGTGTTTGCCAATCTCGAATTACCGTAATTTTCTTGTCAATGGCAATCCCTTCAAAACTTATAACATATCCAGGAAATACAAGTTTACCCAAACACAATATGCAATTCTTCAATTTGGAAAACAACTAATATTTCCTAAAAACTTGCAAGGTAATTTTTAAACATCCTTCATGTTTATTTAAGTAATTGTTGTATATTATAATTTTATCAAAATATATGGCAACAAAGTTTTTAATAAAAGCTGGCATGATATAATTTATTAACCTCATAAAAGTGTTGTATGCATTAGTCAAACTAAAAATCATAGCCAACCATTCATATAAATCATGTTTTACTTTTAATGTAGTTTTTAATCCATGATTAGCTTTCATTCGAATTTTATAATATTCACTCTTGTGATTAAATTTTGAAAAGAAATAGTTTTCATACATTTCATCTACCATAATATTTACATGAGGAATAGATTTAAGATAAATTACCTTCATACGGTTCATGATTCGAAAATCAACATACTTTCGCTAAATTTTGTTTTTCTTAGGCATTTGCACAATACCTGAATTCATGTTATCCCGTGCATATCCTAGCATCTTGAAATTTAGGATTTGGTGTTGAATTTGATACTTGATTTCTCGATCAGGTTGCAAACCAGGAGTTTTCTCCATAGGAATGACATCCCTAAATTCCTGCATAAGAGAAATACTAATGCTCGGCAAATATCCGACAATATGGTTAGTAAAATATAAATCCTTGTACATAAGTACTGTAAGGATAGGATATGGAATTATATCTCTCTTGATCTCACTTTTTCTCTCCATAAAATTATTTTTACTCTCTTTTCTTTGTATTATGGCTTTTCTCTCTTCTTTTTCAACCTTTCCTTTTCTCTCTTCATCTTCAATTTTGGCGTTTCTCTCTTCTTTTTCAATGTTACCTTTTTTCTCTTCAATTTTGGTGTTTCTCTCTTCTTTTTCAATGTTACCTTTTTTCTCTTCAATTTTGGCTTTTCTCTCTTCTTGTTTTTTTGCTATTTTCTTTTCATTTGCCTTTTTCTTTTTCAACTGATCCTGAAAAACGTGTTGTAAAGTAAGAGGTACAAGAGATATTGATCTATTATTCATCACGAATGAGTACCTATCTGTTAATCTATCATATGTAACGTGACGATCTAACTTCCAAGGTTCTCCCAATAAAATATGACATGCTTGCATTGGTACTACATCACATAGTATTTCATCTTGATATTTCTCAATAGAGAAGGACACTATCACCTATTGGGTTACCTCGAGTTTGGGTTGATCACTCAGCCTTTGAATTTGATATGGCTTTGGATGCTTTGTTGCATGTAATGCCAACTTCTCCACAAGCTCGGTGCTAGAAAGTTAGTGCCGCTTTCCCCATCTATGATAACAGAACAAACCCTATTTTTCATAGAACAACAAGTATGAAATAGATTCTCACGTTGGTTGTCCATGATGTCATCAATCCATGGCCTTTCACTTGGAGTACATTGATTGATGTAATCGTGCCTGGCACTATCACAATTAACTCGAAGATCTTCAAATTCCTCGAGTTCTTGAGTATCGAAACGCCTAGATTGAAAGCCCCAAGATTGTTGTTCAACGGAAGTATGTTGATGTGAACGACGTCTCAGACCTTCCTCCAAGCGATCCATTCGCGTGTGAAGCTTCTCAAATCTAGACTTTACAACTTGTTTCATCATGGCTTTCCAATCCTGATTTTGAACGGGTTGAGGGAAACTGGCTTCTTTCCATGTGTTTCCTCTTTGTTGGAAATTGTAATCTTGCCAATTGTTAGAAACAAAAGAACCTCGCAACTCTCCCTCACATGTTTCTCTCAAACACTCCTGTTTAACACTCAAATGGCTTTTGTCTTAAAGATTTAAAACACTCTTGCCTTTTTCCACTCATATGTCCTCTTTCAATCTGAATTAAACTTTAAAAACAAATCATTTTTACGAAGCAATTCACTTGAGAAACAATCAAGACAAATCAATAAAGGTTTTCAAAAAGTAATTCCAAAGAATTTAATTGAGAGGTATGAATAGACTCCGAAATAAGAGTAGAATTTAAATAGAGAAGAAATGAAGTAATAGACTTAGAGCAAAATAAGAATGAGATATAAGATAGAATTGTGTGCCACTTTTTTTTTTTGCATTTTTTGGCACGAAATTTTTTTTTGGCTTTTTTTTCTCTTTTTTTTAACCTACTGAAGAGAAGATAGATAAAAGAATATGATAATTTTTTTTTATAGAGAATAGAAATAGGTAGAGAAGATAAAAAAAAAACTACATAAAAAGATGGGATGGAACTTGCCGTGCAACCGTGTGCTCTGATACCAACTGATGCGAACCTCGCCAATATGCTGACGACACCCTACACCAAATATGGCAACGATCCCAAGACTTTCACGACGCAAGTGCGAAAAGATGGAATATACCTTGTTTATGTGAGAAACAAGGTATGGGATATGTAGATGCCACACCCAAATCCTCTAAGAAGAACTCTTAGAAAACCCCGGGTGATAAGTCTTGATTGCTTGAACGCCACAGGTAAAAACCTGATAAGTTCAAAAGCTCTTTCAAGATAGAAAGAAGACAAAACCTCACAAGATATAAATTCCAAAGTGTGTGTCTCCAATGCTATGGAGTATGCCTTTTATAGGCTCAGAAAACAACCGAATGACCCACATAATGTGGAAAAAATCTATTATGGTTATAAGCTAACCTTATCTAATCTAGCTACCTAATATTATCCTAAGAGATTTATTATATTTATAAATCTCTCCTTATTAATTAAATCTGGACCTTTTGTTGGGCTCATCTTGGGCTCTTCATTTGGGCTTCTATTTTGATATGCAGCAATCTCTTTAATCAGCCCATACAAAGCTTCTTTGAATCTTTTAGCCCTTGACCTTGTGATTGGGCCCTCTTGAAGTCTCAAGTGATCATTTATCCCAATTGGTGACAAAGTGTTCAGCTCCATTGCAAGTCTGGTTTATTGAACTTGTGAATTCGTACACTCATTAGTCGGATTCACATCAGATTCACATTAGAAAGCAATGAATAGGGAAATGGAACATATAGTGAAGTCTGAATTTAAGTTTCTTCATACCTGAATGGGTCAGTTAGAGGAAGGAGTGAGATGACACTCACATCAACATACTTCCAAGTTAATCACGGCAACATCAAACTTAATTCCTTCAATCAACCTACTACTTGGGACAAATCATGGATTGATGATATTTTGGACAATCAACGTGAGAAGTTATTTCATACTCGTTGCTCTATGAACACTAAGGTTTGTTGTGTTATCATAGATGGGAAAAGCTGCACTAACTTTGCTAGCACCGAGCTTGTGGAGAAGTTGGCATCACATACAACAAAGCATCCAAGGCCATATCAAATTAAAAGGCTGAATCATCAACCCAAACTCGAGGTAACCCAACAGGTGATAGTGTCCTTCTCAATTGGGAAATATCATGATGAAATATTATGTGATATAGTACCAATGGATGCATGTCATATTTTATTGGGAGAACCTTGGAAGTTAGATCGTCATGTTACATATGATAGATCAACCGATAGGTACTCATTCGTGATGAATAATAAACCAATATCTCTTGTACCTTTGACTTTACAACAAGTTTTTCATGATCAGTTGAAAAGGAAAAAGGCAAATGAAAAGAAAATAGCAGAAAAACAAGAAGAGAGAAAAGCCAAAATTGAAGAGAAAAAAGGCAAGATTGAAAAAGAAGAGAGAAAAGCCAAAATTGAAGATGAAGAGAGAAAAGGCAAGGTTGAAAAGGAAGAGAGAAAAGCCATAACACAAAGAAAAGAGAGTAAAAATAATTTTATGGAGAGAAAAAGTGAGATAAAGAGAGATATAATTTTAGATCAAATCCTTACAGTACATATGTCCAAGGAATACTTTGTTGGTTACAAAACTTCTATTTTCAACTGCATGTTTGTCACATGTTGTGCTTGCATATAATCGTTATATTTATTTAGTGATTAAGTTATCACCATTGGAGATTATCTCTAGTTTTAATCCATTGGATGAAAAACAGCAAACTCAAGAAAATATTAATCTTTACAACAAGAGTTTTATGAAACTTGTTTTTTATCTAGGGATTTGGATTAGCCTACATCTGAGGAATGAACTATTTATGAATAGGAAACTATCAAAATTTCTTAGATTAGAGGTATTATTTAAAGTGTTAAAACTTAGTAGTAATAATTACAACAGGAAGTTATCTAGCAAATATATTGTTTGTAATAGCATAAATATTTATAAGTTAATGTCTTTTGATACAGATGATGAAGGAAAAGAAGATTTGAGGACAAATCATTTTCAAGAGGGGGAGAATTATGTGAATCCGACTAAATAGACTACGAATTCATAAGTTCAATAAACCAGACCTGCAATGGAGCTGAACACTTTGTCTCCAAATGAGATAAATGATCACTTGAGACTTCAAGACAGCCCAATCACAAGGTTAAGGGGTTAAAAGATTCAAAAAAGTTATATGGACTAATTAAAGAGATTGCCAAAAATTCAAGTGGAAGCCCAATTGAAGAGAATTGGAAAAGCCCAAGAGAAGGAAACCTAACTAAAGAGTCCAAGAAAAGTCCATGAGAAAGTCCAGATTTTAATTAATGATTGAATCTTTTAGGATATTAAATGATAATATTAGATATTTAATTAGTTAAGATCTTTAAATTAGTTATTAAAAATATCCTAGATATTTAGATTATTAGATATGGTTGGCATGTAACCATAAGATATATTTTCCTTGTTTTTAGGCTGTTCAGTTGTTTTCTGAGCCTATAAAAGGCATACTCCACAACATTGGAGAACACACATTTGGAATTTCAATCTTATGAGTTTTGTCTTCTTTCTATCTTGAAAGGGCTTTTGAACTTATCAGGTTTTTACCTGTGGCATTCAAGCAATCAAAACTTATCACCCGGGGTTTTATAAGAGACCTTCTTAGAGGATTTGGGTGGGGCGTCTATATATCCCATACCTTGTTTCTCACATAACAAGGTATACTCCATCTTTGTACTTGCATCGTGAAAGTCTTGGGATCGTTGCCATATTTGATGTAGGGTGTCGTCAGCATATTGGCGGGGTTCGCATCAGTTTATTAGGATTAATTAGCGTTTCTTAGGGTGTGTTAGCGATTTTTAGCATTTCTTAGAGTTTACTAGAGTTTCTTGGCGTTTCCTACCGCTTCTTAGCATTTCCTAGGATTTATTAGGGTTTATTTGCGTTTATTAGCATTTTTCTAGCTTTTCTTCAATTTCTGAATGTTTTTTAGGGTTTTTTTAGCGTTACTTAGCGTTTCTTATAGTTTCTTTGCATTTCTTAGGGTTTTTTTTAGCGATTCTTAGCATTTTTTTAGCGTTTCATGGGGTTTCTTAGTGTCTCTTAGCGTTACCTAGCCTTTCTTAGAATTTCTTTGTATTTCTTAGCATTTTATTGAGTTCCTTAGTGTTTCTTACGATTTCATGGGGTATCTTAGGATTTATTAATATTTAATAGCGTTTCTTAGTGTTTATTAGTGATCCTTAACATTTTTTTAGCCTTTCCTGGGTTTCTTAATGTTTTTTAGGGTTTCTTACCATTAATTAGCATTTCTTATAGTTTCTTAGCATTTCTTAGAGTTTTTTTTAGCGTTTCTTAGGTGTTTATTAGGGTTCTATAGGGTTTCTTAGACTTTCATTGCATTTCTTAGGGCTTCTTGGCGTTCCTTATTGTTTCTTATCATTTCCTAGCATTTGTAAGTGTTTCCTAGGGTTTATTAGGGTTAATTAGCATTTCTTAGGGTTTTTGTTAGCAATTCTTAGAATTTTTTAGCGTTTCTTTTGGTTTTATAGTGTTTCTTAGTATTTTTTAGCCTTTGTTCGTATTTACTAGCTTTTCATACCATTTCCAAGGTTTTCCTAGGGTTTCTTAGCGTTAATTAGTGTTCCTTTGCATTTCTCAGGGGTTTTTTAGCGTTTCTTATGGTTTTATAATGTTTCTTTGTATTTCTTTGCCTTTCTTCGTATTTACTTGCTTTTCATACCATTACTAAGGGTTTCCTAGGGTTTCTTAGCGTTAATTAGCGTTCCTTTACATTTCTTATCATTTCCTAGCGTTTCTTACCGTTTCTAAGTGTTTCCTAGGGTTTTTGTTAGCAATTCTTAGAATTTTTTAGCGTTTCTTTTTGTTTTATAGTTTTTCTTAGTAATTTTTAGCCTTTGTTCGTATTTACTAGCTTTTCATACCATTTCCAAGGGTTTCCTAGGGTTTCTTAGCATTAATTAGCGTTCCTTTAAATTTCTCAGGGGTTTTTTTAGCGTTTTTAGGTGTTTCATAGGGTTTCTTAGTGTTTCTTAGGGTTTTATAGGGTTTCTTAGAGTTTGTTTGTGTTTCTTAGGGTTTCTTAGCATTTCCAAGCGTCTCATACTATTTCTAAGTGTTTCCTAAGGTTTATTAGTGTTTCTTATGGTTTTTTTTAGTGTTTCTTAGTATTTCTTAGCCTTTCTTCGTATTTACTTGCTTTTGATACCATTTCTAAGGGTTTCCTAGGGTTTCTTAGCATTAATTAGCATTCCTTTGCATTTCTCAGGGGATTTTTTTAGCATTTTTTAGGTGTTTCATAGGGTTTCTTAGGGTTTTATAGGGTTTCCTAGAGTTTCTTTATGTTTCTTAGGGTTTCTTGGCATTTCTTAGCGTCTCATACCGTTTCTAAGTGTTTCCTAAGGTTTATTAGGGTTAATTAGCGTTTCTTAGGGTTTCTTTAGCAATGCTTAGCATCTTTTTAGCGTTTCTTATCGTTTTATAGTATTTCTTGGCTTTTCTTAGTATTTCCTAGTGTTTCATACCGTTTCTAAGGGTTTCCTAGGGTTTACTAGCATTTCATAGGGTTTTTTTAGCGATTCTCTGCAATCTTTTAGCGTTTCGTGGGGTTTATAAGTGTTTTTTAGGGTTTCTTAGCGTTACTTAGTGTTTCTTATAGTTTCTTAAGATTTCTTAGTATTTTTTAGGGTTTCGTAGAGTTTCTTAGTGTTTCTTAGGATTTATTATGGTTTATTAGCGTTTTATAGTGTTTCTTAGCGTTTCTTAGTGATTCTTAGCATTTGTTTAGTGTTTCTTGTGTTTCTTAATGTTTTTTAGGGTTTCTAACCGTTATTTAGAGTTTCTTATAGTTTCTTAGGGTTTTATAGTGTTTCTTAGAATTTCTTCATGTTTCTATAGGGTTTCTTAGACTTTCTTTGTGTTTCATAGTGTTTCTTAACATTTCTTAGCGTTTCCTAGCGTCTCATACCTTTTCTAAGCTTTTTATAGTGTTTATTAGGGTTAATTAGCGTTTCTTAGGGTTTGCTAGCGATTTTTAGCATTTTTTTTAGCATTTCTTAAAGTTTACTAGAGTTTCCTGGTGTTTCCTACCTTTTCCTAGCATTTCTTCGGGTTTCTTAGGATATATTAGGGTTTATTTTCGTTTATTAGCATTTTTCTAGCTTTTCTTCAGTTTCTAAATGTTTTTTAGGTTTTCTTAGCGTTTCTTGTAGTTTCTTTTTATTTCTTAGGGTTTTATTAGGCTTTATAGGGTATCTTAGAGTTTCTTAGGGTTTCTCAATGTTTATTAGCGTTTCATAGGGTTTCTTAGCAATTCGTAGCATTTTTTATCGTTTCATGGGGTTTCTAAGTGTCCCTTAGCGTTACCTAGTGTTTCTTAAGATTTCTAAGGATTTCTTAGTATTTCTTAGTGTTTCTTAGGATTTCATAGGGTATCTTAGGATTTATTAAGATTTAATACCATTTCTTAGTGTTTATTAGCGATCCTTAGCATTTTTTTAGCGTTTCTTGGGTTTCTTAATATTTTTTGGGTTTCTCACCGTTAATTAGCGTTTCTTATAGTTTCTTAGCATTTCTTAAGGTTTTTTAGCGTTTCTTAGGTGTTTATTAGGGTTTTATAGGGTTTCTTAGAGTTTTTTTTTGCATTTCTTAGGGTTTCTTAGCATTTCCTAGCGTCTAATACCGTTTCTAAGTGTTTCCTAAGGTTTATTAGGGTTAATTAGCATTTTTTAAGGTTTTTTTAGTAATTCTTATAATCTTTTTAGCATTTCTTATGTTTTTATAGTATTTCTTGGCTTTTTTTAGGTTTTCCTAGCATTTCATACCATTTCCAAGGGTTTCCAAGGGTTTATTAGCGTTTCATAGGGTTTTTTTTTAGTGATTCTTAGGAATTTTTTAGTGTTTCTTGGGGTTTCTCAGTGTTTTTAAGTGTTTCTTAGCGTTACTTAGTGTTTCTTATAGTTTCTTAGGATTTCATAGTATTTCTTAGGGTTTCGTAGAGTTTCTTAATGTTTCTTAGGATTTATTATGATTTATTAGCATTTTTTAGTGTTTTTAGTGATTCTTAGCATTTGTTTAGTGTTTCTTAGCATTTTTTAGGGTTTCTTAGCGTTTCTTGTAGTTTTTTTTTATTTCCTAGGGTTTTATTAGGCTTTATAGGGTATCTTAGAGTTTCTTAGGGTTTCTCAATGTTTATTAGCGTTTCATAGGGTTTCTTAGCGATTCGTAGCATTTTTTAGCGTTGCATGGGGTTTCTAAGTGTCTCTTAGCGTTACCTAGCGTTTCTTAGGATTTCTAAGGATTTCTTAGTGTTTCTTAGCGTTTCATTCATTTCCATAGTGTTTCTTAGGATTTCATAGGGTATCTCAGGATTTATTAAGGTTTAATAGCGTTTCTTAGTGTTTATTAGCGATCCTTAGCATTCTTTTAGCGTTTCTTGGGTTTCTTAATATTTTTGGGTTTCTCACCGTTAATTAGCATTTCTTATAGTTTCTTAGCATTTCTTAAGGTTTTTTAGCATTTCTTAGGTGTTTATTAGGGTTTTATAGGGTTTCTTAGACTTTCATTGTATTTTGTAGGGCTTCTTAGCATTCATTATCATTTCTTGGGGTTTCTTAGTGTTTTTTAGGGTTTCTTAGTGTTACTTAGTGTTTCTTATAGTTTCTTAGGGTTTATTATGATTTATTAGTATTTTTTAGTGTTTCTTAGCGTTTCTTAGCATTTGTTTAGTGTTTCATGGGTTTCTTAATGTTTTTTAGGGTTTCTCACCGTTATTTAGAGTTTCTTAGGGTTTTATAGTATTTCTTAGAATTTCTTCGTGTTTCTATAGGGTTTCTTAGAGTTTCTCTGCATTCCTTTGTGGTTCTTAGGTTTTCTTATAATTTTTAGCATTTATTAGCGTTTCTTAGCATTTCCTAGCATTTCATACCGTTTCTAAGTGTTTTATAGGCTTTATTAGGGTTAATTAGCGTTTCTTAGGGTTTGTTAGCGATTTTTAGCATTTTTTTAGCATTTCTTAGAGTTTACTTGGGTTTCCTGGCGTTTCCTACTGTTTATTAGCATTTCTTTAGGTTTCATATGATTTATTAGGGTTTTGTTGCATTTATTAGCAATTTTCTAGCTTTTCTTCAGGTTCTAAATATTTTTTAGGGTTTCTTAGCGTTACTTAGCATTTCTTATAGTTTCTTCTCATTTCTTAGGGTTTTATTGGCCTTTATAGGGTTTTTTTAGAGTTTTTTTAGTGTTTCTCAATGTTTATTATCATTTCATAGGGTTTTTTAGCGATTCTTATCATTTTTTTAGCGTTTCATGGGGTTTTTCAGTGTCTCTTACGTTACCTTGCGTTTCTTAGGATTTCTAAGGATTTCTTAGCGTTTTATTGAGTTATTTAGTGTTTCTTAGGATTTCATAGGGTATCTTAGGATTTATTAAGGTTTAATAGCGTTTCTTATTGTTTATTAGCGATCCTTAGCATTTTTTTACCGTTTCTTGTGTTTCTTATTATTTTTTTTATTTTTTCTTACAGTTAATTTGCTTTTCTTATTGTTTCTTAGCATTTCTTAGGGTTTTTTTTAGAATTTCTTAGGTGTTTATTAGGGTTTTATAGGGTTTCTTAGACTCTCATTGCGTTTCATAGGGCTTCTTCGCGTTCCTTAGCATTTTTTATCATTTCCTAGCGTTTCTTACCGTTTCTAAGTGTTTCATAGTGTTTTTTTATGGTTTCTTAGCTTTACTTAGCGTTTCTTACAGTTTCTTAGCATTTCTTAGTGTTTTATAAGGTTTTATAGGGTTTCTTAGAGTTTCTTAGCATTTCTTATGGTTCCTTAAGAGTTCTTAGCATTTCTTAGCGTTTACTAAGGTTTCCTAGTGTTATTATCATTTCTTAGGGTTTCTTAAGATTTATTTGGGTTTATTAGCATTTTTTAGCGTTTCTTGGATTTTTTTAATGTTTTTTACTGTTTCTTAGTGTTACTTAGAATTTCTTATAGTTTCTTAGGGTTTCTTTGGGTTTTATATGGTTTCTTAGCATTTATTAGGGTTTTATAGGATTTTTTAGAGTTTCTTAGTGTTTCTAAGTGTTTTTAGGGGTTTTTTAGGCATTCTTAGCGTTTTTTAGCATTTCTTAGCATTTCATAGAGATTCTTAGCATTTTTTAGCGTTTCTTGGGGTTTATTAGTATTTTTTAGGGTTTCTTAGCGTTACTTAGCATTTCTTATAGTTTCTTAGCATTTCTTAGGGTTTTTCAGGGTTTCTTAGCGTTTCTTAGTGTTTTATTGGATTTCTTAGAGTGTCTTAGCGTTTCTTAGTATTTCTTAGGGTTCTTAGTATTTATTAGTATTTCTTAGCATTTCTTAGATTTTAGTGTCTCTTAGAGTATTTAAAGGGGTTTTAGGGTTTATTTGAGATTCTTAGGGTTTCTTAGAGCTTCTTGGGGGCTTCTTAGCATTTCTTAGGATTTCTAAGCATTTCCTAGCATTTACTAGGGTTTCCTAGTATTTCTTACAATTTCTAAGGTTTTCCTAGGGTTTTATACGGTTTATTAAAGATTCTTAGCATCTTTTTAGTCTTTCTTGGGATATCTTAGTGGTTTTTAGGGTTTCTTAGTGTTACTTAGCATTTCTTATATTTTCTTAGTATTTCTTAGGGTTTTATAGAGTTTCTAAGTGTTTATTAGGCTTTCTTAGCGTTTCTTTGGGTTTTTATAGTTCCTCAAGGGTTCTTAGTGTTTCTTAGAATTTCTTAGCGTTTCTTAACGTTTGTTAGGGTTTCTTAGCGTTTCTTATTGTTTCTAATGATTTCCTAGGGTTTATTAGCGTTTTCATAGTGTTTCTTAGCGATTCTTAGTATTTTTTTAGCGTTTCATAGGGTTTCTTAGTGTTTTTAGGGTTTCTTAGCATTACTTTGCATTTCATATAGTTTGTTAACATTTCTTAGGATTTTTAGTGTTTCTTTGTGTTTCTTAGGTCTTCTTGGGGCTTCTTAGCATTTCTTAGGGATTCTGATTATTTCTTAGCGTTTGGTAGGATTTCTTAATACTTTTTAGTATATTTTAGCGTTTTTTAGGATTTCATAGGGTTTTTTAGGGTTTCTTAGGCTTTCTTAGCATTTCTTTCTATTTTTTACATTTCTTTAAGGGTTCTTAGCGTTTCTAAGATTTTCTTAGGATTTCTTAGTGTTTATTAGAATTTTTTAATGTTTCTTGGGGTTTCTTAGTGTTACTTAGCGTTTCTTACAGTTTATTAGCATTTCTTAGGGTTTTATTGGGTTTTATAGGGTTTCTTAGAGTTTCTTACCATTTCTTATGGTTCCTTAAGGGTTCTTAGCATTTCTTAGCGTTTACTAGGGTTTCCTAGCGTTTCATACCATTTCTTAGGATTTATTACGGTTTATTGGTGTTTCTTAGTTTTTTTTATCATTTCTTGGGTTTCTTAATGCTTTTTTAGGGTTACTTAGCATTACTTAGCGTTTCTTATAGTTTCTTAGCATTTCATAGGGATTCTTAGCATTTCTTATGGTTTTATAGGGTTTCTTAGCATTTATTCGGATTTTATAGGGTTTCTTAGCATTGCTTAGAGTTTTTAAGGTTTATTAGTATTTTATGGGGTTTCTAGGGTTTCTTTGTGTTTCCTAGTGCTTCTTGGGCCTTCTTATCATTTCTTCGGGATTCTTAGGATTTCTTAGCACTTTTTAGTGTTTTTTTTAGCATTTCTTAGGTGTCCATAGGGTTTTTTTGGGTTTCTAAGTGTTTCTTAGGCTTTCTTACTATTTCTTTGGGTTTCTTAGCGTTCCTTAAGTGTTCTTAGCAATTCTTTGGGTTTATTAAGATTTCTTAGCATTTTTTAGCGTTTACTAGGGTTTCCTAGCGTTTCTTAGGGTTTTTAGGGTTTATTTGGGTTTCTTGGGGCTTCATAGCATTTCTTAGGGATTCTTAAGGTTTATTAGCATTTCTTAGCGTTTAGTATGGTTTTTTTAGGAATTCGAAGCGTTTCTTAGGCTATCTTAGCATTTATTTGGGTTTCTTAGATTTTCTTAAGGGTTCTTAGCATTTCTTAGGATTTCTTAGCGTTTCCTACAGTTTCTATGGGTTTCCAATGCTTTATTAGCATTTCTAAGGGTTTCATAAGGTTTATTAGTGATTCTTAGCATTTTTAGCGTTTCTTGGGGTTTCTTAGTGTTTTTTAGGGTTTATTAGCGTTATTTAGCATTTCTTATAGTTTCTTAGCATTTGTTTGGGTTTTATAGGGTTTCTTACCATTTGTTAGGGTTTTGTAGGGTTCTTAAGGTTCTCTAAGTGTTCTTAGCATTTACTAGGGTTTCCTAGCTTTTTTACAATTTCTTAGGGTTTATTAGTATTTCTTAGGGTTTCTTATTGATTGTAAGCATTTTTTTGCATTTCTTGGGTTCTTTATGTTTTTTAGGGTTTCTTAGCGTTTCTTATAGTTTCTTAGCATTTCTTAGGGCTTTTAGCGTTTCTTATGATTTCTTAGTGTTTATTAGAATTGCCTAGTGTTTCTTAGTGTTTCTTAGAGTTTTTAAGGTTTCTTAGGGTTTTTTAACGGGTTTTAAGGGTTTTTTTTATGGTTTTTAGGTTTCGTTAGGGTTTTAAGGGTTTCTTAGCATTTCTTAGGGTTTCTTAAGGCTTCTTGGGGATTCTTAAGGTTTCTTATCATTTCTTAGCCTTTTATAGGGTTTCTAAGCACCTTTTAGTGTTTTCTCAACATTTCTTAGAGTTTCATTCGGTTTTTTTTAGGGTTTCTTAGCGTTTCTTATAGTTTCTTAGCAATTCTTAGGACTTTTAGCGTTTCTTAGTGTTTATTAGGATTTCCTAGTGTTTCTTAGCATTTCTTAGTGTTTTTTAGCATTTCTTAGAGTTTTTTAAAGGTTTCTTAGGGTTTTTAATGGGTTTTTTTTATGGTTTTTAAGTTCCTTAGGGTTTTTAGGGTTTCTTAGCGTTTCTTAAGGCATCTTGGGGATTCATAGCATTTCTTAGGGATTCTTATGGTTTCTTATCATTTCTAAGCCTTTGGTAGGGTTTCTAATCACCTTTTAGTGTTTTCTTAGCATTTCTTAGAGTTTCATTGGGTTTTTTTGGGGTTTCTATGTGTTTCTTAAGCTTTCTAATCATTTATTTGTGTTTCTTTGGTTTCTCTAATGGTTCTTAGCGTTTCTTAGTTTTTACTAGGGTTTCCTAGCGTTTCTTACTGTTTCTAAGTGGTTTCCTAGCGTTTCTTACTGTTTCTAACTGTTTCTTAGTGTTTATTAGAGTTTATTAGTGTTTCTTTGGGTTTCATAGGGTTTATTAGCGATTCTTTTCATTTTTTTAGGGTTTCTTGGGTTTTCTTAATATTTTTTAGGGTTTCTTAGCGTTACTTATTGTTTCTTAGCATTTCTTTGGGTTTTATAGGGTTTCTTAAAGTTTCGTTGGGTTTCTTAGGGTTCCTTAAGAGTTCTTAGCGTTTCTTAGGTTTCCTTAAGTGTTCTTAGCTTTTCTTAGGATTTCTTAGTGTTTCTTAGGGTTTTTAGAGTTTCTTAGCGTTTACTAGGGTTTCCTAGCATTTTTTACCGTTTATTAGGTTTTCTTATGATTTATTAAATTTTATTATCATTTCTTATTGTTTCTTAGCATTTCTTAGTGTTTTTTTAGGGTTTCTTAGCGTTACTTAACATTTCTTATAGTTTCTTAGCATTTTTTAAGGTTTCTCGGCATTTCTTAGGGTTTTATTGGGTTTATTAGCGTTTGTTAGGGTTTCTTACTGTTTCTTCGGGTTTTTTAGCGTTTCTTATCGTTTACTAGGGTTTGCTAGTGTTTTTACCCTTTCTTAGGGTTTATTAGCGTTTCTAAGAATTTCATAGAATTTCTTAGTTTTTTTTTATCATTTCTTGGGTTTCTTAATGCTTTTAGGGTTTCTTAGTGTTAATTAGAGTTTCGTAGCATTTACTAGGGTTTCCTAGTATTTCTTACCGTTTCTAATGGTATCCTAGGATTTATTACGTTTCTAATGGTTTCCTAGGGTTTATTAGTGTTTCATAGGGTTATTCTTAGCATTCTTTAGTGTTTCTTAGTGTTTTTTAGGGTTTCTTGTAGTTTCTTCGCATTTTTTAGGGTTTCTCAGCATTTCTTATCGTTTACTAGGGTTTGCTAGTGTTTTTACCCTTTCTTAGGGTTTATTAGCGTTTCTAAGGATTTCATAGAATTTCTTAGTTTTTTTAGCATTTCTTGGGTTTCTTAATGTTTTTAGGGTTTCTTAGTGTTAATTAGCGTTTCTTAGCGTTTACTAGGGTTTCCTAGTATTTCTTACCGTTTCTAATGGTATCCTAGGATTTATTACGTTTCTAATGGTTTCCTAGGGTTTATTAGTGTTTCATAGGGTTATTCTTAGCATTCTTTAGTGTTTCTTAGTGTTTTTTAGGGTTTCTTGTAGTTTCTTCGCATTTTTTAGGGTTTCTCAGCATTTCTTATCGTTTACTAGGGTTTGCTAGTGTTTTTACCCTTTCTTAGGGTTTATTAGCGTTTCTAAGGATTTCATAGAATTTCTTAGTTTTTTTAGCATTTCTTGGGTTTCTTAATGTTTTTAGGGTTTCTTAGTGTTAATTAGCGTTTCTTAGCGTTTACTAGGGTTTCCTAGTATTTCTTACCGTTTCTAATGGTATCCTAGGATTTATTACGTTTCTAATGGTTTCCTAGGGTTTATTAGTGTTTCATAGGGTTATTCTTAGCATTCTTTAGTGTTTCCTAGTGTTTTTTTAGGGTTTCTTGATGTTAGTGTTTCTTGTAGTTTCTTCGCATTTCTTAGGGTTTCTCAGCATTTCTTAGGATTTTTTAGGGTTCATTATCATGTCTTAGGGTTTTATAGGGTTTCTTAGAGTTTCTAAGCATTTATTTTGGTTCCTTAAGGGTTCTTAGTGTTTCTTAGCATTTATTTAGGTTTTTTAGTATTTCTTAGCATTTACTAGGGTTTCCTAGTGTTTTTACCATTTCTTAGGGTTTATTAGGTTTTTTTAGCGTTTCATAGGGTTTCTTATCGTTTCTTAGCATTTTTTTTAGCGTTGCTTGGGTTTCTTATGTTTTTTAGGGTTTCTTAGCATTACTTAGCATTTCTTATAGTTTCTTTGTATTTCTTAGGTTTCTTAGTATTTTATAGGGGTTTCTTAGTGTTTCTTAAGGTTTTTCTTTGCATTTTTTAGTGTTTATTAGAGTTTCTTAGCAGTTATTTGAGTTTTAAGGGGTTTATAGGGTTTCTTTGCATTTTTTAGAATTTCTTAGGGCTTCTTAGAATTTGTTAGGGATTCTTAGGATTTTTTAGCATTTCTTAGTGTTTGGTAGGTTTTCATAGCACTTTTTAGTGTTTTTTAGCATTTCTTAGGGATTCATAGGGTTTCTAAGCATTTTTTAGGCTTTCTTAGTGTTTCTTTGGGTTTCTTAGGGTTCCTTAAGGGTTTTTAGTATTTTTTTAGGTTTCTTAGGATTTCTTAGCATTTACTAGGGTTTTCTAGCATTTTGTATTGTTTCTTTTGGTTTATTTGTGTTTTTTAGGGTTTTTGAGCGTTACATAGCATTTCTTATAGTTTCTTAGTATTTCTTAGAGTTTCTTTGCATTTTTTAGGGTTTCTTTGAGTTTCTTAGGGTTTTTTAGGGATTCTTGGGGCTTCTTAGCACTTTTTAGTGTTTTTTTGCGTTTCCTTGGGTTTCATAGGAGTTTTTAGGGTTTCTAAGTGTTTCTTTGGGTTTCTTAGGTTTCTTTAAGGGTTCTTAGCATTTTTTTGGGTTTCTTAGGAATTTCTTAGGGTTTCTTTAGGGTTTACTAGCGTTTCTTACAATTTCTTAGGGATTCCTAGTGTTTATTAGCATATTTAGGGTTTCATAGCATTTCTTAAAGATTCTTAGCATTTTTTAGTATTTCTTAGTGTATTTTACGTTACTTAGCGTTTCTTATAGTTTCTTAGCATTTATTAGGGTTTCTTTGCATTTCCTAGGATTTCTTTGTGTTTCTTAGGGTTTTATAGGGTTTCTTAGCGTTTTTTAGCATTTATAAGATTTCTTAGAGTTTTTTTAGTATTTCTTAGTGTTTCTTAGGGATTCTTAGTGTTTTTTAGTGTTTCCTAGGGGTTTTTAACATTTCTTTTAAGTTTTTTAGGTTTTTTTTTGGGTTTTTAGGTTTTCTTAGGGTTTGTTAGTGTTTTTTGGGTTTCTTAAGGCTTCTCGTGGGCTTCTTAGCATTTCTTAGGGATTCTTTGGGTTTCATAGCATTTCTTAGTGTTTGTTAGATTTTCTTAAAACTTTTTAGTGTTTTTTTAGGGTTTCTAAGCGTTTCTTAGGCTTTCTTAGCGTTTCTTTGGGTTTTTTAGGGATCCTTAAGGGTTCTTAGCGTTTACTAGGGTTTCCTGGTGTTTCTTACCGTTTCTTAAGGTTTTTAAGCATTTCTAAGGCTTTCTTAGAATTGTTTTGGGATTTTTAGGGATCCTTAAGGGTTCTTAGTGTTTGTTTGGGTTTATTAGGATTTCTTAGGGTTTCTTAGTGTTTCTTAAGGCTTCTTAGCATTTTTTAGTGTTTACTAGGGTTTCCTAGTGTTTCATACCATTTCTTAGGGCTTATTACGTTTTATTAGCGTTTCTTTAGATTTCTTAGCGTTTCTTAGCAATTCTTAGTATTTTTTAGCATTTCCTGGAATTTCATAGTATTTTTTAGGGTTTCTTAGTGTTATTTAGTGTTTCTTAGGGTTTTATAGGATTTCTTAGTGCTTCTTGGGGTTCCTTAAGGGTTCTTAGGGTTTCTTAGTGTTATTTAGTGTTTCTTAGGGTTTTATAGGATTTCTTAGTGCTTCTTGGGGTTCCTTAAGGGTTCTTAGGGTTTCTTAGTGTTATTTAGTGTTTCTTAGGGTTTTATAGGATTTCTTAGTGCTTCTTGGGGTTCCTTAAGGGTTCATAGGGTTTCTTAGTGTTTATTTGGGTTTTTTTAGCATTTACTTGGGTTTCCTAGCGATTTTACCGCTTCTAAGGGTTTCATAGGGTTTCTTAGTTCTTTTAGCGTTTCTTGGATTTTTAATGTTTTTTAGGGTTTCCTATTATTACTTAGCATTTCTTAGCATTTACTAGGGTTTCCTAGCATTTCTTACCGTTTATAATGAATTCCTAAGGTTTATTAGCGTTTCTTAGGATTTCATATTGTTTCATAGTGATTCTTAGCATTTTTTTTTTGCGTTTCTTGGGGTTTCTTAGTGTTACTTAGCGTTTCTTATAGTTTCTTAGCATTTCTTAGCGTTTCTTAAGGTTTTATTGGGTTTCTTAAGGGTTTATAGCGTTTATTAGGATTTCCTAGGATTTCTTTGGGTTTCTTAGGATTTATTAAGGTTTATTAGTTTTTCTTAGTGATTCTTAGCAATTTTTTAGCCTTTCTTGGGTTTCTTAATATTTTTTAGGGTTTCTTTGTGTTACTTAACGTTTCTTATAGTTTTTAAGCATTTCTTAGTATTTCTTAATATTTTTAGGGTTTCGTAGAGTTACTTAGTGATGCGAACCTCGCCAATATGCTGACGACACCCTACACCAAATATGGCAATGATCCCAAGATTTTCACGACGCAAGTGCGAAAAGATGGAATATACCTTGTTTATGTGAGAAACAAGGTATGGGATATGTAGACGCCACACCCAAATCCTCTAAGAAGAACTCTTAGAAAACCTCGGGTGATAAGACTTGATTACTTGAACGCCACAGGTAAAAACCTGATAAGTTCAAAAGCTCTTTCAAGATAGAAAGAAGACCAAACCTCACAAGATATAAATTCCAAAGTGTGTGTCTCCAATACTGTGGAGTATGCCTTTTATAGGCTCAGAAAATAACCGAATGACCCACATAATGAGGAAAAAATCTATTATGGTTATAAGCTAATCTTATCTAATCTAGCTACCTAATATTATCCTAAGAGATTTATTATATTTATAAATCTCTCCTTATTAATTAAATCTGAACCTTCTGTTGGGCTCATCTTGGGCTCTTCATTTGGGCTTCTATTTGGATATGCAACAATCTCTTTAATCAGCCCATATAAAGCTTCTTTGAATCTTTTAGCCCTTGACCTTATGATTGGGCCCTCTTGAAGTCTCAAATAATCATTTATCCCATTTGGTGACAAAGTGTTCAGCTTCATTGCAGGTTCGTTTGATTGGGCTTGTGAATTTGTAGACTCTTTTGTCGAATTCACATCATTCTCCCCCTCTTGAAAATGATTTGTCCTCAAATCTTCTATTCCTTCATCACCTATAGCAAAAGAAATTAAATTAGAAATATGTATGTTATAGCTAACAATATATTTATCAGATAACTTATTGTTGTCATTATTATTAATGAGTTTTAACATTTTAAATGATCTCTCTAATCTAAGAAATTTTAATAGTTTTCTATCGATAAACATTTCATTCCTTATATGTAAAGTAACCCAAATCCCTGGATCAAAAATAACTTTTACGAAACTTTTGTTGTAAAGATTAATATTTTCTTGAGTTTGTTGTTTTCTATCCAATGGATTAAATTAAAACCATAGATAATTTCCAATGGTGATAACTTAGTCTCTAAATAAATATAACAATTATAAGCAAACATAATATGTAGTTAAAAATTGAAATTTTGTAGCAAACAAAGTATTCCAAGAAAAACTAAGCAATTTAGTATCAATGATTATAAACAAGCCGTACCTTCCAGATAATTTATCAGCAACTACATTTTTTATACCTTTCGTACACTTGATCACATAAGGAAATATTTTGATGAAATTCACCCACCTTGCATGACACTCATTCAGCTTGAGAGCTACTCTGCTGACTTTTTATTATAATATGCAATTGATCTTCTTTCCTGACTTACCAAATAAGGTGTTTGCCAATCTCGAATTACCGTAATTTTTTTGTCAATGGCAATCCCTTCAAAACTTATAACATATCCAGGAAATACAAGTTTACCCAAACACAAAATGCAATTCTTCAATTTGGAAAACAACTGATATTTCCTAAAAACTTGCAAGGTAATTTTTAAACATCCTTCATGTTTATTTATGTAATTGTTGTATATTATTATTTTATCAAAATATATGGCAACAAAGTTTTTAATAAAAGCTGGCATGATATAATTTATTAACCTCATAAAAGTATTGTATGCATTAGTCAAAATAAAAATCACAGCCAACCATTCATATAAATCATGTTTTACCTTTAATGCATTTTTTAATCCATAATTAGCTTTCATTCGAATTTCAGAATATTCACTCTTGTGATTAAATTTTGAAAAGAAATAGTTTTCATACATCTCATCTACCATAATATTTACATGACGAATAGATTTAAGATAAATTACCTTCATACGGTTGATGATTCGAAAATCAACACACTTTCGCCAAATTTTGTTTTTCTTAGGCATTTGCACAATACCTGAATTCATGTTATCCGGTGCATATCCTAGCTTCTTGAACTTTAGGATTTGATGTTGAATTTGATACTTGATTTCTCGATCAGGTTGCAAACCAGGAGTTTTCTCCATAGGAATGACATCCCTGAATTCCTGCATAAGAGAAATACTAATGCTTAGCAAATATCCGACAATATGGTTAGTAAAATATAAATCCTTGTACATAAGTACTGTAAGGATAGGATATGGAATTGTATCTCTCTTGATCTCACTTTTTCTCTCCATAAAATTATTTTTACTCTCTTTTCTTTGTATTATGGCTTTTCTCTCTTCTTTTTCAACCTTGCCTTTTCTCTCTTCATCTTCAATTTTGGCGTTTCTCTCTTCTTTTTCAATGTTACCTTTTTTCTCTTCAATTTTGGCTTTTCTCTCTTATTGTTTTTTGCTATTTTCTTTTCATTTGCCTTTTTCTTTTTCAACTGATCCTGAAAAACTTGTTGTAAAGTTAAAGGTACAAGAGATATTGGTCTATTATTCATCACAAATGAGTACCTATCTGTTGATCTATCATATGTAACATGACGGTCTAACTTCCAAGGTTCTCCCAATAAAATATGACATTGGTACTATATCACATAATTTTGGCGTTTCTCTCTTCTTTTTCAATGTTACCTTTTTTCTCTTCAATTTTGGCTTTTCTCTCTTATTGTTTTTTGCTATTTTCTTTTCATTTGCCTTTTTCTTTTTCAACTGATCCTGAAAAACTTGTTGTAAAGTTAAAGGTACAAGAGATATTGGTCTATTATTCATCACAAATGAGTACCTATCTGTTGATCTATCATATGTAACATGACGGTCTAACTTCCAAGGTTCTCCCAATAAAATATGACATTGGTACTATATCACATAATATTTCATCATGATATTTCCCAATAGAGAATGACACTATCACCTGTTGGGTTACCTCAAGTTTGGGTTGATCATTCAGCCTTTGAATTTGATATGGCTTTGGATGCTTCATTATATGTAATGCCAACTTCTCCACAAGCTCGGTGCTAGCAAAGTTAGTGCAGCTTTCCCCATCTATGATAACAGAACAAACCTTATTTTTCATAGAGCAACGAGTATGAAATAACTTCTCACGTTGGTTATCTAAGATATCATCAATCCATGGTCTGTCCCAAGTAGTGGGTTGATTGAAGGAGTTGAGCTTGATGTTGCTGCGATTAACTTGGAGATCATCGAACTCCCCCAGTTCCTGTTGTTCAAAGCATCGAGATCGACTGCTCCACGGTCGTTCAATGGAAGTATGTGAGTGTCGTCTCACACCTTCCTCCAAGCAATCCATTCACGTATGAAGTGGCTCAAATTTAGACTTCACTATCTGTTTCATTTGACTCTTCATTGCTTTCCATTGTAGGTTTTGAATAGGCGATACGAAACCCTCTTCTTTCATTGTGTTTCCTTGTTATTGGGCCTTCTGAACCTGATAATTGTTAGAAAGAAAAGAACCTCGCAACTCTCCCTCACATGTTTCTCTCAAACACTCATGTTTCACACTCAAATGGCTTTTTCTTATAGATTTAAAGCACTCTTGCCTTTTTCCACTCATATGTCTTCTTTCAATCTGAATTGAACTTTAAAAAGAAATCATTTTTTACGAAGCAGTTCAACTTGAGGAACAATCAAGACATTAATAAAGGTTTTTAAAAAGTAATTCCAAATAATTTAAGTGAGAGGTATGAATAGACTCATATATAAGTGTAAAATTTAAATAGAGAAGAAAGAAATGAAGTAATAGACTTAGATAGAGCATATAAGAATGTGATATAAGATAGAATTGTGTGCTACTTTTTTTTTCTTTTGCTTTTTTTTTCACGAATTTTTTTCCTCTTTTTTTTAGCACGAATGTTTTTTGCTTTTTTTCTTTTTTATTTGCTCTTTTTTTAGCACGAATTTTTGGCTTTTTTTTCTCTGAAGAGAAGATAGAAAGATGAATATGATAATTTTTTTTATAGAGAATAGAAATAGGTAGAGAAGATAAAAAAACTACATAAAAAGATGGGATGGAACTTGCCGTGCAACCGTGTGCTCTGATACCAACTGATGCGAATCTCGCCAATATGCTGACGACACCCTACACCAAATATGGCAATGATCCCAAGATTTTCACGACACAAGTGCGAAAAGATGAAATATACCTTGTTTATGTGAGAAACAAGGTATGGGATATGTAGACGCCACACCCAAATCCTCTAAGAAGAACTCTTAGAAAACCTCGGGTGATAAGACTTGATTGGTTGAACGCCACAAGTAAAAACCTGATAAGTTCAAAAGCCCTTTCAAGATAGAAAGAAGACCAAACCTCACAAGATATAAATTCCAAAGTGTGTCTCCAATACTGTGGAGTATGCCTTTTATAGGCTCAGAAAACAACTGAATGACCCACATAATGAGGAAAAAATCTATTATGGTTATAAGCTAATCTTATCTAATCTAGCTATCTAATATTATCCTAAGAGATTTATTATATTTATAAATCTCTCCTTATTAATTAAATCTGAACCTTATGTTGGGCTCATCTTGGGCTCTTCATTTGGGCTTCTATTTGGATATGCAGCAATCTCTTTAATCAGCCCATATAAAGCTTCTTTGAATCTTTTAGCCCTTGACCTTCTGATTTGGCCCTCTTGAAGTCTCAAATAATCATTTATCCCATTTGGTGACAAAGTGTTTAGCTTCATTGCAGGTTCGTTTGATTGGGCTTGTGAATTTGTAGACTCTTTTGTCGAATTCACATCACTTAGTGTTTCTTATAGTATTTTAGCATTTCTTAGTGTTTATTAGTGTTTCTTAGGGTTTTATAGGGTTTGTAGGGTTTCTTAGAGTTTCTTAGGGTTTTATAGGGTTTCTTAGAGGTTCTAAGTGTTTCTTTGGGTTTTTTAGCATTTCTTCGCATTTCCTAGCGTTTCATACGATTTCTAAGGGTTTCCTAGGGTTTATTAGCATTTCTTAGGGTTTCTTAACAATTCTTAGCATTGTTTTAGCGTTCCTTGGAGTTTCTTAGTGTTTTTTAGGGTTTCATAGTGTTGCTTAGCAGTTCTTATAGTTTCTTAGCATTTCTTAGGGTTTCTCAGCATTTATAAGGGTTTTATAGGGTTTCTCAGCATTTATAAGGGTTTTATAGGGTTTCTAACCATTTCTTAGGCTTTCTTAGCGTTTCATTGGGTTTTTTTATAGTTCCATAAGGGTTTTTAGCATTTCTTAGGGTTTCTTAGGATTTCTTTGTGTTTCTTAGTGTTTACTAGGGTTTCTTTGTGTTTCTTACCATTTCTAATGGTTTTATAGGGTGTATTAGCATTTCTTAGGTTTTCATAGCGATTCTTAGTATTTTTTAGCATTTCTTGGGGTTTCTTAGTGTTTTTAGTGTTTATTAAAGTTACTTAGCATTTCTTAGGGTTTTTAGTATTTTTTTTTATGTTTCTTCTTAGGGCTTCTTAGCATTTCTTAGGCATTCTTAGGGTGTCTTAGCATTTCTTAGCATTTGGTATGATTTCTTTACACTTTTTAGTATTTTTTGGCGTTTCATAGGGTTTTTAGGGTTTATAAGAGTTTCTTATACTTTCTTGGTATTTTTTTGGGTTTTTTTATAGTTTCTTAAAGGTTCTTAGCGTTTCTTATGGTTTATTAGTGTTTCGTATTGATTCTAATATTTTCCTAGGGTTTATTAGGGTTTCATAGAGTTTATTAGAGATTGTTAGCATTTTTTTAGCGTTCCTTGGGGTTTCTTTGATGTGAATCAAATTGGGCACACTGTTATTAACAAGTTAAGAGCCAAAAGATTTGAAGAAGCAATGAATGGACTAATTGGAGCAATTGAAGAAACCCAAGTGGAAGCCCAAAGGAAGAGTCCGATAAGATCTCAAGCCCAAAAGAAGAGCCCATTAAGATCTCAAGAAGATAATTCAAATTTGAATTTTAAATTTGAATTTAAAGTGGGAGATTTATCATAAATCTTCTAGAAGATTAAATTAGAAAACAATATATTTTCTAGATATGTTCAAGAAATATATTAGCAATATTTTCTATATGGTTGGCATGTCAACCCCAATATTTTATTTTCTTATTTAGAATATTGCTAATATTCTCAAGTGCCTATAAAAGGCTAACTTTAGATCATTGTAAAGATAGATCTTTAATTTCAATTTTATTGTGAGGCTTATCTCTTATTTATCTTTTGAGAGAACTTTTGAACTTATCAGGTTTTTACTTGTGGCGTTCAAGCAATTGGACTTATCATCAGGATTTTCTAAGAGCTCTTCTTAGTGGAGTTTGGTGTGGCGTCTACTTCTATCCGTACCTTATTTTTCAATTGAACAAGGTATATTCTATTTTTTTTACTTATGTAATGAAAATATTGGGGTCTATTCCATATTTGGTATAGGGTGCCGTTAGTATATTGGCAGGGTTCACATCAGTTGGTATCAGAGCACACGGTTGCACGGCAAGTTCCATACTATCCTTTCAATTTTTGTTCTATTTTTCTTATCCTCTACCTATTTCTATCAAGTATAAAAAAATCACAAAAAATCTTTTTTTTCTCTTATCGAGTTATATTTTCATTATCTTCTATCTATTTCTAGTCAATATAAGAAAATCACAAAAAATATCTTTTTTTCTCCTATCTAGTTATATTTTCATTCTACTTCTATTCTCTATAAAAAAATCTATCTTTTTTATCTTCTTTCTTTATAAAAGAAAAAGCCAAAAAAATTCGTAAAAAAAATTTATTTAAAAAAAAGGCGTGCAAAAAAAGTTAAAAGAATAAAAAAAGGCAAATAAAAAAAGGCACAAAAGTATATATTCAGTATCTTATTCATTCAACTCTCTTAGATTTTATTCTTCTTCTTATATTTTTTTAAATATTCTCATACCTTACACTTAATCCTTTTTAGAATTGCTTTTTAACACTCTGTTGATTTGTCTTGATTATTTCTCAAGTTGAACTGCTTCATAAAAATGATTTGTTCTTGAGTTCAATTAAAATTGAAAGAAGACATATGAGTGGAAAAAGGTAAGAGTGTTTTAAATCTTTAAGAAAAGGCCATTTAAGTGTTAAACATAAGTGTTTGAGAGAAACATGTGAGGGAGAGTTGCGAGGTTCTTTATTTTCTAATAATTGGCAGGATTACAAGTCTCAACAACGAAGAAGCACATGGACAGAAGACAGTTCCCCTCGGTCCGTCCAAAACATGATGAGCAAAACGAGATGAATGGTGAAGTACGTAGTTGAGTCATTACACACGCGATTAGATTGTTTGGAAGAACGAAGGGATCAAGAGCAATATACAACAAGAAGAAGACTAATGACTGATAACCTGTATGATTTGAATATACCATTATTCAATGGAAAGGAGGACCTAGAAGAATATATCCAATGGGAAAGGAAGATGGATAAGTTCATTAAAAATCGCAATTACTATGAAGCAAAAAAGGTACGAGTTGCATCCTTTGCATTTTTATATTATGCAATTACATGGTGGGACCAATTGGTGAAAGACAGAAGATGCAACCATGAACGCCCCGTGGAGTCATGGAGGGAGCTGAAAGTGATTATGCGCCAACGATTTGTTCCTAGCAACTACTATTGGGAATCATGCAGTAAGCGCCTTGATAAATTCTTCAAAGAGATGGAGATTACTATGATCAAGTCAAGTTTTGTAAAAGAAGAAACAAAAGCTGAAATTGAAGAGGAAGAGATAAAAGGCAAAGCTGAAAAAGAAGAAGAAAAAGCTAGAATTGAAAATAAAGAGATAAAAGGCAAAGCTGATAAAGAAGAAACGAAAGCCAGAATTGAAAATAAAGAGGTAAAAGGAGACATTGAAATAGAATAGAGAAAAGTCAAAATTGAAAAAGAAATAATTGAAAACAAAGAGAGTAAAAATAATTTTATAAGTTTACATGTCCTTACAGTACCTATGTATAAGGATATATTTTTAAATACTAACCCCATTGTCGGATATCTTCCAAGTAATATTATATCTTTTTTTGTAGGAATTCAAGTATCTTCCAATGAAGATATCTCATGGTTTAGCACTAACTCAAGGAATCAAGCATCAAATTCAAGACCAAGTCCATGCATTTGTGCAAATACCCCAAAAAAGTAAAACTTGGCGAATGTGTGCTGATTATCAAACTATCAATAGTAGCATAGTAATGTTTTGTCACCCTATTCCTTATTTAGATCATATGTTAGATGATTTGTATGGTCCTTATTTGATTGCAAAAATAAAATTTAAAAGTGAATATAATAAATTTCGAATTAAAGATAAATATGAATTGAAAAATATATTAAAGACAAAACCTGGTTTATATAAATAGTTAATTATGATTTTTTGTTTAACTAATGCAACTAATATTTCTATGAGATTATGGAATTATTTATTACATGCTTTTATTGAAAGATTTATTAATATATATATTAATGATATACTAATATATAATGTTTTCTTATTTGAACATGGAGAATTTTTAAATTTTTTCTTAAATATTTTTTGGAAATATATGATATTTTTGGAATAATATTATATTTCCTAAATATGTTGCTATTTCTAAATGGATTGTAATTAAAAAGGAAATTAAGGTAACTCAAGATTGGCTAACACCTTATTTGGCAAGTGAGATGAGAAGTTTCCTTAGATTTACATATTTTTATATGGATTATATTACTAAATTTAATAGTTGTCCTATACATCTCACTATGCTTTTAGAAAAGAATATTTTTTTTAAAATTATGTGATGTCAGAGAAAATATATTCAAATATTTAGAGGATAAACTAACTAGTTTCCATTTTACTACATTACCTAACATTCCTAAATTATTCAAACTTAATTGTGAAGTATCAAAAATAGGCAGTGTAGATATATTGATTATATATTTTAGTGAAAAGTTGAGCAAAGTAGCATTCAACTATCCTACCTATGATGATGAGATATTTGTGTTTTATCCAAAATCATGTATTTGATTTGCACCTTAAGAGGCAACACATGTTGAATAAGCGTCATGCAAGGTGGGTGATTTTCATCAAGACTTTTCCATATTTGATCAAGTATAGATAAGGTATGAAATATATAGTTATCTCATGAAGGTATGTCTTTCTTAAACTACTTGATACTAAATTGCTTGATTATATTAAGGAATTGTAAGCAAACTATTATAATTCTTGTGAAGAGTTTGAAAGTTATATAATTTGCTTGTTTGAGAAGTTTCACTTGCAAAATTGGTTTATGTCTCAGGAAAATAAATTATTTATCTCTCAATTTTATGTGTGTAAGTTACTTATTAAAAAATCATATGTCTTAGAACTTATTGGACAATATATGGTAGCTAACATTATTGCAATATTTCATGAGTATTTTTTGGATCCATATATGAAAAGAAATATTAGGAAAATTTGTTTTCAATGCATTACATTACATATAAACAAGGTAAATCTAGCCAACAATTTCATATTTTGTATATTCATATTTTAGTTTCTAACATACCTGATTGGAATGATTTATTCATGGAATTAATCTATAAATTACTTAGGACTAAAAGGGGGAGATATTTTATGTTTCTCATAGTTAAACATTTTTTTTAAATCGAGGGTGCATCAAATGTTGCTTATTTATTATTTAGAGAAGTTATATCGCATTATATTTCTAGAATTATTGTATTTAATTGTGATTTTAAATTACTTTTGAACATTTTTTTGAATAAATTGTAAACAGCACATTTATTTTCAACTAAATATTTACATGATATTATATTTATATATAATCATTATATTCATTCTATTATTATATTTTCATTAGTTAAAGGTATTTATAGTTTTAATTCATTGACTCGTCTTAACATGATATTACTTAATATTAATAAGTTAGTAAATTTAGATTTGAATAGAAAAAATGAGTTTCTAAAATAAACTCAGAAAATAGCATATGAAAATCAAGTCAATCAAGGCTTTAAGAAAATTGTTTTTGATCCAGGAATTTGGGCTAAACTCATTCCTAGGGTAGGTTTATCTATTGGAGTGTTGAAGATAATCAATTACATTTTTAATATTCCTAATTTAATATATTTTTTTTGTAGGTGACAAGGAGATCGAAGATTTGAGGACAAATCATTTTCAAGAGGGAGAGAATGATGTGAATCAAATTGGGCACGTTGTGATTCACAAGTTAAGGGCAAAAAGATTTGAAGAAGCAATGAATGGACTAATTGGAGCAATTGAAGAAACCCAAGTGGAAGCACAAAGGAAGAGTTATATAAGATCTCAAGCCAGAAGAAAGAGCCCAATAAGATCTCAAGCCCAAAAGAAGAGCCTAATAAAATCTCAAGAAGATAATTCAAATTTTAATTTAAAGTGGAAGATTTATAATAAATCTTCTAGAAGATTAAATTAGAAAATAACATATTTTCTAAATATGTTCAAGAAATATATTAGCAATATTTTCTATATGGTTGGCATGTTAATCCTAATATTTTATTTCCTTATTTAGATTATTGCTAATATTCTCAAGTGCCTATAAAAGGCTAACTTTAGACCATTGTAAAGATAGATCTTTAATTTCAATTTTATTGTGAGGCTTATGTCTTATTTATCTTTTGAGAGAACTTTTGAACTTATCAAGTTTTTACTTGTGGTGTTCAAGCAATTGGACTTATCACCAGGGTTTTCTAGAAGCTCTTCTTAGAGGAGTTTGGTGTGGCATCTACTTCTATCCGTACCTTATTTTTCAATTGAACAAGGTATATTCTATTTTTTTTTACTTATGTCATGAAAATATTGGGGTCTATTCCATATTTAGTGTAGGGTGCCGTTAGTATATTGGTAGGGTTCGCATGATTCTTAGTGTTTTTTAGGGTTTCTTAGTGTTACATTGCGTTTTTTTTATTTCTTAGCATTTCTTAGGGTTTTATAGGGTTTCTTAGAGTTTCTTAGCATTTCTTATGGTTCCATAAGGGTTATTATTGTTTTTTTAGCGTTTACTAGTGTTTCCTAGTGTTATTATCGTTTCTTAGGGCTTCTTAGAATTTATTAGGGTTTATTAGTGTTACTTAGCATTTTTTAGCATTTCTTGGGTTTCATAATGTTTTTTAGGGTTTCTTAGTATTACTTAGCGTTTCTTTTAGTTTCTTAGTATTTCTTAGGGTTTCTCAGAGTTTCTTAATGTTTTATAGGGTTTCTTAGCATTTATTAGGGTTTTATAGGATTTCTTAGTTTTTCTTAGCGTTTCCTAGTGTTTTTTAGGGTTTTTAGAGTTTCTGAGCATTTCTTAGTGTTTCTTAGAGTTCTTATGTTTTCTTAGGATTTTGAAGAGATTTTTAGGGTTTTTTTTTAGTGTTTTTATGGTTTGTTTGCATTTCTTTGATTTTCTTAGGGCTTGTTAGCATTTCTTAGGGATTTTTAGGGTTTCCTAGCATTTCTTAACATTTGGTAGGGTTTCTTTGCACTTTTTAGTATTTTTTAGCGTTTCTTAGGATTTAATAGTTTTTTAGGGTTTCTAAGCGTTTCTAAGCCTTTCTTAGTGTTTCTTTTGGTTGCTTAGGGTTCCTTAAGGGTTCTTAGCGTTTGTTCGGTTTTCTTGGAATTTCTTAGGGTTTTTGTGCATTTCTTAGGGTTCCTTAAAGGTTTTTAGCATTTCTTAGGGTTCCTTAAGGGTTCTAAGAATTTCTTTGGATTTCTACGTTTCTTAGCGTTTACTAGGTTTTCCTAGCGTTTATTATCGTTCTTAGGGTTTCTTAGGATTTATTAGTGTTTCTTAGTGATTCTTAGCATTTTTTAGCATTTCTTGGGTTTCTTAATGTTTTTTAGGGTTTCTTAGCGTTACTTAGCATTTTTTATAACTTCTTAGCATTTCTTAGGGTTTCTTAGTGTTATATAGGGTTTGTAGGGTTTCTTAGAGTTTTATATGGTTTTGTTTGGTTTGTAGGGTTTCTTAGAGTCTTAATATTTTTAGGGTTTCATAAAGTTACTTAGTGATGCGAACCTCGCCAATATGCTGACGACACCCTACACCAAATATGGCAATAATCCCAAGATTTTCACGACGCAAGTAAGAAAAGATGGAATATACTTTGTTTATGTGAAAAACAAGGTATGGGATATGTAGACGCCACACCCAAATCCTCTAAGAAGAACTCTTATAAAACCCCGGGTGATAAGTCTTGATTGCTTGAACGCCACAGGTAAAAACCTGATAAGTTCAAAAGCTCTTTCAAGATAGAAGGAAGACAAAACCTCACAAGATATAAATTCCAAAGTGTCTCTCCAATGCTGTGGAGTATGCCTTTTATAGGCTCAGAAAGCAACCGAATGACCCACATAATGTGGAAAAAATCTATTATGGTTATAAGCTAACCTTATCTAATCTGACTACCTAGTATTTTCCTAAGAGATTTATTATATTTGTAAATCTCTCCTTATTAATTAAATCTGGACCTTCTCTTGAGCTCTTCATTTGTGCTTCTATTTGAATATTCAGCAATCTCTTTAATCAGCCCATATAAAGCTTTTTTGAATCTTTTAGCCCTTGACCTAGTGATTGGGCCCTCTTGAAGTGTCAAGTGATCATTTATCCCAATTGGTGACAAAGTGTTCAGCTCCATTGCAAGTCTGGTTTATTGAAGTTGTGAATTCGTACTCTCGTTAGTCGGATTCACATCATTCTTCCCCTCCTGAAAATGATTTGTCCTCAAATCTTCTTTTCCTTCATCACTTACATCAAGAGACATTAACTTATAAATATTTATGCTATTACTAACAATATATTTGCTAGATAACTTTCTATTGTAGTTATTACTACCGAGTTTTAACACCTTAAATAATCCCTCTAATCTAAGAAATTTTGATAGTTTTCTATTCATAAACCGTCCATTCCTCATATGTAACTAACCCAAATCCCTGGATCAAAAACAACTTTCATGAAACTCTTGTTGTAAAGATGAATATTTTCTTAAGTCTGCTGTTTTCTATCCAATGGATTAAAATCATGGACAATCTCCATTGGTGATAACTTAGTTACTGAATAAATATAACGATTATATGCAAACACAATATGTGGTAAACATGCAGTTGAAAATAGAAGTTTTGTAACCAACACAGTATTCCAAGAAAAATTAAGCAGTTTAGTATCAATGATTGTAGACAAAATGTACCTTTCAGATAATGTATGAGAAACTACATTTTTCATACCTTGCTTACACTTGATCACATAACCAGATGTATAAATGAATTCTACCCACCTTGCATGAAACTCATTCAGCTTGAGGGCTACTCCGCTGAACTTTTCATTATAATATGCAATTGATCTTCTTTCCTAACTTACCAAGTAAGGTGTTTGCCAATCCTGAATTACCTTAATTTCCTTGTCAATGGCAATCCCTTCAAAACTTATAACATATCCAGGAAATAGAAGTTTATCCGAACAAATTATAAATATCTTAAAATTCTCAAACAATTTATCTTTCCTTAAAAGTTCTAACATCATTTTCAAATATTCCATAAGTTCATATACCAGGACGTCATCAAAATATATATAGTCAAACTTTAAAATGATAACATTCAAGATATGCTTCATTAATATCATGATAGTGCTATAGGCATTAGTCAATCCAAAAATCACAACTAACCAATCATATAAACCTGGTTTTGTTTCAGATGTTGTTTTCAAATAATCTTTTTCTTTAATTTGAAATTGATGATATTCACTCTTAAGACCATGTTTTGAAAACAAATAGTATCTATGCAACTCAATAACAATATCATATAAACAAGAAATATGTTGTCGATACTTTATCGTGATATTGTCAATGGCTCGACAATTGAGGCATATTTGCCAAGTTTTGTCCTTCATGGGTACAACACATGGTCGCTTGCTCTTACGTATATATCTCATTTCCATCAATTTTAGGACTTCATGTTGACTTTGATACTTGTTTTCTCGAACTGATGGCAAACCAAGAGTTATCTTCTTTGTAATGACATTTTTGAATTCCTGTAGAAGAGAAACACTAATGCTCGGAAAATATCCGACAATATGGTTAGTAAAATATAAATCCTTGTACATAAGTACTGTAAGGATAGGGTATGGAATTGTATCTCTCTTGATCTCACTTTTTCTCTCCATAAAATTGTTTCTAAACTCTTTTCTTTGTATTATGGCTTTTCTCTCTTCTTTTTCAACATTGCCTTTTCTCTCATCATTTTCAATTTCGGCTTTTCTCTCTCGAATTTTTTTCTCTTCTTTTTCAATATTGCCTTTTGTCTCTTCCTCTTCAATCATGGCTTTTCTCTCTTGTTTTTCTGCTATTTTCTTTTCATTTGCCTTTTTCTTTTTCAACTGATCCTGAAAAACTTGTTGTAAAGTAAGAGGTACAAGAGATATTGATCTATTATTCATCACGAATGAGTACCTATCTGTTAATCTATCATATGTAACATGACGATCTAACTTCCAAGGTTCTCCCAATAAAATATGACATGCTTGCATTGGTACTACATCACATAATATTTCATCCTGATTTTTCCCAATATAGAAGGACACTATCTCCTGTTGGGTTACCTCGAGTTTGGGTTGATCACTCAGCCTTTGAATTTGATATGGCTTTGGATGCTTTGTTGCATGTAATGCCAACTTCTCCACAAGCTCGGTGCTAGCAAAGTTAGAGCAGCTTTGCCCATCTATGATAACAGAACAAACTCTATTTTTCATAGAACAACGAGTATGAAATAGATTCTCACGTTGGTTGTCCATGACGTCATCAATCCATGGCCTTTCACTTGGAGTACATTGATTGATGTAATCGTGCCTGGCACTATCGCAATTAACTCGAAGATCTTCAAATTCCTCGAGTTCTTGAGTATTGAAACGCCTAGATTGAAAGCCCCAAGGTTGTTGTTCAACGGAAGTATGTTGATGTGAACGACGTCTCAGACCTTCCTCCAAGAGATCAATTCGCGTGTGAAGTGGGTCATATCTAGACTTTACAACTTGTTTCATCATGGCTTTCCAATCTAGATTTTCAACGAGTTGAGGGAAATTGGCTTCTTTCCATGTGTTTCCTCCTTGTTGGAAATTGTAATCTTGCCAATTGTTAGAAACAAAAGAACCTCGCAACTCTCCCTCACATGTTTCTCTCAAACACTCCTGTTTAACACTCAAATGGCTTTTTTTTAAAGATTTAAAACACTCTTGCCTTTTTCCACTCATATGTCCTCTTTCAATCTGAATTGAACTTTAAAAACAAATCATTCTTACGAAGCAGTTCAACTTGAGGAACAATCAAGACAAATCAATAAAGGTTTTCAAAAAGTAATTCCAAAGAATTTAATTGAGAGGTATGAATAGACTCCGAAATAAGTGTAGAATTTAAATAGAGAAGAAATGAAGTAATAGATTTAGATAGAACGGAATAAGAATGAGATATAAGATATAATTATGTGCCTCCTTTTTTTTCTTTTGCCTTTTTTTTCCACGATTTTTTTTGCACTTTTTCTTTAGCACGAACTTTTTTTGGCTCTTTCTTTTTTGGCACGAATTTTTTTTGGCTTTTTTTTCTCCTTTTTTTTAACCTACTGAAGAGAAGATTAATAGAAGAATATGATAATTTTTTTATAGAGAATAGAAATAGGTAAAGAAGATAAAAAACAGAACAAGATAAAAAGATGGGATGGAACTTGCCATGCAACCGTGTGCTCTGATACCAACTGATGCGAACCTCGCCAATATGCTGACGACACCCTACACCAAATATGGCAATGATCCCAAGATTTTCACGACGCAAGTAAGAAAAGATGGAATATACCTTGTTTATGTGAGAAACAAGGTATGGGATATGTAGACGCCACACCCAAATCCTCTAAGAAGAACTCTTAGAAAACCTCGGGTGATAAGTCTTGATTGCTTGAACGCCACAGGTAAAAATCTGATAAGTTCAAAAGCTCTTTCAAGATAGAAGGAATACAAAACCTCACAAGATATAAATTCCAAAGTGTCTCTCCAATGCTGTGGAGTATGCCTTTTATAGGCTCAGAAAACAACTGAATGACCCACATAATGTGGAAAAAATCTATTATGGTTATAAACTAACCTTATCTAATCTGACTACCTAGTATTATCCTAAGAGATTTATTATATTTATAAATCTCTCCTTATTAATTAAATCTGGACCTTCTCTTGGGCTCTTCATTTGGGCTTTTATTTGAATATTCAACAATCTCTTTAATCAGCCCATATAAAGCTTTTTTGAATCTTTTAGCCCTTGACCTAGTGATTGGGCCCTCTTGAAGTCTCAAGTGATCATTTATCCCAATTGGTGACAAAGTGTTCAGCTCCATTGCAAGTCTGGTTTATTGAAGTTGTGAATTCGTACTCTCGTTAGTTGGATTCACATCATTCTTCCCCTCTTGAAAATGATTTGTCCTCAAATCTTCTTTTCCTTCATCACTTACATCAAGAGACATTAACTTATAAATATTTATCCTATTACTAACAATATATTTGCTAGATAACTTTCTGTTGTAGTTATTACTACCGAGTTTTAACACCTTAAATAATCCCTCTAATCTAAGAAATTTTGATAGTTTTCTATTCATAAACCGTCCATTCCTCATATGTAACTAACCCAAATCCCTGGATCAAAAGTAACTTTCATGAAACTCTTGTTGTAAAGATGAATATTTTCTTGAGTCTGCTGTTTTCTATCTAATGGATTAAAATCATGGACAATCTCCATTGGTGATAACTTAGTTACTGAATAAATATAACGATTATATGCAAACACAATATGTGGTAAACATGCAGTTGAAAATAGAAGTTTTGTAACCAACACAGTATTCCAAGAAAAATTAAGCAATTTAGTATCAATGATTGTAGACAAAATGTACCTTTCAGATAATGTATGAGAAACTACATTTTTCATACCTTGCTTACACTTGAGGAACCCTATGAAACGCTAAGAAACCCTATAAAACCTTAAAAAATGCTAAGAGACACTATAAAACCCTAAAAATGCAAAGAAACTATAAGAAACACTAAGTAACGCCTAGAAACTTTAAAAAACACTAAGAAACACTAGAAAATGCTAAGCATTGTTAAGAAACCCTATGAAATCCTAAGTAACACTAGGAAACCATTAGAAATGGAAAGAAATGCTAGGAAACCCTAGTAAACGCTAAGAAATCCTAATAAACCTTAAGAAACACTAAGAACCCTTAAAGAACTAAAAAAACCCAATCAAACACTAAGAAAGCCTAAGAAAATCTTAGAAACCCAAAAAAACACAATGCAACCCTAAGAAATGCTAAAAATACTAAAAAGTGTTAAAGAAACCCTACCAAACGCTAAGAAACTCTAAGAATCCCTAAAAAATGCTATGAATCGCAAAGAAACCATATGAAACCCAAAGAAATTCTAATAAGCCCTAATAAACCCTTAGAAATGGTATGAAATGCTAGGAAATGCTAAGAAACGCTAAGAACCATAAGAAACACTAAGAAATGCTAAGAAACCATATAAAACCATAAGAAACACTAAAAAAACCCTACAAACCCTATAAAACCTTATTAAAACGCTACGTAACCCAAAGAAATGCTTAGTAACGCTAAGAAACCCTAAAAAACAGTAAGAAACCCAAGAAATGCTAAAATATCGCTAAGAATTGCAAAGAAACGCTAAGAAACTCAAATAAACTCTAATAAATCCTAAGAAAACCTAAGACACGGTAAGAAATGCTAGGAAACCCTAGTAAACGCTAAGAAACACAAAAAAGTCATAACAAACACTAAGAAATCCTTAGAAACACTAAGAACCCTTAAGGAAACCTAAGAAATCGCAGTGTAGAGGTTGAGAAAACTCAAATATCTCATTATCATAGGTAGGATAGTTGAAGGCTACTTTGCTTAACTTTTCACTAAAATATATAATCAATATATCTACACTGCCTATTTTTGATATTTCACAATTAAATTTGAATAATTTAAGAAATTTAGGTAATACAGTAAAATGGAAACTAGTTAGTTTATCCTCTAAATATTTGAATATTTTTTTCTTGCACATTATATAATTTAAATAAAATATTCTTTTAAAAAATATAGTGAGATGTATAGGATAACTATTAAATTTAGTAATATAATCCATATAAAAATAAGTAAATCTTAGGAAACTTCTCATCTCACTTACCAAATAAGGTGTTGGCCAATCTTGAGTTGCCTTAATTTTTTTTTAATTATAATCCTTTTAGAAATAGAAACATATTTAGGGAATACAATATTATTCCAACAATATATGCTTGTACTAAAATTAGAAAATATCATATATTTCCTAAAAATATTTAAGAAAAATTTTAAATATTCTCCATGTTCATATATGAAAACATTTTATATTAGTATATCATTAATATATATATTAATAAACCTTTCAATAAAAGCATGTAATAAATAATTCCATAATCTCATAGAAGTATTAGTTGCATTAGTTAAACAAAAAATCATCATTAACCATTTAGATAAACCAAGTTTTGTCTTTAATATATTTTTCAATTCATATTTATATTTAATTCAAAATTTATTATATTCATTTTTAAAATTTATTTTTGAAATAAAATAAAATCCATATAAATCATCTAACATAGGATCTAAATAAGGAATAGAGTATCGAAACTTTACCTGGGTATTGTCAATAACTCGACAATCAATGTATGCCTGCCAAGTCTTACCCCTTTTGGATAGTTGCACAACTGGTGAATTAATTCTCCTTGGTACAATTCTCTTTTCCATCAACTTTATGAGTTGCTATTGAGTTTGATGCTTGATCCTTCGACTTGATGGCAAAAAAAAAAAAGATATCTTCTTTGGAACATGCTTGAATTCCTATAAAAAAGATATAATATTGCTCAGGAGATATCCGATAATGGGGTTAGTACTTAAAAATATATCATTGTACGTAGGTACTGTAAGGACATGTAAACTTATACTGATCTCACTTTTTCTTGTAATAAAATTATTTTTACTCTCTTTATTTTCAATTATGACTTTTTTCTTCTTTTTTATTTTTTCAATTTTGGCTTTTCTCTCTTATGTTTCTCTTTCTTCCTTTTCAACTTTGCCTTTTATATCTTTCTTTTCAATTATGAATTTTATCTCTTCTTGTTTTTCTGCTATTTTCTTTTCTTTTGCCTTTTTCCTTTTTAATTGACCATCACATATTTGCTGTATAGTCAAAGGTACAAGAGATATCAGTTTATTATTTATCACAAATGAGTACCTATTTGTTAATCTATCATGCGTAACTTGACGATCAAACTTCCAAAGTTGTCCCAATAGAATATGGCATGCTTGCATTGGCACCACATCACATAATACCTCATCCTTATATCTTCCAATAGAGAATGAAACCAACACTTGCTTGGTTACCTCAAGTTTGTGTTGATCGTTCAATCTTTGAATTTGATAAGGCTTCGGATGCTTCAATGTAGGTAATGCCAACTTCTCCACATGCTAGGTGCAAGCCATATTAGTGCACCTTCCTCCATCTATAATAATAGAACAAACTCTATTTTTTATAGAACAACGAGTATGAAATAGATTCTCACGTTGGTTGTCCATGATGTTATCAATCCATGGCCTTTCACTTGGAGTACATAGATTGATGGAATTGTGCCTGGCACTATCACAATTAACTTGAAGATGTTCAAATTCCTCGAGTTTTTTAGTATCAAAACGCCTAGATTGAAAGCCCCAAGGTTGTTCTTCAACGGAAGTATATTGATGCAAACAACGTCTCACTTGTGCCATGAGTTTCTACAAATGATAAAAATAACAGAAGAACCTTGCAAACACTCCCTGACGTATTTCTCTTAATCACTTGTGTTATCACACTCAATTGGCTTTTTCTTATAAATCCTAAGCATTTCTTTGGGTTTCTTAGGGTTCCTTAAGGGTTCTTAGCGTTTCCTTGGGCTTCTTAAGATTTCTGAGGGTTTCTTAGCGTTTACTAGGGTTTCCTTGCGTTTCTTACCATTTCTTAGGGTTTATTAGTGTTTCTTAGGGTTTTATAGGGTTTCTTAGCATTACATAGCATTTCTTAGGGTTTATTAGTGTTTCTTAGGGTTTTATAGGGTTTCTTAGCATTACATAGCATTTCTTATAGTTTTTTTAGTATTTATTAGGGTCTCTTAGCGTTTCTTAGGGTTTTATAGGGTTTCTTAGCATTTCTTTGGGTTTTATAGGGTTTCTTAGAGTTTATTAGCGTTTCTTAGGTTTTCTTAGCATTTTTTAGCATTTCTTAGTGTTTTTAGTGTTTCTTTGGGTTTTTAAGGTTTTTTTTATAATTTTTAGGATTTGTTTGCGTTTCTTAGGGTTTCTTAGGGCTTCTTGGCGCTTCTTACCATTTCTTAGGGTTTTCTAGCATTTCTTAGCATTTGGAAGGGTTTCTTAGCCTTTTTTTAGTGTTTTTTAGCATTTCGTTGGATTTAATAGGATTTTTTTAGCATTTCTTTGGGTTTCTTAGTGTTCTTTAAGGGTCCTTAGTGTTTTTTTGGGTTTCTTAGGATTTCTTAGGGTTTTATTAGTGTTTCTTAGTATTTACTAGGGTTTCCTAGCATTTCTTACCATTTCTTAGGGTTTCATAGGGTTTATTAGAGTTTATTAGCCTTTTTAAGGTTTCATAGGGTTTCTTAGCATTTTTTTAGTGTTTCTTGGGGTTCTTAACATTTCTTATCATTTCTTAGGGTTTCTTAGTGTTTCTTTGGGTTTTGTAGGGTTTCTTAGCATTTCTTAGTGTTTTATTGTGTTTCTTAGAGTGTTTTAGCGTTTCTTAGGGTTTTTTTACCATTTCTTAGAGTTTTTAGGGATTCTTAGGGTTTCTTAGCGCTTCTTTGTATTTGTTAGAGATTCTTTGGATTTATTAGCATTTGGTAGGGATTCTTTGTATTTGTTAGGGTTTCTAAGCCTTTATTAGGCTTTCTTAGTGTTTCATTGAGTTTCCTAGGTTTCCTTAAGGTCTCTTAGCGTTTCTTATCTTTTACCAGGGTTTCCTAGTGTTTCTTACCATTTCTAAAGGTTTCCTAGGTTTTATTAGAGTTTCTTAGGGTTTCATGGGGTTTGTTAGTGATTCTTAGCATTTTTTAACGTTTCTTGGGGTTTCTTAGTGTTTTTTAGGGTTTCTTATGGTTTCTTATAGTTTCTTAGAATTTCTAAGAGTTTTATAGGGTTTCTTAGGATTTCTTTGGGTTTTATAGGTTTTCTTAGCGTTTCTTAGCATTTCTTAGGGTTTCTTTGAGTTTCTTAGGATTTCTTAGTATTTATTAGTGTTACTTAGGGTTTTTTAGTGTTTACTAGGGTTTCCTAGTATTTCTTAGGCTTTCTTAGGGTATATTTAAGTTTATTAGCGTTTCTTAGCATTGTTTTAGCTTTTACCAGGGTTTCCTAGTGTTTCTTACCATTTCTAAAGGTTTCCTAGGTTTTATTAGAGTTTCTTAGGGTTTCATGGGGTTTGTTAGTGATTCTTAGCATTTTTTAACGTTTCTTGGGGTTTCTTAGTGTTTTTTAGGGTTTCTTATGGTTTCTTATAGTTTCTTAGAATTTCTAAGAGTTTTATAGTGTTTCTTAGCATTTATTTGGGTTTTATAGATTTTCTTAGCGTTTCTTAGCATCTCTTAGGGTTTCTTTCGGTTTCTTTGAGTTTCTTAGGATTTTTTAGTGTTACTTAGGGTTTTTTAGTGTTTACTAGGGTTTCCTAGTATTTCTTAGGCTTTCTTAGGGTATATTTAAGTTTATTAGCGTTTCTTAGCATTGTTTTAGCATTTCTTGGTTTTCTAAATGTTTTTTAAGGTTTCTTAGCGTTATATAACATTTCTTATAGTTTTTTAGCATTTCTTAGGGTTTTTTAGTGTTTCTTATGGTTTTATACGATTTCTTAGAGTTTCCTAGTGTTTTTAGGGTTCTTAGTGTTTCTTAGCATTTCATAGGTTTTCTTAGCGTTTTTTTGCGTTTTATAGGGTTTCTTAGTCTTTCTTAGGGTTTCTTAGCGATTCTTAGTCTTTCTTAGCGTTTCTTAGTCTTTCTTAGTGATTCTGATGCGAACCTCGCCAATATGCTGACGACACCCTACACCAAATATGGCAACGATCCCAAGACTTTCACGACGCAAGTACGAAAAGATGGAATATACCTTGTTTATGTGAGAAACAAGGTATGAGATATGTAGACGCCACACCCAAATCCTCTAAGAAGAACTCTTAGAAAACCCCGGGTGATAAGTCTTGATTGCTTGAACGCCACAAGTAAAGACCTGATAAGTTCAAAAGCTCTTTCAAGATAGAAAGAAGACAAAACCTCACAAGATATAAATTCCAAAGTGTGTCTCTCCAATTTTGTGGAGTATGCCTTTTATAGGCTCAGAAAACAACCGAATGACCCACATAATGAGGAAAAAATCTATTATGGTTATAAGCTAACCTTATCTAATCTAGCTACCTAATATTATCCTAAAAGATTTATTATATTTATAAATCTATCCTTATTAATTAAATCTGGACCTTCTGTTGGGCTCATCTTGGCCTCTTCATTTGGGCTTTATTTGAATATTCAGCAATCTCTTTAATCAGCCCATATAAAGCTTCTTTGAATCTTTTAGCCCTTGACCTTGTGATTGGGCCCTCTTGCAATCTCAAATGATTATTCACCTCATTTGGTAACAAAGTGTTCAGCTCCATTGCAGGTTCGGTTGATTGGACTTGTGAATTCGTAGTCTATTTAGTCGGATTCACATCAGATTCTTAGCGTTTCTTAGTTTTAGCTAGGATTTCCTAGTGTTTCTTACTGTTTCTAAAGGTTTATTAGGTTTTATTAGCATTTCTTAGGATTTCTTAAGGGCTTTTAGCATTTTTTTAGCTTTTATTAGGGTTTCCTAGCGTTTCTCACCATTTCTTAGGGTGTCTTAGGATTTATTAGGGTTTATTAGCGTTTCTTAGCATTTCTTGGGTTTTTTTACTATTTTTTAGGGTTTCTTAGTGTTACTTAGCATGTCTTAGAGTTTCTTAGCAATTTCTAGTATTTTTTAGTGTTTCTTAGGGTTTCTAAGAGTTTCTTAGGCTTTCTTTAGGTTTCTTATGTGTTCTGATATGAATCAAATTGGGCACGCTGTGATTCACAAGTTGAGGGCCAAAAGATTTGAAGAAGTATTGAATGGACTAATTGGAGCAATTGAAGAAACCCAAGTGGAAGCCCAAAGGAAGAGTCCAATAAGATCTCAAGCCTGAAGAAAAAGCCCAATAAGATCTCAAGCCCAAAAGAAGAGCCCAATAAGATCTTAAGAAGATAATTCAAATTTAAATTTCATATTTGAATTTAAAATGGGAGATTTATCATAAATGTTCTAGAAGATTAAATTAGGAAACAATATATTTTCTAAATACATTCAAGAAATATATTAGCAATATTTTTTAAATGGTTGGCATGTCAACCCCAATATTTTATTTTCTTATTTAGAATATTGCTAATATTCTCAAGTGCCTATAAAAGGCTAACTTTAGATCATTGTAAAGATAGATCTTTAATTTCAATTTTATTGTGAGGCTTATCTCTTATTTATCTTTTGAGAGAACTTTTGAACTTATCAGGTTTTTACTTGTGGCGTTCAAGCAATTGGACTTATCACCAGGATTTTCTAAGAGCTCTTCTTAGTGGAGTTTGGTGTGGCGTCTACTTCTATCCGTACCTTATTTTTCAATTGAACAAGGTATATTCTATTTTTTTTTACTTATGTCATGAAAATATTGGGGTCTATTCCATATTTGGTATAGGGTGCCGTTAGTATATTGGCAGGGTTCACATCAGTTGGTATCAGAGCACATAAGGTCCCTATATTTTTTTTGAATATTCTCATACCTTACACTTAAATTCTTTTTAAAATTACTTTTTGAAACTCTATTGATTTGTCTTGATTGTTCCTCAAGTTGAACTGCTTCATAAAAATGATTTGTTCTTTAGTTCAATTAAAATTGAAAGAAGACATATCAGTGGAAAAAGGCAAGAGTGTTTTAAATCCTTAAGAAAAAGTCATTTGAGTGTTAAATAGGAGTTTTTGAGAGAAACATGTGAGGGAGAGTTGCGAGGTTCTTCTATTTCTAATAATTGGAAGGATTACATGTCCCAACAATGAAGAAACACATGGACAAAAGACATTTCCTCTCAGTCCGTTCAAAACATGATGAGCGAAATGAGATGGATGGTGAAGTCTGCAGTTGAGTCATTATACACGCGATTAGATTGTTTGGAGGAACGAAGGGATTAAGGGCAATTTACAAGAAGAAGACCAACGACTTATAACTTGTATGATTTGAATATACCATTATTCTATGGAAAGGAGGATCCAGAAGAATATGTCCAATGGGAAAGGAAGATGGATAAGTTCTTTGAAAATCGCAATTACTATTAAGCAAGAAAGGTATGAGTTGCATCCTTTGCATTTTCAGATTATACAATTACATGGTGGGACCAATTGATGAAAGATAGAAGATGCAACCATGAACGCCTCGTGGAGCCATGGAGGGAACTGAAAGTAATTATACGACAACGATTTGTTCTTAGCAACTACTATGATCATGGAGCGCATTGATAAATTCTTCAAAGAGATGGAAATTACTATGATCAAGTCAGGTTTGGTAAAAGAAGAAACAAAAGCTGAAATTGAAAAGGAAGAGATAAAAGGAAAAACTGGAAAAGAAGAAAAAGCCAGAATTGAAAATAAAGAGATAAAAGGCAAAGCTGAAAAAGAAGAAATAAAAAGCCAGAATTGAAAATAAAAAGATAAAAGGTGACATTGAAATAGAACAGAGAAAAGCCAAAATTGAAAAAGAAATAATTGAAAAGAAAGCGAGTAAAAATACTTTTATTGCAAGAAAAAGTGAGAACAATTTAAAATTTTATGTCCTTATAGTAATTATGTACAAGGATATATTTTTAAATACTAACCCCATTGTTAGATATTTGCCAAGCAATATTATATCTTTTTTGCACGAATTCAAGCATGTTCCAATGAAGATATATCATGGTTTAGCACTAACTCAGGGAATCAAGTATCAAACTCAACACCAAGTCATAATATTGATGGAATAGAGAATTGTACCAAGGAGAATTAATCCACCAGTTGTGCAACTATCCAAAAGGGGTAAGACTTGTCAAGCATACATTGATTGTTGAGTTATTGACAATACCCATGCATATTTTCGATACTCTATTCCTTATTTAGATCATATGGTAGATGAGTTGTATGGATATTGTTTGATTTCAAAAGTAAATTTTAAAGGTGAATATAATAAATTTTGAATTAAAGATAAATATGGATTGAAAAATGTACTAATGATAAAACCTGGTTTTTATGAATGGTTAATTATGATTTATTTTTTAACTAATGCAACTAATATTTCTATGAGGTTATTGAATAACTTATTATTTGCTTTTATTGAAAAGTTTATTGATGCATATTTTGATGATATAATAATATATAACATTTCCTTATATAAACATGACATATTTAAAAGTGGCCTTAAATATTTTTAGGAAATATATGTTATTTTCTAATTTTAGGAAATATACATATTGTATTAATAATCTTATATTTTCTAAATGTGTTACTATTTCTAAATTGATTGTAATTAAAAAGGAAATTAAGGCAACTCAAGATTGGCCAACACCTTATTTGGTAAGTGATATGAGAAGTTTTCTTAGATTTACTTATTTTTATATGGATTATATTACTAAATTTAATAGTTGTCTTATACATCTCACTATATTTTTAGAAAAGAATATTTTATTTAAATTATGTGATGTGCATGGAAATATATTCAAATATTTAGAGGATAAACTAACTAGTTTCCATTTTACTACATTATCTAACTTTCCTAAATTATTTAAACTTAATTGTGAAGTATCAAAAATAGGTAGTTTAGATATATTGATTATATATTTTAGTGAAAAGTTGAGAAAAGTAGCCTTCAACCATCCTACCTTTGATAATGAGATATTTATGTTTTCTTAACCTCTACAAATAAGGGAGCTAAAGCCAAAATATTATGTGATTCATATGAATCATGTATTTGATTTGCGCATCAAGAGGAAACACAGGTTGAATAAACGTCATGCAAGGTGGGTGGTTTTTATCAAGACTTTTTCATATGTGATTAAGTATAGAAAAGTTATGAAATATATCGTTATTGAGAAGTTTCACTTGCAAAATTGGTTTATGTCTCAGGAAAATAAATTATTTATCTCTCAATTTTATTTGTGTAAGTTACTTGTTAAGAAATCATATGTCTTAGAACTTAATGAACGATTATGGCAGCTAAGATTCTTGCAATATTTCACGAGTATTCTTTGGGTTCATATATGAAAAGAAATATGAGGAAATTTTGTTTTCATTTCATTACAAGTAAAGAAGTTAATTTTAACCAGCAATTCCATATTTTGTATATTACTATTTCAATTCTTAGAGTATTTGCTTTGATTGACATTCTTATGAAATTTATTTATGGATTACTGAGGATTAAGAAGAGAAAATACTTTATATTTATCATAGTTAAAATTTTTTTAAAAATAACATATTTATTTCAATCTCATAAAACTAAGAGTGTATCAAATGTTATTTATTTATTACTTAGAGAAGTTATTATATTGCATTATATTCCTAGAATTATTGAAGTTAATTATGATTTTAAATTCTTAATTTACTTTTGGAATATTTTATGGAGTAAATTGGAAAGAAAACTTTTTATTTTCAACTGAATATTTACATGATATTTACTTTACATATAATGGTTATATTCATTATACGATTAGGTTTTCATTATTAAAAGTTGTTTATTGTTTTAATTCATTGCCTCATTTATATTTAATATTATTTAATAATGTTGAGTTAGTAAGTTTAGTTTGGAAGAGGAATGATGATGTGAATCCGACTAAAGAGACTACGAATTCACAAGTCCAATCAACCGAAACTGCAATGGAGCTAAACAGTTTGTCACTAAATGAGATGAATAATCATTTGAGAATGCAAGAGGGCCCAATCACAAGGTTAAGGGCTAAAAGATTAAAATAAGCTTTATATGGGCTGATTAAAGAGAATGCTGAATATTCAAATGGAAGCCCAAGATGAGCCCAAGAGAAAGTCCATATTTAATTAATAACGAGAGATTTATTAATATTAGGTAGTTCAGATTTTTAAATTAGTTATTAAATATCCTAAATATTTAGATTAGATATGGTTAGCTTATAACCATAATAGGTTTTTTTCCTTATTTTGTGGGCTATTCGGTTGTTTTCTAAGCCTATAAAAGGCATACTCCACAGCATTGGAAGACACACTTTGGAATTTCAATCTTGTGAGTTTTGTCTTCTTTCTTTTCTTGAAAGAGCTTTTTGAACTTATCAGGTTTTTACCTGTGGCATTTAAACAATCGAGACTTATCATCCAAGGTTTTCTAAGAGTTCTTTTTAGAGGATCTAGGTGTGGCGTCTACATATCCCATACCTTGTTTCTCACATAACAAGGTAAACTCCATCTTTTGTACTTGCATTGTAAAAGTCTTGGGATCATTACCATATTTGATGTAGGGTGTCGTCAGTATATTGGCAGGGTTCGCATCAGTTGGTATCAGAGCACACGGTTGCACAACAAGTTCCATCTCATCGTTTATATCTAGTTCTTTTTTTTATCTTCTCTACCTATATCTATTCTCTATAAAAGAAAAAAAATCCTCATCTTCTCCTATCTATCTTCTCTTCAGTAAGTGCAAAAAAAAAAAAGAAAAAGCCAAAAAAAACTCATGCTAAAAAAAAGAGAAAAAAAAATTCGTACAAAAAAAGGCAAAAAGAAAAGACACACAATTCTAGCTTGAATTTCATTCTACTCTATCTAGTATACTTCATTTCATCTTAATTTCTTTCTCTATCTAAATTTTATTGTTCTCTGAGTCTATTCGTACACCACACTTCAATTCTTCTGAAATTGGTTTTTGAAAACCTTATTGATTTGTCTTAATTGTACCTCAAGTTGAACTGCTTCATAAAAACGATTTGTTTTTAAAGTTCAATTCAGATTGAAAGAAGACATACAAAAGGAAAAAAGGCAAGAGTGTTTGAATCTATAAGAAAAAACCAATTGAGTATGAAAACACGACTGATTGAGAGAAATACGTAAGGGAGCGTTGGCAAGGTTCTTCTGTTATTTTTATCATTTGTAGGAACTCATGGCACAACGACGAGGAGATACGCCAAATGAAGAAGATTCCCAACAACCGATTCCAAATTTACAAATGCAAGCTATAATAAGCGAAATGAGATGAATGCTGAAGTCCGAGTTGGAACCACTTCATGAGCGAATTGATTAATCGGAAGAAGGAGTGAGGGGTTCGCGTCAACATACCCCTACTGAACAGCGGCCTCGAAGCTTTCAGTCAAGACATTTTGATCCACAAGAACAGGAGGAGTTCGATGAATTTGCTCATATTGAACGACCCCGAGTTGATGACAACCTGGATAATATCAAGTTGAAGATACCCTCTTTTCAAGGAAAAATTGATACAAAAGTGTATCTTGAATGGGAAAAGAGGATGGAGATGGTTTTTTATTGTCATAATTACTCAGAGATGAAAAAGGTATGACTTGCTACTGTCGAATTTACTGATTATGCTATAATATGGTGGGATCAGTTGGTGAAGGAAAGGAAACCAAATCACGAACGCCATGTGGAGTCTTGGGATGAAATGAAAGCGATCATGAGACGACAATTTGTTCCCAACCACTATCACCGAGAGTTGTTCAATAAACTCCAAAGGCTTACCCAAGGATCAAATGTGGAGATTGCGATGATTCGAGCAAATGTGGAGGAAGATAATGATGTGAATCCGACAAAAGAGTCTACAAATTCACAAGCCCAATCAAACGAACCTGTAATGAAGCTGAACACTTTGTCACCAAATGGGATAAATGATTATTTGAGACTTCAAGAGGGCCCAATCACAAGGTCAATGGCTAAAAGATTCAAAGAAGCTTTATATGGGCTAATTAAAGAGATTGCTGCATATTCAAATAGAAACCCAAATGAAGAGCCCAAGATGAGCCCAAGAGAAGGTCAAAATTTAATTAATAAGGAGAGATTTATAAATATAATAAATCTCTTAAGATAATATTAGGTAGCTAAATTAGATAAGGTTAGCTTATAACCATAATAGATTTTTTTCCTCATTATGTGGGTCATTCGGTTGTTTTCTGAGCCTATAAAAGGCATACTCCATAGCATTGGAGACACACTTTGGAATTTAAATCTTGTGACGTTTTGTTTTCTTTCTATCTTGAAAGAGCTTTTGAACTTATCAGGTTTTTACCTGTGGCGTTCAAGCAATCAAGACTTATCACCCGGGGTTGTCTAAGAGTTCTTCTTAGAGGATTTGGGTGTGGCGTCTACATATCCCATACCTTGTGTTTCACATAAACAAGGTATATTCCATCTTTTCGCACTTGCGTCGTGAAAGTCTTGGGATCGTCGCCATATTTGGTGTAGGGTGTCGTCAGCATATTGGCGAGGTTCGCATCAGATAGAGAGGCAACGATGGCGAGATTTTTGCATGGTCTAAACCATGAGATAGCTGACGTGGTGGAAATGCAATATCATGTTGAGCTCCAAGATATGGCACATCAAGCTATCAAAGTTGAACAATAATTGAAGAGAAAGAGTTTACACAAAAGGGAATTAAACAATGGTTCCTTGAACTCATGGAAACCATCCTCAAGGCGATTTGAGAGTAAATCAACTCAACCTCAGCATGTGATGCGAACCTCGCCAATATGTTGACGACACCCTATACCAAATATGGCAAGACCCCAAGACTTTCACGACGCAAGTATGAAAGGATGGAATATACCTTGTTTATGTGAGAAACAAGGTATTGGATATCTAGATGCCACACCCAAATTCTCTAAGAACAACTCTTGGAAAATCCTGGTGGTACGTCTTGAATTGCTTGAACATTACAACTTATAACCTAATAAGTTCAAAAAGCACTTTCAAGAAAAGAAAGAAGACAAAACTTACAAGATTGAAATTCCAAAGTGTGTCTTCCAATGCTATGGAATATGCCTTTTATAGGCTTAGAAAACAACCGAATAATCCACAAAATAAGGAAAAAAAATCTATTATGGTTATAATCTAACCATATCTAATCTAAATATCTAGGATATTTAATAACTAATTTAAAAATCTGAACTATCTAATTTTATGCTAAGAGATTTATTATATCAATAAATCTCTCCTTATTAATTAAATATGGACATTCTCTTGGGCTCATCTTGGGCTTTTCATTTGGGCTTCCATTTGAATATTTAGCAATCTCTTTAATCAGCCCATATAAAGCTTCTTTGAATCTTTTAGCCCATAATCTTGTGATTGGGCCCTCTTGCAGTCTCAAATGATTATTCATCTCATTTTGTGACAAACTGTTCAGCTCCATTGTAGGTTCGGTTGATTGGACTTGTGAATTTGTAGTCTATTTAGTCGAATTCACATCATTCTCCCTCTCTTGAAAATCATTTGTCCTCAAATCTTTTATTTCTTCATCACCTACATTAAAGGGCATTAGATCAGTAACACTGAATCTTCATTAATGCTATACTCACCAGGTAACTCTAGCTTTTAAGCATTATTATTAATGCATTCCAACACACGAAATGGTCCATCTCGTCTAGGAATAAGTTTTGATCGCCTTTGTTCGGGATATCGTGCTTTCCTCATACGAAGCTAGACCCAAACGCCGTGTTCAAAAATGCGTTCAATGTGCATCTTTGTCTTCTCGTGCAGTTCTTTCACAAACTCTACTTTCTCTTTCCATCAAAATTCACCAATTCACCTATAGGAAGTGGAGTTAGATGTAGAGGGGTTAATGGATTGAAACCATAAATAATCTCAAATGGTGAAAACTTAGTTGTAGAATGAACAAAACGATTATAAGCAAATTCAACGTGTGGTAAGCAATCTTCCCTTGATTTCAAATTCGTTTTTATTATAGAACATAATAAAGTACCAAATGTCCTATTTACTACTTCTGTTTGACCATCAGTTTGTGGGTGACATGTTATTGAAAACAGCAGTTTGGTTCCCAATTTACCCCATAGGATTTTCCAAAAGTGACTCAAGAATTTAGAATCACGATCAGAAACAATAGTTCTAGGCATATCATACAAATCCTTGATATAATCAAAACCAAGTAATTTAGAATTAAGCATTGAAAGCATAGCGTACCATCACGATAGAGCATCTGCAACTATATTTTCCTTACCTTCTTTGTACTTGATCACATATGGAAATGTTTCCATGAACTCCACTAACGTGAATCCGACAAAAGAGTCTACAAATTCACAAGTCCAATCAAACGAACCTGCAATGAAGCTGAACACTTTGTCACCAAATGGGATAAATGATTATTTGAGACTTCAAGAGGGCCCAATCACAAGGTTAAGGGCTAAAAGATTCAAAGAAGCTTTATATGGGCTGATTAAAGAGATTGTTGCATATTTAAATAGAAGCCCAAATGAAGAGCCCAAGATGAGCCCAACAGAAGGTCCATATTTAATTAATAAGTAGAGATTTATAAATATAATAAATCTCTTAGGATAATATTAGGTAGTTAGATTAGATAAGGTTAGCTTATAACTATAATAGATTTTTTTCCTCATTATGTGGGTCATTCGGTTATTTTCTGAACCTATAAAAGGCATACTCCACAGCATTGGAGAGACACACTTTGGAATTTATATCTTGTGAGTTTTTGTCTTCTTTCTATCTTGAAAGAGCTTTTGAACTTATCAGGTCTTTACCTGTGGCGTTCAAGCAATCAAGACTTGTTACCCGGGGTTTTCTAAGAGTTCTTCTTAGAGAATTTGGGTGTGGCGTCTACATATCCCATACCTTGTTTCTCACATAAACAAGGTATATTCCATCTTTTCGCACTTGCGTCGTGAAAGTCTTAGGATCGTTGCCATATTTGGTGTAGGGTGTCGTCATCATATTGGCGGGGTTCGCATCATCCACCCACCTAATATTATAGGGTGTGGAGTATGCCTTTTATAGGCTCAGAAAACAACCGAATGACCCACATAATGTGGAAAAAATCTATTATGGTTATAAGCTAACCTTATCTAATCTGACTACCTAATATTATCATAAGAGATAAATCTCTCCTTATTAATTAAATCTGGACCTTCTATTGGGCTCATCTTGGGCTCTTCATTTGGGCTTCAATTTGAATATTCAGCAATCTCTTTAATCAGCCCATATAAAGCTTTTTTAAATCTGTTAGCCCTTGACCTTGTGATTGGGCCATTTTGAAGTCTCAAGTGATCATTTATCCCAATTGGTGACAAAGTGTTCAGCTCCATTGCAGGTTCGGTTGATTGAACATGTGAATTCGTAGTCTCTTTAGTCGGATTCACATCATAAACCCTAAGAAAAGTTAAGAAACCCTAAAAACGCTAAGAAACCCTAAAAACTCCTTAAAAACTATAAGAAACACTAAGTAATGCTAAAAAGCCCTATAAAGCCCTAAAAATGCTAATAAGCCCAAAGAAACAGAAGGAAATGCTAGGAAACCCAAGTAAACGCAAAAAAATGCTAAGAAACCATAAGATACTCTAAGAAATCTTAAAAAACCTAAAGAAATGCGAAGAACCCTCAAGGAACCCAAAGAAATGCTAAGACACTCTATGAAACCCAATAAAACCCTAATAAACGCTAAGAAAACCTACAAAACCCTAAGAAATGCTAAATAATGCTAAGAAACCCTATAAAACACTAAGAAACCCTGAGAAATTCTAAAAAATGCTAATAATTGCTAATAAAACCTAAGAAATCCTATAAAACCCTAGGAAACACTAAGAAACCCTATAAAACCCTAAAAAAGGCTAAGAAACCCTAAAAATGCTAAAAAATTTTAAGAAATGCTAAGAAACCCTATAAAACCATAAGAAATGCTAATAAACCCTAGAAAACAATTAGAAACGAAAAAAAATGCTAGGAAACCCAAAGAAATCCTAAGAAACCATAAGAAATGCTAAGAACCTTAAGGAAACCTAAGAAACCCAAAGAAATGCTAAGAAAGCCTAAGAAACACTTAAAACCCTTAAAAAAACCTATGAAAACCTAAGAATCTCTAAAAAATACCAAAAAGTACTAAGAAACCCTACCAAATACTAAGAAATGGTAATAAACCCTAAGGAACGCAATGAAACCCTGAAAACCCCTTAAAAACCCTAAGAGACCCTAAAAACTCTAAGAAAAGCTAAGAAATGCTAATAAACGCTAAGAACCATAAGCAATACTAAGAAATGCTAAGACACTCTAAGAAACCCAATAAAACCATAAAAAAAAATCCTACAAAACCATAAAAATGCTAAGAAATGCTAAGAAACTATAAGAAACACAAAGTAGCACTAGAAACCGAAAAAACAATCATAAACCCCAAGAAACGCTAAAAAATGCTAAGAATTGCTAAGAAACACTATGAAACCATAAAAAACGCTAATAAACCCTAGGAAACCCTAAGAAACGATAAGAAATGCTAGGAAATCCTAGTAAATGTTATGAAATGCTAAGAAACCCTAAGAAATTCTAAGAAAGCCAAAGAAATGTTAAGAACCCTTATGGAACCCTAAGAAACCCAAAGAAATGCTAAGACAGCCTTAGAACGCTTAGAAACCCTAAAAAACCTATTAAATCATAAGAAACGCTAAAAAAATACTAAATATTGTTAAGAAACCCTGTCAAATGATAATACATTCAAGGAAACCCTAAGATTCCCTAAGAAATGCTAAGAAGCCCCAAGAAACCCTAATAAACCCTAAGAAATGCAAACAAACCCTTAAAACTACAAAAACCCTAAGAAACCCTAAGAAACTCTAAGAAACCCTATGAAACCTTAAGAAATGCAAACGAACCCTAAAAAACCTTAAAAACCTAAGAAACCTTAAAAACTCTAAGAAATTCTAGGAAACACTAAGAAACCCGAAGAAACCCTAAGAAATGCTAAGAAACTCTAAGAAACCCCATAAAACCCTATGAAACATTAAGAAACCCTAAAAAATGCTAAAAGCTATAAGAAACACTAAGTAACGCTAAGAAACCTATAAAATCATAAGAAATGCTAATAAACCCTAATAGACCCTAATAAACCCTAGGAAACCTTATGAAATGGGAAGGAATGCAAGGAAACCCTAGTAAACGCTAAAAAATGCTAAGAAATCCTAGGAAATCTTATGAAACCCAAAGAAATGCTAAGAACCCTGAAGGAACCCTAAGAAACCCAAAGAAATGCTAAGAAAGCCTAAGAAATGCTTAAAAACCCTAAAAACCCATTTGGAACTCTAAAAAAATGCTAAAAAGCACTAAAAATTGCTAAGAAACCCTACCAATTAATAAGCTATTCTAAGAAACCCTAAGAATCCATAAGAAATGCAAAGAAGCCCTAATAAGCCCTAAGAAATCCTAACAAATGCTAGGAAACCCTAGTAAATCCTAACACTCTAAGAAACGCTAAGAAACTTTAAGAAACCCAAAGAAACACCAAGGACCCTTAAGGATCCCTAAGAAAACCAAAGAAACACTAAGAAAGCCTTAGAAATACTAAAAAAATCCTATTAAATAATAAGAAACACTAAAATAAACTAAAAAGTGCTACGAAACCCTTCTGAATGCTAAAAACTTCTAGGCAAACCTTAGAATACCTAAGAAATGGTAAGAAGCCCTAAAAAACCCTAAGAAACACAAAAAACCCTAAAAATCCTAAAAAAACCATTAAAAACCCAAAGAAACCCTAAAAAACTCTAAGAAACGCAAAGAAATGCTAAAAATGCTAAGTAACACTAAGAAACAATTTAAAACCCTATGAAACATTAAGAAACCCTATAAAACCCTAAGAAACGCTAAGAAACCCTAAAAGAATGCTAAAAACACTTTGTCAAAAGTACGAATTCACAAGTTCAATAAACCAGACCTGCAATGGAGCTAAACACTTTGTCACCAAATGGGATAAATGATCACTTGAGACTTCAAGAGGGCCCAATCACAAGGTTAAGGGGCTAAAAGATTCAAAGAAGCTTTATATGGGCTGATTAAAGAGATTGTTGAATATTCAAATAAAAGCCCAAATGAAGTGCCCAAGATGAGCCCAAGAGAAGGTCCAGATTTAATTAATAAGGAGAGATTTATAAATAAATCTCTTAAGATAATATTAGGTGGTTAGATTAGATAAGGTTAGCTTATAACCATAATAGATTTTTTTTCCTCATTATGTGGGTCATTCCGTTGTTTTCTGAGCCTATAAAACGCATACTCCACAGCATTGGAGACACACTTTGGAATTTATATCTTGTGAGGTTTTTTCTTCTTTCTATCTTGAAAGAGCTTTTGAACTTATTAGGTTTTTACCTGTGGCGTTCAAGCAATCAAGACTTATCACCCGGGGTTTTCTAAGAGTTCTTCTTAGAGGATTTGGGTGTGGCGTCTACATATCCCATATCTTGTTTCTCACATAAACAAGGTATATTCCATCTTTTCGCACTTGCGTTGTGAAAGTATTGGGATCACTGCCATATTTGGTGTAGGGTGTCAACATATTGGCGAGGTTCGCATCAGTTGGTATCAGAGCACACGGTTGCACGACAAGTTCCATACCATTTTTTTTATCTAGTTCTGTTTTTTATCTTCTCTACCTATTTCTATTCTTTATAAAAAAAATTATCATATTCTTCTATCTATTTTCTCTTCAGTAGGTTAAAAAAAGAGAAAAAAAACCAAAAAAATAATTCGTGCCAAAAAAAGAAAGCAAAAAAGTTCGTGCTAAAAAAAGAGCAAAAAAAATTCGTGAAAAAAAGGCAAAAGAAAAAAAAAAGTGGCAGACAATTCAATCTTATATCTCATTCTTATTCTGCTTTATTTAAGTCTATTATTTCATTTCTTTCTTCTCTATTTAAATTCTACTCTTATTTCTGAGTCTATTCATACCTCTCACTTAAATTCTTTGGAATTACTTTTTGAAAACCTTTATTGATTTGTCTTGATTGTTCCTCAAGTTGAACTGCTTCGTAAAAACGATTTGTTTTTAAAGTTCAATTTAGATTGAAAGAAGACCTTCAAAAGGAAAAAGGCAAGAGTGTTTAAATCTATAAGGAAAAGCCATTTGAGTGTGAAACATGTGAGGGAGAGTTGCGAGGTTCTTTTCTTTCTAACAATTGTCAGGTTCAGAAAGCCCAACGACAAGGAAATACAATGAAAGAAGAGGGTTTCATATCGCCTATTCAAAACCTACAATGGAAAGCAATGAAGAGTCAAATGAAATAGATAGTGAAGTCTGAATTTGAGCCACTTCATACGCGAATGGATCGCTTGGAGGAAGGTGTGAGACGACACTCACATACTTCCATTGAACGACCGTGGAGCAGTCGATCTCGATGCTTTGAACAACAGGAATTGGGGGAGTTCGATGATCTCCAAGTTAATCGCAGCAACATCAAGCTCAATTCCTTCAATCAACCCACTACTTGGGACAGACCATGGATTGATGATATCTTGGATAACCAACGTGAGAAGTTATTTCATACTCGTTGCTCTATGAAAAATAAGGTTTGTTATATTATCATAGATGGGGAAAGCTGCACTAACTTTGCTAGCACCAAGCTCGTGGAGAAGTTGACATTACATATAATGAAGCATCCAAAGCCATATCAAATTCAAAGGCTGAATGATCAACCCAAACTTGAGGTAACCCAACAGGTGATAGTGTCATTCTCTATTGGGAAATATCATGATGAAATATTATGTGATATTGTACCAATGTATGCATGTCATATTTTATTGGGAGAACCTTGGAAGTTAGATCGTCACGTTACATATGATAGATCAACAGATAGGTACTCATTCGTGATGAATAATAGACCAATATCTCTTGTACCTTTGACTTTACAACAAGTTTTTCAGGATCAGTTGAAAAAGGAAAAGGCAAATGAAAAGAAAATAGCAGAAAAACAAGAAGAGAGAAAAGCCAAAATTGAAGAGAAAAAAGACAACATTGAAAAAGAAGAGAGAAACGCCAAAATTGAAGATGAAGAGAAAAAAGGCAAGGTTGAAAAAGAAGAGAGAAAAGCCATAATATAAAGAAAAGAGAGTAAAAATAATTTTATGGAGAGAAAAAGTGAGATCAAGAGAGATACAATTTCATATCCTATCCTTACAGTACTTATGTACAAGGATTTATATTTTACTAACCATATTGTCGGATATTTGCCGAGTATTAGTGTTTCTCTTCTGTAGGAATTCAAGAATGTCATTACAAAGAACATAACTCTTGGTTTGCCACTAGTTTGATAAAACAAGTATCAAAGTCAACACCAAGTTCTAAAATTGATGGAAAGGAGATATATACGTAAGAGCAAGCGACCATGTGTTGTACGCATGAAGGACGATACTTGGCAAATATGCCTCAATTGTCGAGCCATTGACAATATCACGGTAAAGTATCGACAACATGTTTCTTATTTATATGATATTGTTATTTAGTTGCATAGATACTATGTGAATCCGACTAAAGAGAGTACGAATTCACAAGTTCAATAAACCTGACCTGCAATGGAGCTAAACACTTTGTCACCAAATGGGATAAATGTTCACTTGAGACTTCAAGAGGGCCCAATCACAAGGTTAAGGGGCTAAAAGATTCAAAGAAGCTTTATATGGGCTGATTAAAGAGATTGTTGAATATTCAAATAGAAGCCCAAATGAAGAGCCCAAGATGAGCCCAATAGAAGGTCTAGATTTAATTAATAAGGAGAGATTTATAACTCTTATGATAATATTAGGTAGTCAAATTAGATAAGGTTAGCTTATAACCATAATAGATTTTTTCCACATTATGTGGGTCATTCGGTTGTTTTCTGAGCATATAAAAGGCATACTCCACAGCATTGGAGACACACTTTGAAATTTATATCTTGTGAGGTTTTGTCTTCTTTCTATCTTGAAAGAGCTTTTGAACTTATTAGGTTTTTACCTGTGACGTTCAAACAATCAAGACTTATCACCTGGGGTTTTCTAAGAGTTCTTCTTAGAGGATTTGGGTGTGGCGTCTACATCTCTCATATCATGTTTCTCACATAAACAAGGTATATTCCACCTTTTCGTATTTGCGTCGTGAAAGTTTTGGGATCATTGCCATATTTGGTGTAGGGTGTCGTCAGCATATTGGCGAGGTTCGCATCACTAACTAATGCTAAGAAACCCTAAGAAATGCTAATAAAGCCTAGGAAACCCTATAAAACCCTAAGAAATGCTAAGAAACCCATGTAAATGCTAAAAAATGCTAAAAACCCTAAGACGCCCTAAGAAATCTTAAGAAATCCAAGGAAACACTAAGAACTCTTAAGGAACCCTAAGAAACACTAAGACACTCTAAGAAACCCAATAAAACCCTAATAAACACTAAGAAACTCTACAAAACCCTAAGAAATGCTAAGAAACACTAAATAACGCTAAGAAGCCCCAAGAAATTCCAAAAAATACTAAGAATTGCTAAGAAACGCTAGAAAATCCTATGAAACCCTAAGAAATGCTAATAAAATCTTAAAAATCCTATAAAACCCTAATAAACACTAACAAACCCTATAAAATCCTAAAAAAATCTAACAACCCTAAAAATGCTACAAAAATGTAAGAAACACTAAGTAACACTAAGAAACATTATAACACCATAAAAAGTGCTAATAAATCATAATAAACCCTAGGAAACAATGAGAAAAAGGTAAGAAATACTAAGAAACCCTAGTAAAACACTAACAAATGCTAAGAAACACTAAGACACTCTAAGAAACCCAATAAAACTCTAATAAACGCTAAGAAACCATACAAAACCCTAAGAAATACTAGGAAAACCTAAAAATCCCTAAGACATTGTAAGAAGCCCCAATAAGGCCAAAAAACCCTAAGAAACGCAAACAAACCCTAAAAAACCCTTAAAAACCTAAAGAAACCCTAAAAACACTAAGAAACACTAAGATATGCTAAGAAACCCTAAGAAATACTAAGAAACGCTAAGAAACACTAAGAAATACTAAGAAACCCTATAAAATCCTAAGAAACCATGTAAAATCGTAAAAAACGCTAATAAACCCTAGGAAACCATGAGAAAAAGGCAAGAAAAGCTAAGAAACTCTAATAAAACCCTAAGAAATGCTAAGACACTCTAAGAAACCCAATAAAACCCTAATAAATTCTAAGAAACCCTACAAAACCCGAAGAAATGCTAAGAAATCCTAAAAAAAAAACTATGGAACCCCAATAAATTCTAAAAAATGCTAAGAATTGCTAAGAAACTCTAAGAAACCCTATGAAACCCTAAGAAGCGCTAATAAACCCTAGAAAATCCTAAGAAATGGTAAGAAATGCTAGGAAACCCTAGTAAACGATAAAAAAATGCTAAGAAACCCTAAGTAATCCAAAGAAACCCAAAGAAATGCTAAGAACCCTTAAGGAATGCTATGAAACCCAAAGAAACGCTAAAAAAGCCTAAGAAACGCTAAAAGTCCCTATGAAACCCTAGGACACGCTAAAAAACTCTAAAGGTGCTTAGAAAACCTACCAAACGCTTGGAAATGCTATAAAACCCTAAGAGTCCCTAAATACTTCTAAGAAGCCCCATAAGCCTTAAGAAACGCTAAGAAACCCTAATAACCGTAAGAAACACTAAGAAAACCTAAAAACCATAAAAACCGTTAAAAACTCTAAGAAACGCTAATAGACTCTAAGAAACACTAAAAAACACAAAGAAACCCTATGAAAGATTAAGAAATGCTATGAAACTCTAAGAGACCATATAAAATACCAAGAAACGCTAAGAAACACTAAGACAATGCTAAGAAACGCTAAGAAACCCTAAAAAATATTAAGAAATGCTAAAAAATACTAAAGAATCACTAAGAAACCCTATGAAATGCTAAGAAACCCTAAGAAGCCGTAAGAAATGGTTAAAAATGTTAGAAAATCCTAGTAAACACTAAGAAACGCTAAAAACCCTAATAAACGTTAAGAAACCCTAAGAAATCCTAAGAAATACTAAGATCCCTTAAGGGACCCTAAGAAAATGCTAACAAACTCTAAGAAACCCTATAAATGTTAAGAAACCTTATAAAACCCTAAGAAATGATGAGAAACCCTAAGAAATGCTAATAAGTTATAATAAAAGCTAAGAACCCCTTCTAAGAAACCCCAAGAAATGCCAAAAAAATGCTAAGAAACACTAAGAAATGCTAATAAACCCTAGGAAACCCTTAGAAACGGTATGAAACGCTAGAAAATGCAAAGAAACACAAAGGAATGCTAAGTAATGCTAAGAACTCTAATAAACCCTAAGAAACACTAATAAACGCTAAGAAACTCTAAGAAACCTTATAAAAACCTAAGAAACCCTATAAAACCCTATGAAACGCTCAGAAACCCTAAAAGATACGAAGAAACTATAAGAAACGCTAAGAAACACTAATAAATCCTAAAAAAGCCTATAAAACCCTTAGAAACGGTAATAAACCCTAGGAAACCCTAGTAAATACTAAGAATTGCTAAGAAATCCTAAAAAATGCTAAGAACCCATAAGGAACCCTAAGAAACCCAAATAAATGCTAAGAATATCTATGAAACGCTTAGAAACCCTAATACCATATGAAACCCTAAAAAACCTTAAAAACTCTAAGAAATGCTAAGAAATGATACGAAACTCTAAGAAACCCTACAAAACCCTAAGAAACGCTAATAAATCCTAAGAAACGCTAAGAAATGCTAAGTAACATTAGGAAACCCTAAAAAATATTAAGAAACCCAAGAAATGCTAGAAAATTCTAATAAATGCTAATAAACCCTAATAAATCCTAAGAAACCCTAAGAAATGGTGAGAAATGCTAGGAAACACTAGTAAAAGCTAAAAAATGCTAAAAACCCTTAAGGAACCCTAAGAAATGCTAATAAACATTTGGAAACCATTAGAAACGGTAAGAAACGCTAGGAAATCCGAGTAAACGCTGAGAAACGCTAAGAATTGCTAAGAAACCCTATGAAACTCTAATTAACCCTAGGAAACCCATAGAAATGGAATGAAATGCTAAGAACCTTAATAAACCTTAAGAAACCCTATAAAACCCTAAGAAACACTAAGAAACCTTAAGAAATGCTAGGAAACTATAAGAAATGCTAAGTAACACTAAGAAACCTTAAAAAACATTTAGAAACCCAAGAAACGCTAAAAAATGCTAAGAATCGTTAAGAAATGCTAATAAACCCTAATAAATCCTAAGAAATTGTAGGAAATGTGATGAAACCCTAGTAAACCCTAAAAAACTCTAAGAAACACTAAAAAGTACTAAGAAAACATACGAAACCCTAAGAAAAGCTAAGAAAACCTATACAACCCTAAGAAATGCTAAGAAACCCTATAAGACCCAAAGAAATTCTAAGAAACCCTAATAAACACTAAGTAACGCTAAGAAACCCTAGTAAACACTAAGAAACCTAAGAAATGCTAAGAGCCCTTTAGGAAACCAAAGAAACTCAAAGAAACGCTAAGAGCCCTTAACGAAACCTAAGACACTCAAAGAAACGCTAAGAAAGCCTAAGAAAGGCTTAGAAACCCTAAAAAAACCCAACCAAATGCTAATAAATGCAAGGAAACCCTAAGAATCCCTAAGAAATGCTAAGAACCCCCAAGAAGACCTAAGAAACCCTAAGAAATGGAAACAAACCCTAAAAACCCTTAAAACCTTTAAAATCCCTAAGAAACCCCAAAAACTCGATGAAATGCTAAGAAATTCTAAGAAACCCTAAGAAATGCTAAGAAACTCTAAGAAACCCTATAAAACCCAATGAAATGCTAATAAACCCTAAAAAATACTAAAAACTATAAGAAACACTAAGTAACACTGAGAAACCCTAGAAAACCCTAAGAAACGCTAATAAACCCTAGGAAAACCTATAAAATGGTAAGAAATGCTAGGAAACCCTAGTAAACGCTAAAAAAATGCAAAGAAACACTAAGAAATCTTATGAAACCCAAAGAAACGCTAAGAACCTTGAAGGAACCCTAAAAAACCCAAAGAAACGCTAAGAAAGCCTAAAAAACGCTTAGAAACCTTTTGAAACTCTAGAAAATGCTAAAAAACACTAAAAAGTGCTAAGCAACCCTACCAATCACTAAGAAATTCTGAGAAACCCTAACAATCCATAAGAAATGCTAAGAAGCCCCAATAAGCCCTAAGAAACCCTAAGAAATGCTAGGAAACCCTAGTAAATGCTAAGAAATGCTAGGAAACACTAATAAAACCCTAAGAAACGCTAAGAAACCCTAAAAAATCCCAAGAAACTGAAAGAAATACTAAGGACCCTTAAGGATCCCTAAGAAACCCGAAGAAATGCATAGAAAGCATAGAAATGCAAAAAAAATCCTATTAAATTCTAAGAAATGCTAAAATACACTAAAAAGTGCTAGGAAACCATTCCAAAAGTGCTAAGAAACCCTAAGAATACCTAATAAATGGTAAGAAGCCCTAAAAACCCTAAGAAATGAAAAATACACAAACAAATCCTAAAAAAACCCTTAAAAACCCAAAGAAACACTAAAAAGTTTATGAAATGCTAAAAACACTACAAAACGCTAAGAAACACTTTAAAACCCTATGAAACCCTAAGAAAAGCCAAGAAACCCTACAAAATTCTAAGAAAAGCTACGAAATCCTAAAAAATCCTATAAAACTCGAAGAGATACGAAGAAACTATAAGAAACGCTAAGTAACACTAATAAATCCTAAAAAAAACCTATAAAACCCTTAGAAACGGTAAGAAACCCTAGGAAACCCTACCAAATGCAAAGAAATGCTAAGAAACCCTAAAAAATGCTAAGAACCCATAAGGAACCCTAAGAAACCTAAAGAAATGCTAAGAATATCTATGAAATGCTTAGAAACCCTAATACCCTATGAAAGCCTAAAAAACCCTAAAAGATTCAAACAAGCTTTATATGGATTGATTAAAGAGATTGCCGAAAAAAATCCAAGTGGAAGCCTAATTGAAGAGCCCAAGAAAAGCACACGAGAAGGTCTAGATTTAATTAATGAGTAGAGATTTATTAATATAATAAATCTTCTACGATATTAAATGATAATATTAGATATTTAATTAGTTAAATTTAGATTTTTAAATTGGTTATAAAAATATCCTAGATATTTAGATTAGATATGGTTGTTATGTAACCATAAGATATATTTTTCCTTGTTTTTTAGGCTATTTAGTTATTATATGTACCTATAAAAGGCATACTCCACAGCATTGGACAACACACTTTGGAATTTCAATCTTGTAAGGTTTTGTCTTCTTTCTATCTTGAAAGAGCTTTTAAACTTATCAGGTTTTTACCTGTGGCGTTCAAGCAATCAAGACTTATCACCCGAGGTTTTCTAAGAGTTCTTCTTAGAGAATTTAGGTGTGGCGTCTACATATCCCATACCTTATTTCTCACATAAACAAGGTATATTCCATCTTTTCGTACTTGCGTAGTGAAAGTCTTGGGATCGTTGCCATATTTGGTGTAGGGTGTTTGTCAGCATATTGGCGGGGTTCACATCAGAACTTGCCATGCAACCGTGTGCTCTGATACCAACTGATGCGAACCCCACCAATATGCTGACGACACCCTACACCAAAATGGCAACGATCCCAAGACTTTCACGATGCAAGTACGAAAAAATGGAGTATACCTTGTTGTGTGAGAAACAAGGTATGAGATATATAGACGCCACACCCAAATCCTCTAAAAAGAACTCTTAAAAAACCCCGGGTGATAAGAATGGATATCATCAAATTCGAATGAAAGAAGGGGATGAATGGAAAACTGCATTTAAAAATAAACAAGGATTATATGAATGGTTAATTGTGCCCTTTGGATTGACTAATGCACCAAGCACTTTCATAAGATTAATGAATCATGTATTACGTGCTTTTATTGGGAGATTTGTAGTTGTATATTTTGATGATATTCTAATCTACAGCAAGACCATGGATGAACATGTAGCACATTTAAGAGGTGTGTTAGAAGCATTAAGGCAACATAAGTTGTTTGCCAACTTGAATTAATGTGTCTTTTGTTCGGATAAACTTGTGTTTCTTGGATATATTATAAGTTCAGAAGGGATTGGAGTTGATGAGAAAAAGATTAAGGCAATTCGCGACTGGCTGACACCAAATTCAGTAAGTCAGGTAAGAAGTTTTCATAGATTAGCTTGTTTTTATAGACGTTTTGTTCCAAATTTTTTGTAGTTATGTTGCACCTCTTACTGTTGTTATAAAGAAAGACATACCTTTTAAATCGGATAATAAGCAACAAAATGCATTTCAATTGATAAAGGAAAAACTAATTACTGCCCCATTGCTCTCATTGCCTAATTTTTCAAAAATATTTGAAATTGAGTGTGATGCATCAAGAGTAGGTATTGGAGGTGTATTAATGCAGGAAGGAAGAGCAATTGCATATTTCAGTGAAAAATTGAGTGGAGCAACCCTTAACTATCCTACCTATGATAAGGAGATGTATGCCCTAGTTCGAACACTTCAAATATGGCAGCGATCAAATATGGCAATATGCTGACGACACCCTACACCAAATATGGCAACGATCCCAAAAATTTCACGACGCAAGTGCGAAAAGATGGAATATACCTTGTTTATGTGAGAAACAAGGTATCAGATATCTAGACGCCAGACCCAAATTCTCTAAGAAGAACTTTTAGAAAACCCTGGTGATAAGTCTTGAATTGCTTGAACGCCACAAGTAAAAACCTAATAAGTTCAAAAAAACTCTTTCAAGAGAAGAAAGAAGACAAAACTCACAAGATTGAAATTTCAAAGTGTGTTTTTCCAATACTGTGGAGTATGCCTTTTATAGGCTCAGAAAACAACCGAATAGCCCATAAACTATTATGGTTATAAACTAAACATATCTAATCTAAATATCTAGGATATTTAATAACTAATTTAAAATTTTGAACTACCTAACATTATCCTAAGAGATTTATTATAATAAATCTCTCCTTATTTATTAAATATGGACCTTCTCTTGGGCTCTTTATATGGGCTTCCATTTGAATATTCAACAATCCCTTTAATCAGCCCATATAAAGCTTCTTTGAATCTTTTAGCCCTTAATCTTGTGATTGAGCCCTCTTGCAGTCTTAAATAATTATTTATCTCATTTGGTGACAAACTGTCTAGCTCCATTGCAGGATCGGTTGATTGGACTTATGAATTCATAGTCTTTTTAGTCGGATTCACATCAAAACCCTAGTAAACGTTAAAAAATCCTAAGAAATGCTAAGAAATCCTAACAGACCCTACAAAATGCTAAGAACCCTTAAGGAACCCTAACAAAGTGCAAAGAAACTCTACGAAAACTTATAAAACACTAAAAAATGCTAAGAGACCCTATAAAACCCTAAGAAATTTTGAGAAACTACAAGAAATACTAAGTAGTGCTAAGAAACCCTAAGAAACACTAAGAAACACCATGAAATGTAAAAAATGCTAAGAATCACTAATAAACACTATGAAACCCTAAAAAATGCAAATAAAACCTAGAAAACCCTTAGAAACGGTAAGAAACAGCTAGGAAACGGTAAGAAACAACCCATATACAGCTTCTTTGAATCTTTTAGCCCTTAATCTTGTGATTGGGCACTCTTGCAGTCTTAAATAATTATTTATCTCATTTGGTGACAAACTGTCCAACTCCATTGCAGGATCGGTTGATTGGACTTATGAATTCATAGTCTTTTTAGTCGGATTCACATCAAAACCCTAGTAAACGCTAAAAAATCCTAAGAAATGCTAAGAAATCCTAATAGACCCTATGAAATGCTAAGAACCCTTAAGGAACCCTAAGAAAGTGCAAAGAAACTCTAAGAAAACCTATAAAATACTAAGAAATGCTAAGAGACCCTATAAAACCCTAAGAAATTCTGAGAAACTACAAGAAATACTAAGTAGTGCTAAGAAACCCTAAAAACACTAAGAAACACCATGAAATGCTAAAAAATGCTAAGAATCGCTAATAAACACCATGAAACGTTAAAAAAAGCTAAGAAACCCTACCAAATGCTAAGAAATGCTAAGAAACCTAAAGAATCCTTAATAAATGCTAAAAAGACCCAAGAAGCCTTAAGAAACCTTAAAAACGCTAAAAAAACCCTAAGAAAACCCTTAAGAAGCCTTAATAAACCTTAAAAACTCTAAGAAATGCTAATAAACGCTAAAAAGCCTTAAGAAACACTAAAAAATGCTAATAAACTCTAAGAAACCCTATAAAACACTAATAAACCCTATAAAATCCTAAGAAACTCTAAGAAACCCTAAGAAATGCTAAAAAAAATCCTAAGAAACACTAAAAAAATGCTAGGAAAGACTAAGAAATGCTAATTGATGCGAACCCTGCCAATATGCTGACAACACCCTACACCAAATATGGCAAATACCCCAAGATTTTCACGACGCAAATGCGAAAAGATGGAATATACCTTGTTTATGTGAGAAACAAGGTATTAGATATGTAGATGCCATACCCAAATCCTCTAACAAGAACTCTTAGAAAACCTCGGGTGATAAGTCTTGATTGCTTGAACGCTACAGGTAAAAACCTGGTAAGTTCAAAAAGCTCTTTTAAGATAGGAAGAAGACAAAACCTCACAAGATTTAAAATCCGAAGTATCTTCTCCAATGCTGTGGAGTATGCCTTTTATAGGCTCAATAAACAACCAAATAGCCTAAAAAACAAGGAAAATATATCTTACAGTTATATAACAACCATATCTAATCTAAATATCTAGGATATTTTTATAACCAATCTAAATTTAACTAATTAAATATCTAATATTATCATTTAATATCATAGAAGATTTATTATATTAATAAATCTCTACTTATTAAATAAATCTGTACCTTCTTGTGGGCTTTTCTTAGACTCTTTAATTGTACTTCCTTCTCGTGGGCATTTCTTGGACTCTTTAATTGGGCTTTCACTTGAATTTTCTGCAGTCTCTTTAATTAGCTGATATAAAGCCTATTTGAACCTTTTAGCCCCTAACCTTGTCATTGGGCCATCTTATAGTAACAAATGATTATTTCTCCTATTTGGTGACAAACTATTTCTCTCCATTGTAGGCTCGGTTGATTGAACTTGTGAATTTGTAGAATCTTTGTCATATTCACATCACTAATAAACTCCAGGAAACCCTATGAAATGCAAAGAAACTATTAGAAATGCTAAATAATGCTAAGAAACCTTAAAAAGCATTAAAAAAACCCATGAATCGATAAAAAAAATGCTAGAATAGCTAACAAATGCTAATAAACAATAAGAAATCCTAAAAACCCTAAGAAACAATAATAAATGCTAGGAAACCCTAGTAAACGCTAAAAAACCCAAAGAAACACTAAGAAATCCTAATAAACCCTAAGAAATGCTACAGACACTTAAGGAACCCTAAGAAAGTGCAAAGAAACTCTAAGAAAACCTATAAAAAACTAAGAAATGCTAAGAGACCCTATAAAACCCTAAGAAATTCTAAGAAACTACAAGAAACACCAAGTAACGTTAAAAAACACTAAGAAACCTCATGAAATTCTAAAAAAATGCTAAGAATCACAAATAAACACTATGAAACCCTAAGAAACGCTAATAAACCCTAGAAAACCCTTAGAAACAATAAGAAATGCTAGGAAACCCTAAGAAATACTTAGAACCCTTAAGGAAACTGAAGAAACCCAAAGAAACACTAAGAAATCCTAAGAAAACGCTTAGAAACCCTATGAAACCCAAAAAAACGCTAAAAAATGCTAAGAAACCCTACCAAATGCTAAGAAATGCTAAGAAACCTAAAGGATCCTTAATAAATACTAAAAAGACCCAAGAAGCGTTAAGAAACCCCAAAAACCCTAAGAAAACCTAAAAACCCTAAACAAACCCTCAAAAACCATTAAAAAACCCTAAGAAAGCTAAGAAATGCTAATAAACGCTAAAAAGCCCTAAGAAACACTAAAAAATGCTAAGAAACTCTAATAAACTCTAAGAAACCCTATAAAATGCTAAGAAACCTTAATAAAACCTATAAAACCCTAAGAAACCCTAATATATGCTAAAAAAACTAAGAAACGCTAAAAAAAACCCTAAGAGACACAAAAAAAATGCTAGGAAACACTAACAAATGCTAATAAACTCTAAGAAACCCTATGAAACGCTAAGAATCTTTAAGAAATGCTAAAAAATCTTAAAAAACATTAAGAAACCCTTGAAACGCTAAAAAAATACTAAGAATCGCTAAGAAACGCTAATAAATCATAAGAAATCTTAAGAAACCCTAATAAACAGTAAGAAATGCTAGGAAACCCTAGTAAAAGCTAAAACACCTTAAGAAATGATAAGAAAACCTAATAAACCCTAAGAAATGCTAAGAACCCTTAAGGAATTCTAAGAAAGTGCAAAGAAACTCTAAGAAAACCTATAAAACACAAAGAAATGCTAAGAGACCCTATAAAACCCTAAGAAATTATGAGAAACTACAATAAACACTAAGTAAGATTAAGAAACCCAAAAAAAATGCTAAGAAACCCCAAGAAATGCTAAAAAACTGCTAAGAATTGCTAATAAACACTATGAAACCTTAAGAAACGCTAATAAACCCTAGAAAACCCTTAGAAATGGTAAGAAACGCTAGGAAACCCTAAGAAATTATTAGGAACCTAAGAAATCTAAAGAAATGCTAAGAAAGCCTAAGAAAACGCTTATAAACCCTATGAAACCCAAAGAAACACTAAAAAACACAAAAAATGCTAAAAAAACCCTACCAAAAGCTAAGAAATGCTAAGAAACCTAAAGAATCCTTAATAAATGCTAAAAAGACCCAAGAAGCCTTAAGAAACCCCAAAAAAATGCTAAAAAACCCTAAGAAAAAAAATATATAAAAACCCTAAACAAACCCTCAAAAAACCCTTTAAAAACCCTAAGAAAAGCTAAGAAATGCTAATAAACACTAAAAATCCCTAAGAAACACTAAAAAAATCCTAAGAAACTCTAATAAACTCTAAGAAACCCTATAAAATTCTAATAAACCCTAAGAAACTCTAAAAAACCCTAAGAAATGCTAGAAAACCCTAAGAAACACTAAAAAATGCTAGGAAACACTAAGAAATGCTATTTAACTCTAAGAAACCTAATGAAATGCAAAGAATAAGAAACGCTAAGTAACGCTAAGAAACCTTAAAAAACATTAAGAAACCCATGAAACACTAAAACAATTGCTAAGAATCGCTAAGAAACACTAATATACCATAAGAAATCATAAAAAACCCTAATAAACAGTAAGAAATCTAGGAAATCCTAGTAAATGCTAAAAAACTATAAGAAATCCTAATAAACCCTAAGGAACCTGATGCGAACCTCGCCAATATGCTGACGACACCCTACACCAAATATGGCAACGATCCCAAGACTTTCACGACGCAAGTGCGAAAAGATGGAATATGCCTTGTTTATGGGAGAAACAAGGTATGGGATATGTAGACACCACACCCAAATCCTCTAAGAAGAACTCTTAGAAAACCCCGGGTGATAAGTCTTGATTGCTTGAACGCCACAGGTAAAAACCTGATAAGTTCTGATGTGAATCCGACTAAATAGACTACGAATTCACATGTCCAATCAACCGAACCTGCAATGGAGCTGAACACTTTATCACCAATTGGGATAAATGATCACTTGAGACTTCAAGAGGGCCCAATCACAAGGTCAAGGGCTAAAAGATTCAAAAAAGCTTTATATGGGCTGATTAAAGAGATTGCTGAATATTCAAAAAGAAGCCCAAATGAAGAGCCCAAGATGAGCCTAACAGAAGGTCCAGATTTAATTAATAAGGAGAGATTTATAAATATAATAAATCTCTTAGGATAATATTAGGTAGTCAATTAGATAAGGTTAGCTTATAACTATAATAGATTTTTTCCACATTATGTGGGTCATTCGGTTGTTTTCTGAGCCTATAAAAGGCATACTCCACAACATTGGAGAGATACACTTTGGAATTTATATCTTGTGAGGTTTTGTCTTCTTTCTATCTTGAAAGAGCTTTTGAACTTATCAGGTTTTTACCTGTGGCGTTCAAGCAATGAAGACTTATCACCCGGGGTTTTCTAAGAGTTCTTCTTAGAGGATTTGGGTGTGGCGTCTACATATCCCATACCTTGTTTCTCACATAAACAAGGTATATTCCATCTTTTCGTACTTGCGTCGTGAAAGTCTTGGGATCGTTGCCATATTTGGTGTAGGGTGTCTGTCGTCAGCATATTGGCGAGGTTCGCATCAGTTGGTATCAGAGCACACGGTTGCACGGCAAGTTCCATACCATTTTGTTTATCTAGTTCTTTTTTTTATCTTCTCTACCTATTTCTATTCTCTATAAAAAAAAATATCATATTCTTCTATCTATCTTTTCTTCAGTAGGTTAAAAGAAAAAAACAGAGAAAAAAAGCCAAAAAAACAATTCGTGCCAAAAAAAAGAAAGCAACAAAAAAGTTCGTGCAAAAAAAAAAAGAGCAAAAAAAATTGGTGAAAAAAAAGGCAAAAGAAAAAAAAAAGTGGCACACAATTCTATCTTATATCTCATTCTGCTCTATCTAAGTCTATTACTTCATTTCTTTCTTCTCTATTTAAATTCTACTCTTATTTCTGAGTCTATTCATACCTCTCACTTAAATTCTTTGGAATTACTTTTTGAAAACCTTTATTGATTTGTCTTGATTGTTCCTCAAGTTGAACTGCTTCGTAAAAACGATTTGTTTTTTAAAGTTCAATTTAGATTGAAAGAAGACATTCGAGAGGAAAAAGGCAAGAGTGTTTGAATCTTTAAGAAAAAGCCAATTAAGTGTGAAAACACGAGAGATTGGGAGAAATACGTGAGTGAGCATTTGGAAGGTTCTTCTGTTATCATTTGTAGGAACTCATGGCACAACAACGAGAAGATACGCCAAATGAAGAAGATTCCCAACAACCGATTACAAATTTACAAATGCAAGCCATCATAAGCGAAATGAGACGAATGCTGAAGTCCGAGTTGGAACCACTTCATGAGCGAATTGATCAATTGGAAGAAGGAGTGAGGGGTTCGCGTCAACATACCCCTACTGAACAGCGACCTCGAAGCTTTCAGCCAAGACGTTTTGACCCACAAGAACCCGAGGATTTCGATCGATATGCTCATAGAGAACGACCTCGAGTTGATGACAACCTGGATAATATAAAGTTGAAACTACCCTCTTTTCAAGGAAAAACAGATCCAGAAGCGTATCTTGAATGGGAAAAGAGGATGGAGATGGTTTTTGACTGTCATAATTACTCGGAGATGAAAAAGGTACGACTTGCTGCTGTCGAATTTACTGATTATGCTATAATATGGTGGGATCAATTGGTGAAGGAAAGGAAACGAAATCACGAACGCTCTGTGAAGTCTTGGGACGAAATGAAAGTGATCATGCGACGACGATTTGTTCCCAGCCACTATCACCGGGAGTTGTTCAATAAACTCCAAAGGCTTACCCAAGGATCAAGAAGCGTCAACGAATACTTCAAGGAGATGGAGATTGCGATGATTCGAGCAAATCTGGAGGAAGACAGAGAGGCAACAATGGCGAGATTTTTGCATGGTCTAAACCATGAGATAGCTGACGTGGTGGAAATGCAATATCATGTTGAGCTCCAAGATATGGTACATCAAGCTATCAAAGTCGAACAACAATTCAAGAGAAAGAGTTTACACAAAAGGGGATTAAACAATGGTTCCTCGAACTCATGGAAACCATCCTCAAGGCGATTTGAGAGTCAGTCAACTCAACCTCAGCATGCTCCACTAAAAGAGACAACCAAGCAGGCTGTGGCTCAAAATCAAGGTAACACCCATATCACAACTCCCAAAACTCGTGATATTAAGTGTTTCCGATGCCAAGGCAGGGGTCACATTGCAAGTCAATGCCCAAATAAGCGGGCAATGGTGATCAATGCTAATGGTGAGATTGAGACCGATGATGAAAAAGAAGATATCGATCCGGGGATGCCACCACTTGAAGATGCTGATGAATATGCAGAAGAAGGGGAATTGTTGGTTGCACGGCGAACTCTCAGTGTTCAAGCCCAAGAAGAAGAAAACAATCAGCGTGAGAACTTATTTCATACTCGTTGTTGTGTGAAAAATAAGGTTTGCTGTGTTATTATAGATGGGGGAAGTTGCACTAATGTAGCTAGCACTGAGCTGGTGGATAAATTGGCATTACCAACCTTAAAGCATCCGAAGCCTTATCGACTACAATGGCTGAACGACCAAGGTGAACTCAAGGTAACCAAACAAGTGTTGGTTGCATTTTCTATTGGAAAATATCAAGATGAAATACTATGTGACGTGGTACCAATGCACGCGTGCCATATACTTTTGGGACGACCTTGGCAGTTTGATCGTCAAGTTATGCATGATGGATTCACTAATAGGTACTCTTTTGTGATGAATGAGAGACCAATATCTCTTGTTCCATTGACTCCAAGGCAAGTTTTTGAGGATCAACTGAAAAAGAAAAAGGCAAATGAACAGAAAATAGAAGAAAAAAAGAAAGGAGAAATATCAGAGTTGAAAAAAAAGAGGGAAAAGCCAGAAGTGGAAAAAAAAGAGAGTACAAGCAATTTTATTGCAAGAAAAAGTGAGATCAAGCGAGCTTTACTTTCACATCAGGCTCTTATTGTACTTATGTACAAGGACGCCTTTTTGAGTACTAACGATCTTGTCGGGTCTTTGCCGAGCAATATTATTACTGTTTTGCAGGAATTTATCGATGTCTTTCCCGATGAGATACCACCAGGTTTGCCACCAATTCGAGGAATTGAACATCAAATTGATTTAATCCCTGGAGCGACGATTCCTAACCGACCAGCATATAGAAGTAACCCTGAAGAAACAAAGGAACTTCAACGCCAAGTCCTAGAGCTGATGGAAAAGGGGTATGTTCGAGAGAGTATGAGTCCATGTGCTGTGCCAGTGCTACTTGTACCTAAGAAGGACGGAACATGGCGAATGTGCGTGGATTGTCGAGCCATCAACAACATCACGGTAAAGTATCGCCACCCTATTCCTCGTTTGGATGACATGTTAGATGAGTTGCATGGATCTTGTTTATTTTCGAAAATAGATCTTAAGAGTGGATATCATCAAATTCGAATGAAAGAAGGGGATGAATGGAAAACTGCATTTAAGACTAAACAAGGATTATATGAATGGTTAGTTATGCCCTTTGGGTTGACTAATGCACCAAGCACTTTCATGAGATTAATGAATCATGTATTACGTGCTTTTATTGGGAGATTTGTAGTGGTATATTTTGATGATATTCTAATCTACAGCAAGACCATGGATGAACATGTAGCACATTTAAGAGCTGTGTTAGAAGCATTAAGGCAACATAAGTTGTTTGCCAACTTGAATAAATGTGTCTTTTGTTCGGATAAACTTGTGTTTCTTGGATATGTGATAAGTTCAGAAGGGATTGGAGTTGACGAGGAAAAGATTAAGGCAATTCGCGACTGGCCGACACCTAATTCGGTAAGTCAGGTAAGAAGTTTCCATGGATTAGCTAGTTTTTATAGACGTTTTGTTCCAAATTTCAGTAGTTATGTTGCACCTCTTACTGCTGTTATAAAGAAAAATGTACCTTTTAAATGGGGTAATGAGCAACAAAATGCATTTCAATTGATAAAGGAAAAATTAACTACTGCCCCATTGCTCTCATTGCCTAATTTTTCGAAAATATTTGAAATTGAGTGTGATGCATCAGGAGTAGGTATTGGAGGTGTATTAATGCAGGAAGGAAGACCAATTGCATATTTCAGTGAAAAGTTGAGTGGAGCAACCCTTAACTATCCTACCTATGATAAGGAGATGTATGCCCTAGTTCGAACTCTTCAAACATGGCAGCACTACCTATGGCCGAAAGAGTTTGTGATTCACACAGATCATGAATCTCTTAAACATCTCAAAGGACAACACAAGTTGAACAAACGCCATGCAAGGTGGGTGGAGTTCATTGAAACATTCCCATATGTGATCAAATACAAACAAGGTAAGGAAAATATAGTTGCAGATGCTCTATCGCGATGGTACGCTATGCTTTCAATGCTTGATTCTAAATTACTTGGATTTGATTATATCAAGGATTTGTATGCAAATGATCCTGATTTTTGTGAAGTGTTTAAAGGTTGTCGAACTGGTAGGTTTGGAAAATTTTATTTACAAAATGGATTTCTTTTTCGAGAAAACAAATTATGCATCCCTCAGTCATCTTTGCGTGAGTTACTTGTTAGGGAAGCACATGGTGGAGGACTTATGGGACATTTTGGGGTAGCTAAAACTATGGCGATAATGCACGAGCATTTTTTTTGGCCCCACATGAAAAGGGATGTTGAGAAAATTTGTTCTCGATGCATTACATGTAAAGAGTCTAAGTCTAGGCAACAACCTCACGGCCTGTATACTCCTCTTCCAATTCCTAATGCACCTTGGATTGATATTTCCATGGATTTTGTTTTAGGATTACCAAGAACTAAGAGGGGGAGGGATTCTGTGTTTGTGGTAGTTGATAGGTTTTCGAAAATGGCACATTTCATTCCATGTCATAAAACTGATGATGCATCGAATGTGGCTGATTTGTTCTTTAGAGAAGTTGTCAGATTGCATGGTATGCCTAGAACTATTGTTTCTGATCGTGATTCTAAATTCTTGAGTTACTTTTGGAAAACCCTATGGGGTAAATTGGGAACCAAACTGCTGTTTTCAACAACATGTCACCCACAAACTGATGGTCAAACAGAAGTAGTAAATAGGACATTAGGTACTTTATTACGTTCTATAATAAAAAAGAATTTGAAATCATGGGAAGATTGCTTACCACATGTTGAATTTGCTTATAATCGTTCTATTCATTCTACAACTAAGTTTTCACCATTTGAGATTGTTTATGGTTTCAATCCATTAACCCCTCTAGATCTAACTCCACTTCCTGTAGGTGAATTTGTGAATGTTGATGGAAAGAGAAAAGCACAGTTTGTGAAAGAATTGCACCAGAAGACAAAGATGCATATTGAACAGATGACTAAAGTTTATGAAAAACAAGCAAACAAGGGCCGCAAAAGTATCATTTTCGAACCTGGCGATTGGGTCTGGCTTCATATGAGGAAAGAACGATTTCCGGAACAAAGGCGATCAAAACTTCTTCCTAGAGGAGATGGACCATTTCGTGTGTTGGAACGCATTAATAATAATGCTTACAAGTTAGAGTTGCCTGGTGAGTATAGCATTAATGAAAGCTTCAATGTTACTGAATTAATGCCCTTTGATGTAGGTGATGAAGAAACAGATGATTTGAGGACAAATCATTTTCAAGAGGTGATGCGAACCTCGCCAATATGCTGACGACACCCTACACCAAATATGGCAATGATCCCAAGACTTTCACGACGCAAGTGCAAAAAGATGGAATATACCTTGTTTATGTGAGAAACAAGGTATGGGATATGTAGACGCCACACCCAAATCCTCTAAGAAGAACTCTTAGAAAACCCCGGGTGATAAGTCTTGATTGCTTGAACGCCACAGATAAAAACCTGATAAGTTCAAAAGCTCTTTCAAGATAGAAAGAAGATAAAACCTCACAAGATATAAATTCCGAAGTGTGTGTCTCTCCAATGTTGTGGAGTATGCCTTTTATAGGCTCAGAAAATAACCGAATGACCCACACAATAAGCTAACCTTATCTAATCTAACCACTTAATATTATCCTTATCTAATCTAACCTTATCTCCTTATTAATTAAATCTAGACTTTCTCTTGGGCTCATCTTGGGCTCTTCATTTTGGACTTCTATTTGAATATTCAGCAATCTCTTTAATCAACCCATATAAAGCTTCTTCGAATCTTTTAGCCCTTGACCTTGTGATTGGGCCCTCTTGAAGTCTCAAATAATCATTTATCCCATTTGGTGACAAAGTGTTTAGCTCCATTCCACGTTCGGTTGATTGGACTTGTGAATTTGTAAACTCTTTTGTCAGATTCACATCATTCTCCCCCTTTTGAAAATGATTTGTCCTCAAATCTTCTTTTCCTTCATCACCTACATCAAAAGACATTAACTTATAAATATATATGCTATTACTAACAATATATTTGCCAGATAACTTACTGTTATAATTATTACTATCGAGTTTTAACACCTTAAATAATCCCTCTAATCTAAGAAATTTTGATAGTTTTCTATTCATAAACCATTCATTCCTCATATGTAAACTAACCCAAATCCCTGGATCAAAAACAACTTTCATGAAACTCTTGTTGTAAAGATTAATATTTTCTTGAGTCTGCTGTTTTCTATCCAATGGATTAAAATCATGGATAATCTCCATTGGTGATAACTTAGTTACTGAATAAATATAACGATTATATGCAAACACAATATGTGATAAACATGCAGTTGAAAATAGAAGTTTTGTAACCAACACAGTATTCCAAGAAAAATTAAGCAATTTAGTATCAATGATTGTAAGAAAGACATACCTTCGTGATAGTGCATCAATAACTATATATTTCATACCTTGTCTATACTCGATCACATATGAAAAAGTCTTGATGAAAACTACCAACCTTGCATGACGCTTCTTCAACCTATACTTCCTCTTAATATGCAAATCAAATACATGATTCATGTGAATAATAGATTCCTTTTGCCTTAGCTGCCATATTTGTAGAGGTTGAGAAAACATAAATATCTCATTATCATAAGTATGATAGTTGAATGTTACTTTGCTCAACTTTTCACTAAAATATATTTTTAATATATCTAAACTGCCTATTTTTGATACTTCACAATTAAGTTTAAATAATTTAACAAAGTTAGGTAATGCAATAAAAAGGAAGCTACTTAGTTTATCCCCTAAATATTTGAATATATTTTCTTGCACATCACATAATTTAAATAAAATATTCTTTTCTAAAAACATAGTGAGAGGTAAATGACAACTATTAAATTTAGAAACATAATCTATATAAAAGTAAGTTAATCTAAGAAAACTTCTCATCTCACTTACCAAATAAGATATTGACCAACCTTGAGTTGCTTTAATTTCCTTTTTAATTACAATCCATTTAGAAATAGTAACATATTGAGAAAATATAAGATTATTAATACCATATATATATTTCCTAAAAATATTGAAGGCCACTTTTAAATATATTTCATGTTCATCTGAGGACATATTAGATATATAATTAGATATTATTATATAATCAAAATATATATCAACCAATTTTTCAATAAAATTATTTAAGAAATAATTCACTATCCTAATAGAAGTATAAGTTGCATTATTCAAACAAAATATCATAATCAACCAATCATATAAACCAGGTTTTGTCTTTAATGCATTTTTCAATTTATATTTATCTTTAATTCGAAATTTATTATATTCACTTTTAAAATTTATTTTTGCAATTAAATAAGATCCATACAAATCATCTAACATATGATCTAAATAAGGAATAGAGTATCGAAAATATACCTGGGTACTGTCAATAACTCGACAATCAATGTATGCTTGATAAGTCTTACCCCGTTTGGATAGTTGCACAACTGGTGGATTAATTCTCCTGGATATAATTCTCTTTGTCAACAGCTTTATGACTTGGTGTTGAGTTTGATGCTTGATTCCACGAGATTTCTTCATTACAACATGCTTAAATTCCTGCAAAAAATATATAATATTGCTCGGCAGATATCCGACAATAGGGTTAGTATTTAAAAATATATCCTTGTACATAGGTACTGTAAGGACATGTAAACTTATAAAATTATTTTTACTCTCCTTCTTTTCAATTATGACTTTTTTCTTTTCCTTTTCAACATTGCCTTTTCTCTCATCATTTTCAATTTCGGCTTTTGTCTCTCGGATTTTTCTCTGTTCTTTTTCATTATTGCCTTTTGTCTCTTCCTCTTCAATCATGGCTTTTCTCTCTTGTCTTTCTGCTATTTTCTTTTCATTTGCCTTTTTCTTTTTCAACTGATCCTGAAAAACTTGTTGTAAAGTAAGAGGTACAAGAGATATTGATCTATTATTCATCACGAATGAGTACATATCTGTTAATCTATCATACGTAACGTGACGATCTAACTTCCAAGGTTCTCCCAATAAAATATGACATGCTTGCATTGGTACTACATCACATAATATTTCATCATGATATTTCCCAATAGAGAAGGACACTATCACCTGTTGGGTTACCTCGAGTTTGGGTTGATCACTCAGCCTTTGAATTTGATATGGCTTTGGATGCTTTGTTGCATGTAATGCCAACTTCTCCACAAGCTCGGTGCTAGCAAAGTTAGTGCAGCTTTCCTCATCTATGATAACAGAACAAACTCTATTTTTCATAGAACAACGAGTATGAAATAGATTCTCACGTTGGTTGTCCATGACGTCATCAATCCATGGCCTTTCACTTGGAGTACATTGATTGATGCAATCGTGTCCGACGCTATCACAATTAACTTGAAGATCTTCAAATTCCTCGAGTTCTTGAGTATCGAAACGCCTAGATTGAAAGCACCAAGGTTGTTGTTCAACGGAAGTATGTTGATGTGAACGACGTATCACACCTTCCTCCAAGCGATCCATTCGCGTGTGAAGTGGCTCAAATCCAGACTTTACAACTTGTTTCATCGTGGCTTTCCAATCTAGATTTTGAACGGGCTGAGGAAAACTGGCTTCTTTCCATGTGTTTTCTCTTTGTTGGAAATTGTAATCCTGCCAATTGTTAGAAACAAAAGAACCTCGCAACTCTCCCTCACATGTTTCTCTCAAACACTCCTGTTTAAAACTCAAATGGCTTTTTCTTAAAGATTTAAAACACTCTTGCCTTTTTCCACTCATATGTCTTCTTTCAATCTGAATTGAACTTTAAAAACAAATCGTTTTTTTACGAAGCAGTTCAACTTGAGGGACAATCAAGACATATCAATAAAGGTTTCCAAAAAGTAATTCCAAAGAATTTAAATGAGAAGAAAGAAATTAAGATGGAATGAAGTAATAGACTTAGATATAGCAGAATAAGAATGATAAGATATAATTGTGTGCCTCCTTTTTTTTTTTTTGCCTTTTTTTTCCACGATTTTTTTTGCTCTTTTTTTTTAGCACGAACTATTTTTTTCTTTTTTTTTTTTAGCACGAACTATTTTTTTCTTTTTTTTTTTTAGCACGAACTTTTTTTTGCTCTTTCTTTTTTTGGCACGAATTTTTTTTTGGCTTTTTTTCTCCTTTTTTTTTAACCTACTGAAGAGAAGATTAATAGAAGGATATGATAATTTTTTTTATAGAGAATAGAAATAGGTAGAGAAGATAAAAAAAAGAACTAGATAAAAAGATGGGATGGAACTTGCCGTGCAACCATGTGCTCTGATACCAACTGATGCGAACCTCGCCAATATGCTGACGACACCCTACACCAAATATGGCAATGATCCCAAGACTTTCACGACGCAAGTGCAAAAAGATGGAATATACCTTGTTTATGTGAGAAACAAGGTATGGGATATGTAGACGCCACACCCAAATCCTCTAAGAAGAACTCTTAGAAAACCCCGGGTGATAAGTCTTGATTGCTTGAACGCCACAGATAAAAACCTGATAAGTTCAAAAGCTCTTTCAAGATAGAAAGAAGATAAAACCTCACAAGATATAAATTCTGAAGTGTGTGTCTCTCCAATGTTGTGGAGTATGCCTTTTATAGGCTCAGAAAAATAACCGAATGACCCACACAATAAGCTAACCTTATCTAATCTAACCACTTAATATTATCCTTATCTAATCTAACCTTATCTCCTTATTAATTAAATCTAGACTTTCTCTTGGGCTCATCTTGGGCTCTTCATTTTGGACTTCTATTTGAATATTCAGCAATCTCTTTAATCAGCCCATATAAAGCTTCTTCGAATCTTTTAGCCCTTGACCTTGTGATTGGGCCCTCTTGAAGTCTCAAATAATCATTTATCCCATTTGGTGACAAAGTGTTTAGCTCCATTCCACGTTCGGTTGATTGGACTTGTGAATTTGTAAACTCTTTTGTCAGATTCACATCAAGAGGGGGAGAATGATGTGAATCCGACTAAAGAGACTACGAATTCACATGTCCAATCAACCGAACCTGCAATGGAGCTGAACACTTTATCACCAATTGGGATAAATGATCACTTGAGACTTCAAGAGGGCCCAATCACAAGGTCAAGGGCTAAAAGATTCAAAAAAGCTTTATATGGGCTGATTAAAGAGATTGCTGAATATTCAAAAAGAAGCCCAAATGAAGAGCCCAAGATGAGCCCAACAGAAGGTCCAGATTTAATTAATAAGGAGAGATTTATAAATATAATAAATCTCTTAGGATAATATTAGGTAGTCAATTAGATAAGGTTAGCTTATAACCATAATAGATTTTTTCCACATTATGTGGGTCATTCGGTTGTTTTCTGAGCCTATAAAAGGCATACTCCACAACATTGGAGAGATACACTTTGGAATTTATATCTTGTGAGGTTTTGTCTTCTTTCTATCTTGAAAGAGCTTTTGAACTTATCAGGTTTTTACTTGTGGCGTTCAAGCAATCAAGACTTATCACCCGGGGTTTTCTAAGAGTTCTTCTTAGAGGATTTGGGTGTGGCGTCTACATATCCCATACCTTGTTTCTCACATAAACAAGGTATATTCCATCTTTTCGCACTTGCGTCGTGAAAGTCATGGGATCGTTGCCATATTTGGTGTAGGGTGTCGTCAGCATATTGGCGAGGTTCGCATCAAGTTCAAAAGCTCTTTCAAGATAGAAAGAAGACAAAACCTCACAAGATATAAATTCCAAAGTGTGTGTCTCCAATGCTGTGGAGTATGCCTTTTATAGGCTCAGAAAATAACCGAATGACCCACATAATAAGCTAACCTTATCTAATCTAACCACCTAATATTATCCTAAGAGATTTATTATATTTATAAATTTCTCCTTATTAATTAAATCTGAACCTTCTCTTGGGCTCATCTTGGGCTCTTCATTTTGGGCTTCTATTTGAATATTCAGCAATCTCTTTAATCAGCCCATATAAAGCTTCTTTTAATCTTTTAGCCCTTGACCTTGTGATTGGGCCCTCTTGAAGTCTCAAATAATCATTTATCCCATTTGGTGACAAAGTGTTTAGCTCCATTCCACGTTCGGTTGATTGGACTTGTGAATTTGTAAACTCTTTTGTCAGATTCACATCATTCTCCCCCTCTTGAAAATGATTTGTCCTCAAATCTTCTTTTCCTTCATCACCTACATCAAAAGACATTAACTTATAAATATTTATGCTATTACTAACAATATATTTGCTAGATAACTTCCTGTTATAATTATTACTGTCGAGTTTTAACACCTTAAATAATCCCTTTAATCTAAGAAATTTTGATAGTTTTCTATTCATAAACCATTCATTCCTCATATGTAAACTAATCAAAAACAACTTTCATGAAACTCTTGTTGTAAAGATTAATATTTTCTTGAGTCTGCTGTTTTCTATCCAATGGATTAAAATCATGGATAATCTCCATTGGTGATAACTTAGTTACTGAATAAATATAACTATTATATGCAAACACAATATGTGGTAAACATGCAGTTGAAAATAGAAGTTTTGTAACCAACACAGTATTCCAAGAAAAATTAAGCAATTTAGTATCAATGATTGTAAGAAAGACATACCTTCGTGATAGTGCATCAATAACTATATATTTCATACCTTGTCTATACTCGATCACATATGGAAAAGTCTTGATGAAAACCACCAACCTTGCATGACGCTTCTTCAACCTATACTTCCTCTTAATATGCAAATCAAATACATGATTCATGTGAATAATAGATTCTTTTTGCCTTAGCTGCCATATTTGTAGAGGTTGAGAAAACATAAATATCTCATTATCATAAGTATGATAGTTGAATGCTACTTTGCTCAACTTTTCACTAAAATATATTTTCAATATATCTAAACTGCCTATTTTTGATACTTCACAATTAAGTTTAAATAATTTTTAACAAAGTTAGGTAATGCAATAAAAAGGAAACTACTTAGTTTATCCCCTAAATATTTGAATATATTTTCTTGCACATCACATAATTTAAATAAAATATTCTTTTCTAAAAACATAGTGAGAGGTAAATGACAACTATTAAATTTAGAAACATAATCTATATAAAAGTAAGTTAATCTAAGAAAACTTCTCATCTCACTTACCAAATAAGATATTGACCAACCTTGAGTTGCTTTAATTTCCTTTTTAATTACAATCCATTTAGAAATAGTAACATATTGAGAAAATATAAGATTATTAATACCATATATATATTTCCTAAAAATATTTAAGGCCACTTTTAAATATATTTCATGTTCATATGAGGACATATTAGATATATAATTAGATATTATTATATAATCAAAATATATATCAACCAATTTTTCAATAAAATTATTTAAGAAATAATTCACTATCCTAATAGAAGTATAAGTTGCATTATTCAAACAAAATATCATAATCAACCAATCATATAAACCAGGTTTTGTCTTTAATGCATTTTTCAATTTATATTTATCTTTAATTCGAAATTTATTATATTCACTTTTAAAATTTATTTTTGCAATCAAATAAGATCCATACAAATCATCTAACATATGATCTAAATAAGGAATAGAGTATCGAAAATATACCTGGGTACTGTCAATAACTCGACAATCAATGTATGCTTGACAAGTCTTACCCCGTTTGGATAGTTGCACAACTGGTGGATTAATTCTCCTTGGTATAATTCTCTTTGTCATCAGCTTTATAACTTGGTGTTGAGTTTGATGCTTGATTCCTTGAGTTAGTGCTAAACCACGAGATTTCTTCATTACAACATGCTTAAATTCCTGCAAAAAAGATATAATATTGCTCGGCAGATATCCGACAATGGGGTTAGTATTTAAAAATATATCCTTGTACATAGGTACTGTAAGGACATGTAAACTTATAAAATTATTTTTACTCTCCTTCTTTTCAATTATGACTTTTTTCTTTTCTTTTTCAAACTTGGTTTTTCTCTCTTCTGTTTCTCTCCTCCACCATGTGCTTCCCTAACAAGTAACTCACACAAAGATGACTGAGGGATGCATAATTTGTTTTCTCGAAAAAGAAATCCATTTTGTAAATAAAATTTTCCAAACCTACCAGTGCGACAACCTTTAAACACTTCACAAAAATTAGGATCATTTGCATACAAATCCTTGATATAATCAAATCCAAGTAATTTAGAATCAAGCTTGAAAGCATAGCGTACATTCGTGATAGAGCATCTGCAACTATATTTTCCTTACCTTATTTGTATTTGATCACATATGGGAATGTCTCAATGAACTCCACCCACCATGCATGCCGTTTGTTCAACTTGTGTTGTCCTTTGAGATGTTTAAGAGATTCATGATCTGTGTGAATCACAAACTCTTTCGGCCATAGGTAGTTGATGTGAATCCGACTAACGAGAGTACGAATTCACAAGTTCAATAAACCAGACTTGCAATGGAGCTGAACACATTGTCACCAATTGGGATAAATGATCACTTGAGACTTCAAGAGGGCCCAATCACTAGGTCAAGGGCTAAAAGATTCAAAAAAGCTTTACATGGGCTGATTAAAGAGATTGCTGAATATTCAAATAGAAGCCCAAATGAAGAGCCCAAGAGAAGGTCCAGATTTAATTAATAAGGAGAGATTTATAAATATAATAAATCTCTTAGGATAATACTAGGTAGTCAGATTAGATAAGGTTAGCTTATAACCATAATAGATTTTTTCCACATTATGTGGATCATTCGGTTGTTTTCTGAGCCTATAAATGGCATACTCCACAGCATTGGAGAGACACTTTAGAATTTATATCTTATGAGGTTTTGTCTTCTTTCTATCTTGAAAGAGCTTTTGAACTTATCATGTTTTTACCTGTGGCGTTCAAGCAATCAAGACTTATCATCCGGGGTTTTCTAAGAGTTCTTCTTAGAGGATTTGGGTGTGGCGTCTACATATCCCATACCTTGTTTCTCACATAAACAAGGTATATTCCATCTTTTCGCACTTGCGTCGTGAAAGTCTTGGGATCGTTGCAATATTTGGTGTAGGGTGTCGTCAGCATATTGGCGGGGTTCGCATCAGTAGTGCTGCCATGTTTGAAGAGTTCGAACTAGGGCATACATCTTCTTATCATAGGTAGGATAGTTAAGGGTTGCTTCACTCAACTTTTCACTGAAATATGCAATTGGTCTTCCTTCCTGCATTAATACACTTCCAATACCTACTCCTGATGCATCACACTCAATTTCAAATGTTTTCGAAAAATTAGGCAATGAGAGCAATGGGGCAGTAGTTAATTTTTCCTTTATCAATTGAAATGCATTTTGTTGCTCATTACCCCATTTAAAAAGTACATTTTTCTTTATAACAGCAGTAAGAGGTGCAACATAACTACTGAAATTTGGAACAAAACGTCTATAAAAACTAGCTAATCCATGGAAACTTCTTACCTGACTTACCGAATTAGGTGTCGACCAGTCGCGAATTGCCTTAATCTTTTCCTCGTCAACTCCAATCCCTTCTGAACTTATAACATATCCAAGAAACACAAGTTTATCCGAACAAAAGACACATTTATTCAAGTTGGCAAACAACTTATGTTGCCTTAATGCTTCTAACACAACTCTTAAATGTGCTACATGTTCATCCATGGTCTTGCTGTAGATTAGAATATCATCAAAATATACCACTACAAATCTCCCAATAAAAGCACGTAATACATGATTCATTAATCTCATGAAAGTGCTTGGTGCATTAGTCAACCCAAAGGGCATAACTAACCATTCATATAATCCTTGTTTAGTCTTAAATGCAGTTTTCCATTCATCCCCTTCTTTCATTCGAATTTGATGATATCCACTCTTAAGATCTATTTTCGAAAATAAACAAGATCCATGCAACTCATCTAACATGTCATCCAAACGAGGAAGAGGGTGGCGATACTTTACCGTGATGTTGTTGATGGCTCGACAATCCACGCACATTCGCCATGTTCCGTCCTTCTTAGGTACAAGTAGCACTAGCACAGCACATGGACTCATACTCTCTCGAACATACCCCTTTTCCATCAGCTCTAGGACTTGGCGTTGAAGTTCCTTTGTTTCTTCAAGGTTACTTCTATATGCTGGTCGGTTAGGAATCGTCGCTCCAGGGATTAAATCAATTTGATGTTCAATTCCTCAAATTGGTGGCAAACCTGGTGGTATCTCATCGGGAAAGACATCGATAAATTCCTGCAAAATAGTAATAATATTGCTCGGTAAAGATCCGACAAGATCGTTAGTACTCAAAAAGGCGTCCTTGTACATAAGTACAATAAGAGCCTGATGTGAAAGTAAAGCTCGCTTGATCTCACTTTTTCTTGCAATAAAATTGCTTTTACTCTCTTTTTTTTTCCACTTCTGGCTTTTCCCTCTTTTTTTTTTCAACTCTGATATTTCTCCTTTCTTTTTTTCTTTTATTTTCTGTTCATTTGCCTTTTTCTTTTTCAGTTGATCCTCAAAAACTTGCCTTGGAGTCAATGGAACAAGAGATATTAGTCTCTCATTCATCACAAAAGAGTACCTATTAGTTAATCCATCATGCATAACTTGACGATCAAACTGCCAAGGTCGTCCCAAAAGTATATGGCACGCGTGCATTGGTACCACGTCACATAGTATTTCATCTTGATATTTTCCAATAGAAAATGCAACCAACACTTGTTTGGATACCTTGAGTTCACCTTGGTCATTCAGCCATTGTAGTCGATAAGGCTTCGGATGCTTTAAGGTTGGTAATGCCAATTTCTCCACTAGCTCAGTGCTAGCTACATTAGTGCAACTTCCCCCATCTATAATAACACAGCAAACCTTATTTTTCACACAACAACGAGTATGAAATAAGTTCTCATGCTGATTGTTTTCTTCTTCTTGAGCTTGAACACTGAGAGTTCACCGTGCAACCAACAATTCCCTTTCTTCTGCATATTCATCAGCATCTTCAAGTGGTGGCATCCCCGGATCGATATCTTCTTTTTCATCATCGATCTCAATCTCACCATTAGCATTGATCACCATTGCCCGCTTATTTGGGCATTGACTTGCAATGTGACCCCTGCCTTGGTATCGGAAACACTTAATATCACGAGTTTTGGGAGTTGTGATATGGGTGTTACCTTGATTTTGGGCCACAGCCTGCTTGGTTGTCTCTTTTAGTGGAGCATGCTGAGGTTGAGTTGACTGACTCTCAAATCGCCTTGAGGATGGTTTCCATGAGTTCGAGGAACCATTGTTTAATCCCCTTTTGTGTAAACTCTTTCTCTTCAATTGTTGTTCGACTTTGATAGCTTGATGTACCATATCTTGGAGCTCAACATGATATTGCATTTCCACCACGTCAGCTATCTCATGGTTTAGACCATGCAAAAATCTCGCCATTGTTGCCTCTCTGTCTTCCTCCACATTTGCTCGAATCATCGCAATCTCCATCTCCTTGAAGTATTCGTCGACGCTTCTTGATCCTTGGGTAAGCCTTTGGAGTTTATTGAACAACTCCCGGTGATAGTGGCTGGGAACAAATCGTCGTCGCATGATCGCTTTCATTTCATCCCAAGACTCCATAGGGCGTTCGTGATTTCGTTTCCTTTCCTTCACCAATTGATCCCACCATATTATAGCATAATCAGTAAATTCGACAGCAGCAAGTTGTACCTTTTTCATCTCCGAGTAATTATGACAGTCAAAAACCATCTCCATCCTCTTTTCCCATTCAAGATACGCTTCTGGATCTGTTTTTCCTTGAAAAGAGGGTATTTTCAACATTATATTATCCAGGCTGTCATCAACTCGAGGTCGTTCTCTATGAGCATATCGATCGAACTCCTCCGGTTCTTGTGGGTCAAAACGTCTTGGCTGAAAGCTTCGAGGTCGCTGTTTAGTAGGGGTATGTTGAATCGAACCCCTCACTCCTTCTTCCAATTGATCAATTCGCTCATGAAGCGGTTCCAACTCGGACTTCAGCATTCGTCTCATTTCGCTTATGATGGCTTGCATTTGTAAATTTGGAATCGATTGTTGGGAATCTTCTTCATTTGGCATATCTCCTCGTTGTTGTGCCATGAGTTCCTACAAATGATAACAGAAGAACCTTCCAAATGCTCACTCACGTATTTCTCTCAATCACTCGTGTTTTCACACTCAATTGGCTTTTTCTTAAAGATTCAAACACTCTTGCCTTTTTCCTCTCGAATGTCTTCTTTCAATCTAAATTGAACTTTAAAAGCAAATCATTTTTACGAAGCAGTTCAACTTGAGGAACAATCAAGACAAATCAATAAAGGTTTTCAAAAAGTAATTCCAGAGAATTTAAGTGAGAGGTATGAATAGACTCAAAAATAAGAGTAGAATTTAAATAGAGAAGAAAGAAATGAAGTAATAAACTTAGATAGAGCAGAATGAGATATAAGATAGAATTGTGTGCCACTTTTTTTTTTCTTTTGCCTTTTTTTCACGAATTTTTTTTTTGATCTTTTTTTTTGCACGAACTCTTTTTGCTTTCTTTTTTTGGCACGAATTGTTTTTTTGGCTTTTTTTTAACCTACTGAAGAGAAGATAGATAGAAGAATATGATATTTTTTTATAGAGAATAGAAATAGGTAGAGAAGATAAAAAAAAGAACTAGATAAACAAAATGGTATGGAACTTGCTGTGCAACCGTGTGCTCTGATATCAACTGATGCGAACCTCGCCAATATGCTGACGACACCCTACACCAAATATGGCAACGATCCCAAGACTTTCACGACACAAGTGCGAAAAGATGGAATATGCCTTGTTTATGTGAGAAACAAGGTATGGGATATGTAGATGCCACACCCAAATCCTCTGAGTTAAAAGGTCATTTGAGACTAGAAGAGGGCCCAATGACAAGGTTAAGGGTTAAAAGAATAAAAAAAAAGTTTTATATGAGCTGATTAAAGAGATTGCAAAAAATCTAAGTGGAAGCCCAATTGAAGAGCATAAGAAAAGCCCACGAGAAGGTCTAAATTTAATTAATGAGTTGAGATTTATTGATATAATAAATCTTATAGGATATTAAATAATAATATTAGATATTTAATTAGTCAAATTCAGATTTTTAAAGTTGTTATTAAAATATCCTAGATATTTATATTAGATATGGTTGGCATGTAGCAATAAGATATATTTTTTTCCTTTTTTTTAGGCTATTCATTTATTATCTGTGCCTATAAAAGGCATACTTCACAACATTAGATGAGACACTTTGGAAATTCAATTTTGTGAGGTTTTGTTTTATTTCTCTCTTGAAAGAACTTTTGAACTTATCAGGTTTTTATCTGTTACGTTCAAGCAATCAAGACTTATCACTAGGGTTTTCTATGAGTTCTTCTTAGAGGATTTGGTGTGGCGTCCACATATCTCATGCCTTGTTTCTCACATAAACAAGTTATATTTTCATCATCACTAGGGTTTTCTAGGAGTTCTGCTTAGAAGATTTGGGTGTGGCGTCCACATATCTCATACCTTGTTTCTCACATAAACAAGTTATATTTTCATCTTTACGTACTTGTGTCGTGAAAGTCTTGGGGTCTTGCCATATTTGGTGTAGGCTGTTGTCAGCATATTGGTGAGGTTCGCATCACTTGGTACTAGAGCACATGATAGCACGACAAGTTTCATCATATCTTTTATATCTAATTCTTTTTTATCTTCTCTACCTATTTCTATTCTCTATAGAAGAAAAACAAAAGTCTCATCTTCTTCTATCTATCTTCTTTTCAGTAAAGCAAAAAAAATTGTGCCAAAAAAGAGAGAAAGAAAAAAAATCAAGCAAAAAAAAAAGAGCAAAACAAATCGTGCAAAAAAAAAAAGAAGGGCACAAAATTCAATCTTGAGATTCACTCTATGCTATCTAAGTTTTATTCTTTCTTATCCTTTGTGTTTCATTCGTCATTCTATCTGAGTTTATTATTCATTACGGTCTATTCTTATTTAAGTACATTCTAAGCTCACACTTCAATTCCTTTGGAATTACTCTTTGAAACTTTTATTGATTTGTCTTGATTGTTCCTCAAGTTGAACTGCTTCATAAAAATGATTTATTTTTAAGTTCAATTAAGATTGAAAGAAGTCAAATGAGTCAGAAAAGGCAAGAGTGTTTTAAATCTATATGAAAAAGTCATTTGAGTGTGAAACAAGAGTGTTTGAGAGAAACATGTGAGGGAGCATTCTGAGTTTCTTTTCTTTCAAACAATTGTCAGGATCACAAGGCCCTATGACAATGAGTCTATTCTTATCTAAGTACATTCTAAGCTCACACTTCAATTACTTTGGAATTACTCTTTGAACTCTTATTGATTTGTCTTGATTGTTCCTCAAGTTGAACTACTTCATAAAAATGATTTGTTTTTAAGTTCAATTAAGATTGAAAGATGACAAATGAGTGGAAAAAGGCAAGAGTGTTTTAAATCTATAAGAAAAAGCCATTTGAGTGTGAAACAAGAGTGTGTTGAGAGAAACATGTGAGGGAGAGTTGTGAGGCTCTTTTCTTTCTAATAATTGTCAGGATCACATAGCCCTACGACAAGGAAACACTATGAAAGAAGAAGGTTTCATACCGCTCATTCAAAACCTATAGCGGAAAGCAATGAAGCGTGAAATGAAACAGATAGTGAAGTCTAAATTTGAGCGACTTCATACGCGAATAGATTGCTTGGAGGAAGGTGTGAGATGACGCTCACATCAACATATTTCCACTGAACAACCATGGAGCATTCGATCTTGATGCTTCGATCCATAGGAACTGGGGAAGTTTGATGATCTCCAAGTTAATCAACAACCTCAAGCTCAATTCCTTCAATCAACCTACTACTTGGGATAGACCATGGATTGATGATATATTAGACAACCAACGTGAGAAGTTATTTCATACTCATTGTTCTATGAAAAATAGGGTTTGTTTTGTTATCATAGATGGGGAAAGTTGCACTAACTTTGCTAGCACTGACCTTGTGGAGAAGTTGGCATTACATACAATGAAGCATACAAAGCCATACAATATTGAAAAAGAAGAGAGAAAAATCAGAGTTAAAAAAGAAAAGAGAAAAGCCAAAATTAAAAATGATGAGAGAAAAGGCAAGGTTGAAAAAGAAGAGAGAAAAGCCATAATAAAAAGAAAAGAGAGTAAAAATAATTTTATGGAGAGAAAAAGTGAGATCAAAAGAAATATAATTTCAGATCATATCCTTACGGTACTTATGTACAATAATTTATATTTTACTAATCATATTGTCAGATATTTGCCGAGCATTAGTATTTTCTCTTCTGTTGGAATTCAAGAATGCCATTCCAAAGAAGATAACTCCTGGTTTGCCACCTATTAGAGAAATCAAGTATCAAAGTCTATACCAAATCCTAAATTTGAATAAGCCGAGATATGCACGGGATAACATGATTTCAAGTGTTGTGAAAATGCCTAAGAAAGACAAAATTTGGGGAAAGTTTGTTGATTTTCAAATCATCAACCGTATGAAGGTAATGTGTCTTCCCCCTATTCCTTAATTAAATATTATGGTCGATGAATTGCATGGAAACTATTTGTTTCCAAAATTCGATGACCAGAGTGAATATTCTCAAATTTGAATGAAAGGTAATTATGGATTGAAAATTGCATTAAAAGTAAAACATGGTTTATATGAATGGTTGGTTATGATTTTTTGTTTGACTAATGCATCTAACACATTTATGAGGTTAATAAATTATGTCATGCATGCTTTTATTGAAAATTTTGTTGACATATATTTTCATAAAATCATAATATACAAAAATTACTTAGATGAACATGAACGATATTTAAAAATCGCCTTGCAGGTTTTTAGGAAAGATCAATTGCTTGTCAATTTGAAGAATTGCATATTGAGTATGGATAAACTTATATGTCTCGCCCCGACCCAGTTTGGTCAGATCCCCGTGATCAACTCGCTACTCTCCCGGTTTATTTAAGGGTTTCCCCTTATTATAGACTGTAAAGAGTAAGGCGTCCTTTAAACATGCATCTTTTCCAGGAATAACATAAACAAAAATTGCATAAAGATTTATCATACCTGTATCACATGCGTCTTAGTTGATGATCTTTAAGGGTAGGCTTTCTAAAATCTCCTAAAAGGGATATATGGGAGGGGTGAGTATGATTACTCAATGAAGGGGTTTTTAAAACTTTTTATCTTTAGGAAAAAGATAAATTTTGGAGTGTGCCAGACTCCTTTCTTTAAAAAATAATTTCATTCAAAATCTCAGGTTTCATCGCCATCTCCTTATTTAATCACGGTATGTCATCACCCAACACACATCCTTCATCATGAAGGTTCAACACACATTCGCAGGTCACTACGTCCAATGAACCCACTTGTGGCTTCGGAGTGACTTTACCGGCTACCTGGATAGATGTATGTCCACTTCTACCCAGAGAATGAGTGGATGTTCGCAACATTTGACCCTTATTCCTGGAATAAATTCTTCGTGTCCGTATGAGGACAGAGACCTCATCCCATCCCCACCTCAGTCTCATGCGCTTGGTGCTACTCCAAATTTCGCACAGTCGCCGGGAACGACGAACTACCCTTATACTCACCGGGCCGTCCAGAGCCCTTAGGATGCATCACTACCCCTCATGGGCATCTTGATGATCCTGTACTCATACTGCATGCACAATCAATAATTTTCTCATTATGCCATATAATATTGATGCCACTGGTCCAACGGCCCCGACTCTCAACTCAACCCGCAGTTGTTTGTCTTAACTAGTCCATCGACCAATCATGTCGCACTATCGCTAGTTGATCGAGTATGTTGGTCCTATCTTGGTACTATGGCCAAACAATTCCTTTATTTAACGTTTTATGGCATATAATTCATGTTTGTTTATGAGCTCCTACTTGTGCCAACTTGCCTTGGGCCCACTGTACGAGATTTTCAAAATCGGGCATATTAGCCCCCAAGTTCCAAAACCAATGCCCCCAGCCTATCAGAGCTATTCGAGCTCCCGTCAAGAAGGACTCCCAAATAGTTTCAGCATTAGCACACAGTCGGGGGAGAGCACTTCCAACAAAATTATATTTTCAATTGTCCATTATACCGACCAGGTATAAGGACATCTCCGCCCATAACCGATGAACAGATTTTTAACTTCCCTCGAGTAAGTTTCATCATACCAACTGAGAATGATCTACTTACAACTGGTAAGTAGTTTTTTCGCATGATTTTCACATCACTCCTCTAAGTTGTGAGATTTAAAATACCACTTGATAGTGGGTTTTCATTTTGAGGTACTTATCATCCCCTACCGGGTATGATATAAAATCCCACTCACAACCGGTAAGTGGTTTTTAACTTTAACTTGTGCTCATCAACCCAACCACGTATGACGTTAGTAAACCCACTCACTTGTTAATGTCATGAATTCCACTAGACCGGTTCTTTGTATTCACACGAGCTTGTCCTTGCTGGCATTCCCGGTACTTCGTGTTCCTATAAACATCTCGGTTCATTATCATTCGGCCTAATAGCCTTCATTCATTCCAAATGAATGAGTAAGTCAAATTTTCATTTATTTGCAATTAGGTCTCTAAAGTTATTTCTCTTAAACTTTAAGTCCCTAATGTTGGTTTTTCCTCAAATTGAGTCCCGAAACTTTTAAAATTTATCAAGGGAACTCAATTCATTCCATTTCACAAAGAGGGGTTTAAATTTCCACTTTGGTCCCCCAACTTTTCCAAATTACCATTTTGCCCTTCCTTTACAAAAATGCTAAATTTTACCCCAAAAATTATAAAATTTTTGAAATGGCCCTCTAACATTTTTATTATGCCCAATTGACCCTCAATTTTAGGAAATTGCATTTTGGTCCCTCAAATTTTTGAAAATCCCCAATTTCCCCCTATTTTTCCCCCAATTCCAACTCTTTAACACAACCGAATTTGATTTCATCAAACTAACCGATCAAACACCTCTAATTGTTGAAATTGAAGTTGAAATTGAGTTTCTCTATGTTCATACAATTCCATAGAACTTTAAATCGCGGGTTTTAATGGAGGAATGAGCTCAAATGGAGCTTTGCCGAAAAATAGACTATAAAGAGAGAAAGCTTCAATTAGTCATCGGTGAGGGCACAACGGTCCGACCTTTCGATCTGGGCAGATAGCTCTCATCCTGAGGTTCATCCTAGAATCAAGAATCACATCAATTGATGTCGAATTGGATTAGAATTTTGTCATTGAAATTTGGCTGACTCTCTCTCTAACACTGATCAAAAATTGTAAAGGGGAGTCGAATTAGCTTATCTTTCGGTCCTAATTCGATCGTGGAAGAGTTGAGGAAGTGTTAGGAGGGCTTGGTTTAGCCTAAGGAGGGCTCGAAATGGCCGATTTTAGCTTGGCCAAAATAAGGTAGCTTCGGTCCACCAGAGCTACTTCACTGTTCCATCATGCCAGTGATTCTCGGATTGACTGGAGTTTACTATCAAATAGCTGACTTCTCCCCGATTCTAAAGTGCCCGACCTCTCCTTCCGAGGTTAAGAAAAATGTTCAAGTCGAAGCTCTGGTTTGAGCTTCAGTAGGAAATGGAGCAGTAGAGAGAGAGAGAGAGGTGTTCGGGTGTAAGGAGAATGAATGGGGATGAACTCTTTATATAGGTGTAAAACCATGTATTAAATGGGAGAGATTTATTAATAGTATTAATATTTCCATAAAATATTGGTATTAATTCCAATAATTAAATATATATTAATTTATGGCTATTTATGATAAGGCGTACTACTCTCGGGCAAGCACACTTAACTTTAGAGTTCTTATGGGATCTCGTTCATCTGAACCAATTTGGTTTTTCTCTTCTAATTTGTCATAAGTTTCTTTTTTAAGGTTTAATGAACCCTTTAGATCAACCAGAAGTTGTAAATTTCCAAATTGCTTATTCACAAATAATCGGGTTTGTAAACTGGCTCTGTTTTCTTACTCGGTTTGACCAGTTCTTTCCCTGGTTTTCCTAAACTCAAAAGTGTGGGGTTTACAACTCTCCCCTCCTTTTAGGAGTTTTGTCCCCAAAACTTAATTATCAACCTTGTATGAGGAATCATTTCCTTTGATGTCCCTTTGGTGTTTACTTTACATGCAAACTCTTCTCTTATTCTTTCAATTAGCCCTTTTTTACATCCTTCACTTAAGGAATTTTTTTTCCTTTATATTATTTACTCCCTCCATGAAGTTTATCATAACTAGACATACCTTATTCTAGTGTATATCCTTAGATTCATATCTTTCTTTGTTTAGAGCTACATTCTTCCCTTTGAGATTATGTACTCAAGATTGGGAATTCCAAGATAACTAATCATTCCCGTGTCTAGTTATCATTTTTTGTAGTTGAAATCTTTAGCTCGATGTTCTTTCGAGCGTTACGTACTTGTTTCCACGGTTTTTCTTTATTATCACTTTTTCATCATATTTTGACCCTTCCTTCATTCGTTGTCTATTATAACTTCGGTCCAAATTTTTTTTATATTCGACCTTATCATGCTTATTAGACGACTCTTCCTTACTTTGAGTCATATTCTCCTCAGGATTGTTGAGCTCACATGCCCCATACAACATGGCATTTTCTACGACCTGTCTTTGTCCATTAGATTTCTAGAACATCTCCTTGAGGGTCTCTCTTAGCTTTTTGACCTTTCAGGGACCATATAACTTCATCCCTCTTTTCTTTTGATAGCATTCCTCAACTATCCTTTTTATCGTTATCATCTCATCCATCATGCCTTTGAAGTTATGTCTCACATAACCGCATGGATTTCTCTTACCTACTCATCCTTTCCCAACATTTTTATTGGCTCCTTTCGATTCTAATCATTGGGTTTCCCGATGATTATTGACATACGAGGATTTTTTCCTTCTTATGTCCTTTCTCTTCTTTAGTGACATCCCTTATTCAATGACTTCCTTGTTCCATAATCCACTCTTACTTGCTCGTGACCATTTCACGATTCATTATTTCGAGTTGATCTCTTTTTGGTCGATGTATTGATTGTTTTGTTTAAGGAATTCCCTTCTTACGATTTCATTCTCTACTATATTTCTCAAAGTAGAGGTTTTAACCTTAAGAATTACATGTTCAACCTTCTTACCATCCTTTGGAGATTCCTTCCTTTATTTCCTTACACCTTCTTCTTTGTTGAGGCAATTTCCCCCTTTAATCCTTATTCGTCTTAAAATTCCCTTTCATTCCTTATCTATGGAATTTTTTATTGTTGGTCTTATTTCATATACTCTACACTATGCTCATCCGTCCATTCTTTAGGCTCCGTTAAGTGAGCATGGACCACAACCCATCTTGATGTCAGTGGTCATTTTCCCTAATTGATTTCTTAATTGAGGGCTTACTTCTCCAAGATTACTCATATATTCTTTCTTTTGGTTTAATTTACTTCTTAGGACCTCATGAGTACTTTTCTTGGTACTCGATCTTTCCAACTCAACCAGTATTTCATTTGTGAACTTATCATTCTTTCCATTTTGGTTGGTTCCATTTGTTCTTAATTGGGATACATATGTCTTTCCGGGGGTTTCCTTCCTTGGTAGGTTTCTTTCCCTTTTTCCTAAATTTTTTTTGTAGGTATATCTTTGGTTCTCTATCCTCATCCCTATTCATACCACAGTACACGTCTATTACATTTAGGGAGAGTTAAAAAATTATTTATATATTTTTTTCTAGATTTCTTGACCATTATGTGAAAGGCTTAACTACTCCTTTCTTGGCTTGGATTCCATCGTTAATTTGGTCATTGGTCCTTTTAAGGATTTCTTTCATCATTCCCTTTTTCTAATATTTGGTCTTTTCACCCCTTCCTTCTTTGCTGGAGTTTACTCTATAACCCTCACGAGAGTAGTTCGTTACCTGTTGTGCCCCTACTATTCACCTTGTCTAATTCTCTTAAGGCAGTTGTCTCTCAAATTTTCTTGTCCTTAATGATCCTTCCAGTTCCCTTTTTAGGGTATACTCCATACTACTTCCCAGTCCTCCTTAGGGTGTTGTTCATTCTCTTTGACCATCATGTTGTCACGGTTTGCTCACTTCTATTATGTTGCTCCGAATCTCCAATTTGACTTCTCTACATTTTCCAATGGAAGTTGTACCTAAAATTCTATCACTTTTCCAAAGCAGGTAAGTCTCGGCCTCCGATACATCCTTCCTTCAAGTAGTTTCTAATGATGGGTTAGTTCCTTGTACTCCACGTTATGTCCATCCACCAACTAATGATTCCTTCAAGGTGCTTAGTTATATGCATCCCTCCTAAGTTCCCTTTCACAGTGTATTCCTTCTCTTCTTCACTCTCACCATATCATTCCCCTAGAGTTCAAGAGGATGTTTTTCTATGTTTGCCCCTTATGAGAGGGTTCTAGATATACTTCTCATGTATCTTATCCCTACTCTTGAGGTATCTTTCTCGGTTTGACCTTCTTAAGAAGAAATTTAAATTTTGCATTCACCACGTCATTTCTTGACCTCTTGGTGAACCGCCTACTTAACCAGCTCCATGGTTTCGATCTCCAATCCTTCATGTCTTTCGTGACCTTTGAGGAGGTATTGCCCTAAATTTATGAGGTGTGAAACACCCCTTCTTTCCTTACACCTATAATAGTTTGTCTTTGTACTTGTCCTTACTAGGGTTGGGCACTTCTTCAGGTAATGTCTCCATCGTTCATACTTGTAATAGGTTATTCTCTTACATGGATTGTTGTGGTCTCTTCTTTCCTTCGAGTAGGGCATTTCTAAGGTTACTAGTGGTTTGGTGCTCTATCATTCTTGAGTCTGATCACTTTGACAGTTTTCTTACTGAATCTCCTTTGCTAAAGGGTCATGGTAAGAGCCCTCCTAGGTTTCTTAATATCTTGATTCATCTTCCATAACTAAGATGTGTATTTTCCTTAGTTTCCAGGATAGTGTGGGTTTGTTTTATTTTCCTTAGGCCATATTCCCAACAAGATCGCATCATCAAAAGATAGAGTTTTGAGAATTTGAGTATTTTATTAACAGAGGGATACAAAAGATTAGGCTTTCAGTCCTATCACAGGAAATGGTCACAAAATAACTAAGGAGCTATGAAATTCTTGATAAACATCCTCCTTCATACTTAGAGTTATGCCATCGATAGGTCATAGCACCATTCTCCATGATACTACCCCATTTGGTCTTTTGAGATTCCTCTCAAGTCTCAGACATTTGGGAAGCTTCTAGGATTGTCTTTCTACGAAGATAGGGTATTGAGTAGAGTCATTCCAAGTTTTCTTGGTTCCTCTCCTATGAGCCATCTGAAAATTTTAGGATAAATCCTATTAGTTACTATATTTTCTAGTCTTAATTATGTATTCGAGGAAACAGGCTCTGATACCCAACACGGTTTGGTTGGATCCCTGTGATCAACCCACCACTCTCTCAGTTTATTAAAGGGTATTCCCATATTATAAACCATAAAGAGTAAGGCGTCCTTTAAACCTGCACCTTTTCCAGGAATAACATAAACAAAACTACATAAAGATTTATCATACATGTATCACATGTGTCTTAGTTGATGCGCTTTAAGGGTAGGCTTTCCGAAATCTCCTAAAAGGGACATAAGGGAAGGGGTGAGTACAACTACTCAATGAATGGATTTTTAAAACATTTTATCTTTAGGAAAAAGATAAATTTTGGAGTGTGCCAGACTACTTTCTTTCAAAAATCATTTCATTCAAAATCTTGGGTTTTATCACCATTTCCTTATTTAATCATGATGTGTCATCACCCAAAACACATCCTTCATCATGAAGGTTCAACACACATCCATAGGTCAATACGTCCACTAAACCCACTTGTGGCTTCGGAGCGACTTTACCGGCCACCTGGATAGAAGTACTGTAAACCCCGCCCTTTTGAGCTAAAGAAAACCAGGAAGATAACTGGTCAAACGAAGTGAGAAAACCGAACCGTTTCACAAACGTGATAAATTTTGAATGGGCAATTTAGGAATTTACAACTCCCGAGTGATCCAAAGGGTTCAGAATATTAGGGAAAAGAACCCTAGGATGAATTGGAAGAGGAAAATTAGACCAGTTTGGATGAACCGGGTCCAACAGGATTGAATCGGTTAATGAACCGAGTCGGTTCATGAACCGGAATCAATAGAGATCAGGCAAAACAAAAGAATTCAACTCTGTTATACTCCAAAGAAATTCATAAACCTTGGGAAGGAACCTTAGAACAAAGTGGGAGAGAAAAACCAGACCAGTTCGGGTGAACCGGACCCAAACCGGATTGAACCGATTTAAGAACCGAGTCGGTTTCTGAACCGGAATGGTTAAAGAGATGGTAAACCAAGAATTTTATGGACCCTAAGTGACCCAAGGAATCACAAAAGACATGAAAATGGACTTGTGAAGGAATTGGGGATGAAAACCAAACCGGTTTAGGTGAACCGGATCCAAACCGATTCGGACCAATTTGAACCACTAATGAACCAAATCCTAAATTCATTTTTCTAGGTAGCTTAAATAATTCAAATTGGAGATTTGAGACCACCATTGGATAGAGAATGAATTTAGAAGAATTTAGAAATTTTTAGATTTGAAAAACTCGATCCAATGGGGGGTGAACCGGTCGGTTTAAGCTTTGAACCCGGTTTGGACCGGTCCGGTCTGGTTCGGAACAGTGTCATCTTCTTCCTTAGGATGACAATATAGTTCACTCTCCGGGAAATTGAAGAAACGCCGGTGAAGAAGAAACGCTTCTATTTGGGGCATTTTTGGTCATCAATGTCAGTCATAACAGTGCCAAACGTATGGCCAACGGGTCCTCGACCCCCCTATATAAAAAGCCCCTCCCCATTCATACTCTCCACACCTGAAAACTCCATTCTCTCTCAACCGCTCCATTTTCCAATGAAGCTCGAACCAGGGCTTTGACATGGGGTCTTTTTTGAGCCAAACAAGGTGAGGTCAGGTTCTTTAGAACTGGGGAGAAGTCAGCTACACATATCTAGTCTCCGTTTGCTCCAAGGGTCGCTGGAGAAATGTCGGCATGATGAAACAGTGAAGCAGCTTTGATGGACCGATGCTGCCCTATTTCGACCGAGCTGAAATCGGCCAATTCGAGCCCTACTCAGGCCAAATCAAGCCTTCCCAACACTTTATCAGCACTCCCACGGCCGAATTAGGATTGAAAGGTAAGCCAATTCAACTCCCCTCTGCAATTTCTGGCCAGTGCTAGAGAGTGAACTGGCAGAATTTCAATGATAAAATTCTAGCTCAATTCGGCATCAATTGATGTGATTCTTGATTCTAGGATGAACCTCAAGATAAGAGCTATCTGCCTAGATTAAAATCTCAGACCTTCGTGCCCTCACCGGTGAGTAATCTAACTGGTGTTCCTGGTCTTAGGCTTGGCTTCCTTTGTACTCAGGGTGTGACCTTAACAAGCCCAAGCATCATCCTCTTGGATACTTTGTCATTTGATTCTTGGGGATTTCTACCATGCCCCAGGCATTTGGGAAGCTTCTAGAGTTGTCTTCCTATGAGGACAAGGTGCTGAGCAGAGTCATCCCTAGTTTTCTTGGTTCCTCTCCTGGGAGCTATCTGTAAATTTTAGGAGAAATCCTGTTAGTTACTATATTTTCTAGTCTTGAATATGTATTTGAGAAAACATGCTCTAATACCACTCTAGTTGCAATGCCCCGACCCAGTTTGGTCAGATACCCATGGACAACCCGCCACTCTCCCGGTTTATTAATGGGTTTCCCATTATTATAAACCGAAAATAGTAAGGCGTCCTTTAAACCTGCACCATTTCCTGGAATAGCATAATCAAAACTAAATGAAATTTTAAACTTCACATACCTGTCTTACAGGCATCTTAGTTGATGGTCTTTCAGGGTAGACTTTCCGGGATTTCCTAAAAGAGATATAAGGGAGGTTATGAGTACGACTACTCAGTGAATGGGTTTTCAAAGGTCTACTTTTAACTTTTAAGAAAAATATTTATATGGAGTTTGTCAAACTCCTTTCTTTTCAAAAATCCCTTCATTTAAAATTGCTCTCGGGTTTTTCCATTATTTCATAGTTACCGGTGTGTTATCACCCAACACACATCCTTCATCATGAAGGTTACACACATTCGCAACTTAGTATCACTACTGAACCCGCTAGTGGCTTCGGAGCGACTTTTCCTACCACCCAGATAGAAGTACAACCACTTCCACCTTAGTAATGAGTGGATGTACGCGACATCCGACCTACAATCCCGGAATCACTTCTTCATGTCCATATGAGGACAGAGACCTCATCTTGTCCCCACCCCGATCTCATGCGCTTGGTGCTACTCCGAATTTCGCACAGACAGCTGGAACGACGAATTGTCCTTAGGATGCATCACTACCCCTCATGGGCATCTTGATGATCCCGTACTCATAGTGCATGCACAAAAAATGTTTTCTTATCAAGCCATGTAATATGTGGTGCCACTGGTCCAATGGCCTTGACTCCCAACTCAACCCGTAGTTGTTTGTCTTGACTAGTCCATCGACCTGTCATATTGCACTGCTACTAGTTGAATAGTCCGTCAACTATGTCGGTCCTATCTTGGTACCATGACCAAACAATTCACTTATTAAGTTTTATGGCACATATATCATATTTGTTTACAAGATCCTGCTCATGCCAACTGGCCTTGGGCCTACTGTATGAGATTTTCAAAAACTTGGCATTCTAGCCCTCAAGTTCCAAAATCGAGGCCCCCGGCCTATAAGAGCTATTCGAGCTCCCATCAAGAAAGTCTTCCAAAGAGTTTAAGCATTGGCACACAGTCAGAGGAGAACACTTCTGACAAAATATGTTTTCACTGTCCATTATACCAACTGGTATAAGGACATCTCAGTTCATAACTGATGAATAAGTTTTCAACTTCCTTCACGGAAGTCTCATCATACCAACCGGGTATGATCTACTTACAACCGGTAAGTAGTTTTTCTGCATAATTTCCACATCACTTTCTCTAAGTGGTGATGATTAAAATACAATTAAACAGTGGGTTTTTGTAGCGAGGCACCTATCATTCCGAACCAGGTATGATATATAGTCTCACTCACAACCGGTAAGTGATTTTTAATTTTTAAGTTGTGCTCATCATCCCAACCAGGTATGATGTTAGTAAACCCACTTACACGTTAATGTCATGAATTCCACTAGATTGGTTCATTGTATTCACGTGAGCTTGTCCTTGCTGGCATTCCCGGTACTTCGTGTTCCTACATGATATGAATATCTCGGTTCATTATCCTTTGACCTAATCACCTTCATTCATTCCAAATGAATGAGAAAGTCAAACTTTCATTTATTTGCAATTAGGTTCCTAAAGTTAATTCTCTTTAACTTTAAGTCCCTAATGCCAGTTTTTTCCTCAAGTTGAGTCCCAAAACTTCTAAAATTTATCATAAAACCTCAATTTATTCCATTTCACAAAAAAGGGGATTAATTTCCCAAATTTCATATTTGGTCCTCCAACTTTTCCAAAATTACCATTTTGCCCTTCTTTTACAAAAATGGTAAGTTTTGCCCCCAAAAATTCCAAAATTCCTCAATTGGTCCTCCAACATTATTTTCATGCCGAATTGACCATCAATTTCTTAAAATTGCATTTTTGTCCTTTGAATTTCAAAAATCCCCAAATTTTCCTCCAATTCTAACTCTTTAACAGAACCGAATTTGATTTCATCAAATGAACCAATCAAACACCTCTAATTGTTGAAATTGAAGTTGAAATTGAGTTCCTCCATGTTCATACGATTCCATAGAACTTTGAATCGTGAGTTTTGACGCCAGAACGAGCTCAAACGAAGCTTCGTCGGAAAACGGACTGTAGAGAGAGAAAGCGGGCTTATAATCTTACCATGGAGGATGTTTAGCACACACCCCATAGTCCTCTACCTATTTCATGACCACCTCTTTGTAATATGGTTCAAACCCTAACATATTGTACTCCTTCTCCATTAATGAATAATTTCCAAGTTCCTGAAACCATGTCTCTAAATAAGGATGTAAGCCTACGTCTCAACTGTAGGAAGATTGCCTCAAGAAAAGTAACCAAACAAACCCCAGGGACCGAGGAGAATCCCATCCCAAATAAGGAAAGGAACCAAAAGACCAAAGAGTCTAGGAGAACTCTTAGGGGAAAATTATTAGGCAGAGAAGGCTCGCCAAGAAAATCGACAATGAGACGAAAGAGTGAGAACTCTGATAGTGACTACTAGGCAAGGAAATGACATGTTACAAAGTGAGAACAATAGGAATGCTACTCGAGAAAGTGCTCGACACAATTAAGGACAAGTTCCATGATGGACTAGTATAAGTATAAGGAAAGAAGGGGTGTTCCACACCTCATAGATTCGAGGCAATACCTTCTCAATGATCACGAAGGATATGAAGGATTGGAGACCAATACCATAGAGCAGATTACGTAAACGGTTCACCAAGAGGTCAAGAAATGACGAAGTGAATGCAAAAACTTCTTACGAAGGTCAAATCGAGAAGGATACCTCATGAATAGGGATAAGGTACATGAGAAGCATACTTAGAACCCTCCCATAAGGGGCAAACACAAAAAAATGCCCCCCTGAACTCTCGGGAATGAAACAATTAGAGTAAAGAAGAGAAGGAATACGCTATGAAAGGGAACTCTGGAGGGATGCATACAACCAAGTTCCTTGAAGGAATCATTGGTTGTCAAATGGACATAATGTGGAGTGCAAGGTGCCAACCCCTCAGTAGAAACTACTTAAAGGAAGGATGTACCAGAGGCCGACACTAACCTACTTTGGAAAGGTGATAGAATGTTAGGTACAACTTCCTTTGGAAAATATAGAGAAGTCAAAGTTGAGATTCGGAACAACATAACAAAAGTAGCAAACCATGACAACGAGATGGTCAAAGAAAATGAATGACACCCTAAGGAGGACCGGGAAGTAATAAGGAATACACCCTAAAAAGGGGCACTAGAAGGATAATTAAGGACAAGGAGAATAGAGAGACAACTACCTCAAGAAAACTAAATAAGGTGAAAAGTAGGGGCGAGACAGGTAACGAACTACTCTCCTGAGGGTCATAGAGTAAACTCCAGCAAAGAAGGAAGAGGTGGAAAGGCCAAATATTGGAGAAAAGAAGGATGAAAGAAATCCTTAAAAGGACCAAGGGCCAATTAACGACTAAAACTCAAGCAAAGAAAGGAATAGGCAAGTCTCTCACATAACGGTCATTTAAACTTGAAACAAGAAAGATTTCTATGCTCCCTAAATAAGTAGACAGGTACTAGGTACGAATGAAGATGCGGAAAGAGTATACAAGATGTGCTTGAAAGAATTGTGGAGTAAAGGTAAACAAGTGAAGATGACATCAAGGGATGTCATTTAAGGGTAAAAATCCCCTTGAACAAATGTAAAATGGAATGTCAAGAGAAAAGGAAAGAATCCTACCAAGGAAGTATCGTGATGTCCTAGTATGATCCATTTGGAGAAAGAGCAGGAGTATCAAGAAATAATTCTAGAAGAACCGAATAGAAAGAAGAAACTAGTAATGGTGGACAGCCAAAGAGAATGAACAAAACCCTAAGAAAGGATGAGATGTAGTAAAGACTACATTCTCAGAAGGACAATGGGATGGGCATGAGGAACGAGTGATACAGCTGCCTAGACAATTGGACCAGAAAAATAAAGAGAAAAAGATAGTTAAAGAATTGGTTTCTGAGAGAACCATGGATTTAAACCACAACAAGAAAAGGAGGAGTGAAAAGGCCAAAATGTAGGAAGAGAAGAACGAAGGGAAATCCTTAAATAAATCGATGGTCAAAACCAGATTTATAGTTTAAAGTATTGGAACGGTTAAGTGAGCCTCAAGAAGGGCGAACAAGAGATTTTGAAATAAGGAGGATGTGAACCCTCCTTAAAAGAAATTATTTAACGGGTTAGCATCAAAAGATGTTGTGATGAGTATGAATGATTGGACAACCCATACTCAAGTAATAGAGGAAAAATGTTCTAGAAGATGTTGGGAAAGTAAGTCCCCTAATAAGGTGAAGCTAAGAAGGAATAACCACAATTGGTAAGACGGGTCATAGCCCACACACGCATACAAAGCTTAAAGAGTGGATAACCAAGCATAGTGTGGAATGCACATAATAAAACCAATAATCGGAAGTGTCCTATGTAAAGAACAAGGGATAAAATAAAAGTTGTAGATAGAGAATGATCTAAAGCAAAACAGATACCCTAACACAATAAGGGTACGAAGAAAGGGAGAAAAGGGAACCTTCTAGCAATGGTAAGAAGGTTGAACATGTGGCTCCTAGAACGAAAGTCTCTACCTTGAGGAACACATTAGTGAATGAAAACGTAAAAAGGGAACTCCCTGAAACAAAACAATAGATTGAAAAGGGTTAAATGGGAATAACAAACTATAAGTGGTTACAAACAAGTAAGAGCAGATTAAGGCCAAAGGAAATCCTTGAGTAAAGGATGTTATTGGGAGTGATGATGAACCTAAGAATGGACGACTCCCAGCATGTCAGTAAAACATCTAGAGATCAAATAACTAGAACCGGAAATACTCAATAAGGAAGTCAAAAAGGGATGAGTGGGTAAGGAGAACAGACACAGTTGTGTAAATTAAGTTAATAACGGTAAAGGAGTCAAGGAATACTACCCGAGGAAAAGAGAGATGAAGTTATGCAATCCCTGAGAGGTTGAAAAAAGACCCTAAAGGAGGTGTTTTGGAGATCTAATGGATATAGCGATAAGATCTAGAAAATGTCATGTTGTAAGGGACAAGAAAACCCAACGATCCCGATGAAAACATGACTCAAATTAAGGAAGAGTCGATTCATAAGCATGACAAAGTCAAACATAATTTGGACCGATTTGTAATGAGCAACGAGTGAAGGAAGAGTCGAAATGGGACAAAAAGGTGATGATAAAGAAATCCATGGAAATAACTACGAAATGCTCTATAGGACAACGAGCTAAGGGTTTCAATGACCAAGTGGTTAACTAGGCACAGAAATGGTTAGTTATCTTGGAATTTCCAATCTTGAGTACAGAACCTCAAGGGGAAGAATGTTGCTCTAAGCAAAGAGAGATAAAATCTAAAAACATACCTGAGGTAAGGTATGTCTAGTTATGACAAACTTCATGGAGGGAGTAAATAATATAAAGGAAATGGAATTACTTAAGTGAAAGTTGTAAAAGGGGCTAATTGAAATAATGAGAGAAAAGTTTGCATCTTAAGCAAACACCATAGGGGCATCAAAGGAAATGATTTCTCATGCAAGGTTGTTAACTAAGTTTTGGGGACAAAACTCCTAAAAGGAGGGGAGAGTTGTAAACCTCGCCCTTTTGAGCTAAGGAAAACTGGGAAGAGAACTAGTCAAACCAAGTGAGAAAACCAAACTAGTTCACAAACCTGATAAATTTTGAATGGGCAATTTAGGAATTTACAACTCCTAGGTGATCCAAAGGGTTCAAAATATTAGGGACAAGAACTGTATGATGGATTGGAAGAGGAAAATTAGACCAGTTTGGATGAACCTAGTCCAACAGGATTGAACCAGTTTATGAACCGAGTAGGTTCATGAACCGGAATCGATAGAGATCGGGCAAAACAAAAGAATTCAACTCTGTTATACTCCCAAGAAATTCATAAACATTGGGAAGGAACCTTAGAACAAAGTGGGAGAGAAAAACCAGACCGGTTCAGGTGAACCAGACCCAAACCAGATTGAACCGATTTAAGGACCGAGTTAGTTTATGAACTGAAATCGATAAAGAGATGGTAAACCAGGAATTTTATGGACCCTAAGTGACCCAAGGTATCACAAAAGACATGGAAATGGACTTGTGAAGGAATTGAGGATGAAAACCAAACCGGTTCAGGTGAACCAGATCCGAACCGGTTTAGACCGGTTTGAACCACTAATGAACCGAATCGTCAATTAATTTTTCTAGGTGGCTTAAATAATTCAAATTGGATATTTGAGGCTACCATTGGATAGAGAATAAATTTAGATGAATTTAGAAATTTTTAGATTTGAAAAACTTGATCGAATGGGTGGTGAACCAGCCGATTTAAGCTTTGAACACGGTTCAGACCGGTCCTGTCCAGTTCGGAACAGTGTCATCTTCTTCCTCAGGATGACAACACTGTTCACTCTCCAGGAAATTGAAGAAACACCGGCGAGGAAGAAACACTTCTCTTTGGGGCATTTCTGGTCATCAATGTCAGTCACAACGGTGCCAAACGAACGGCTAATGAGTCCCCGACCTCCCTATATAAAGAGCCCCTCCCCATTCATCCTCTCCACACCTGAAAACTCCATTCTCTCTCAACCGCTCCAATTTCCAGTGAAGCTCAAACCAGAGCTCCGACATGAGGTCTTTTTTGAGCCAAACAAGGTGAGGTCGGGTTCTTTAGAACTGGGGAGAAGTTAGCTACATGTTTGTAGTCTCCGTTTGCTCCGAGGGTCGCTGGAGAAACGCTGGCATGATGAAACAGTGAAGCAACTCCGACAGACTGAATCTGGCCTATTTCGGCTGAGTTGAAATCAGCTAATTCGAGCCCTCCTCAAGCCAAACTAAGCCTTCCCCACACTTCCTCAGCCCTCCCACGGCCGAATTAGGACTGAAAGGTAAGCCCATTCAGCTCCCCTCTACAATTTCTAGTCAGTGCTAGAGAGAGAACCGGCAAAATTTCAATGATGAAATTCTAACTCAATTTGGAATCAATTGATGCGATTCTTGTTTCTAGGATGAACCTCAGGATGAGAGCTATCTGCCCAAATTTAAAGTTCAGACCGTCGTGCCCTCATCGGTGAGTAATCGAAGCTTTCTCTCTCTACAATCCATTTTCCGACGAAGCTCTATTAGAGCTCGTTCCGGTGTCAAAACTCGCTATTCAAAGTCCTATGGAATCGTATGAACATGGAGGAACTCAATTTCAACTTCAATTTCAACAATTAGAGGTGTTTGGTCGGTCAATTTGATGAAATCAAATTCGGCTATGTTAAAGAGTTGGAATTGGGGGAAATTTGGGGATTTTTTAAATTCAAAGGACCAAAATGCAATTTTATGAAATTGAGAGTCAATTGGTAAGGAAAATAATGTTGGAGGACTAATTCAGGAATTTTGGAATTTTTGGGGCAAAACTTTCCATTTTTATAAAGGAAGGGCAAAATGGTAATTTTGGAAAAGTTGGAGGACCAAATTGAAATTTGGGAAATTAATCCCCTTTTTGTGAAATGGAATAAATTGTGCTCCTATGATAAATTTTAGAAGTTTCGGGACTCAATTTGTGGAAAAAACAGGCATTAGGGACTTAATGTTAAAGAGAAATAATTTTAGGGACCTAATTACAAATAAATGAAAGTTTAACTTTCTCATTCATTTGGAATGAATGAAGGCGATTAGGTCGAAGAATAATGAACCGAGATGTTCATATCATGTAGGAACACGAAGTACCGGGAACGCCAACAAGGACAAGTTCACGTAAATACAATGAACCGGTCTCGTGGAATTCACAGCATTAACGTGTAAGTGGGCTTACTAACATCATACCCAGTTGGGATGATAAACACAACTTAAAAATTAAAAACCACTTACCGGTTGTGAGTGGGATTATATATCATACCTGGTTGGGAATGATAAGTGCCTCAGTATAAAAATCCACTATCACCACTTAGAGAAAGTGATGCGAAAATTATGCGAAAAAACGACTTACCAGTTGAAAGTAGATCATACCTAGTTGGTATTATGAGACTTCCTCGAAGGAAGTTGAAAACTCGTTCATCGGTTATGAATGGAGATGTCCTTATACCGGTTGGTATAATGGACATTGAAAACCTATTTTGTCAGAAGTATTCTCCTCTAACTGTGTGCCAATGTTTAAACTATTTGGGTGACCTTCTTAATGGGAGCTCGAATAGCTCTTATAGGCTGGGGGCCTCAGTTTTGGAACTTGAGGGCTAGAATGCCCAGCTTTTAAAAATCTCGTACAGTGGGCCCAAGGCTAGTTGGCATGAGCAGGAGCTCGTAAATAAATATGATATATGTGCCATAAAACTTAATAAGTGAATTGTTTGGCCAAGATAGGACCGACATGCTTAGTCAACTAGTAGCATTGTGACATGATAGGTCGATAGACTAGTCAAGACAAACAACTGCGGGTTGAGTTGAGAGTCGGGGCCATTGGACCAGTGGCACCACATATTACATGGCTTGATAAGAAAACATTGTTTGTGCATGCACAATGAGTACGGGATCATCAAGATGCCCATGAGGGCTAGTGATGCATTCTAAGGGCACTGGACGACCTAGTGGCTATAAGGGTAGTTCATCGTTCCAACTGTCTGTGCAAAATTTGGAGTAGCACCAAGCGCATGAGACCGGGGTGGGGAAAGGATGAGGTCTCTGTCCTCATACAAACACGAAGAAGTGATTTCAGGATTGTAGGTCGGATGTCGCGTACATCCACTCATTACTAGGGTGGAAGTGGTCGTACTTCTATTCGGGTGGTCACTCCGAAGCCACTAGCGGGTTCAGTAGTGATACTAAGTTGCGAATATGTGTAACCTTCATGATGAAGGATGTGTGTTGGGTGATAACACACCGATAACTATGAAATAATGGAAAAACCTGAGAGAAATTTTAAATGAAGGAATTTTTGAAAAGAAAGGAGTCTGGCACACACCATATAAATATTTTTCTTAAAAGTTAAAAGTTGACCTTTGAAAACCCAATCACTGAGTAGTCATACTCACCCCCTCCCTTATATCCCTTTCAGGAAATCCCGGAAAGTCTACCTTGAAAGACCATCAACTAAGATGCCTGAAAGACAGGTATGTAAAGTTTAAAATTCCATGTAGTTTTGATTATGCTATTCTAGGAAATAGTGTAGGTTTAAAGGACGCCTTACTATTTACAATTTATAATAAGGGGAAACCCATTAATAAATCGGGAGAGTGGCAGGTTGTTCATGAGGATCCGACCAAACCGGGTCGGGGCGTGACAAGTACGTCCACTTCTACCTTGAGAATGAGTGGATGTTCGAGATATCTGACCCACATTCCCAGAATAAATTCTTTGTGTTCGTACAAGGATAGAGACCTTATCCCGTCCCCACCTCAGTCTCATACTCTTAGTGCTACTCCAAATTTCGCACAGTCACTTGGAATGACGAACTACCCTTATACTCACCGGGTCGTCCAGGGCCCTTAGGACGCATCACTACCCCTCATGGGCATCTTGATGATCCTGTGCTCATAGTGCATTAACAATCAATAATTTTCTCCTTATGCCATATAATATGTGTTGCCACTAGTCTAACAACCCCGACTCTCAACTCAACCCACAGTTGTTTGTCTTGACTGGTCCGTCGACCTGTCATGTCGCACTGTCACTAGTTGACTGAGTGTGTCGGTCCTATCTTGGTACCATGGCCAAACAATTCCTTTATTTAACGTTTTATGGCATATAATTCATGTTTGCTTATGAGCTCTTGCTCATGCCAACTAGCCTTGGGCCCACAGAGCTACTTGAGCTCTCGTCAAGAATGTCTCCCAAATAGTTTAAGCATTGGCACACAGTTAGGGAAGAGTACTTCCGAAAAAATTATATTTTCAACTGTCCATTATACTGATTGGGTATAAGGACCTCTCCGCACATAATCGTTGAACGGGTTTTCAACTTCCCTTAAGGAAGTTTCATCATACCAACTAGGTATGATCTACTTACAACCAGTAAGTAGTTTTTTCCCATAATTTTCACATCACTCCTCTAAGTTGTGACATTTAAAATACCACTTGATAATGTGTTTTCATTTTGAGGTAGTTATCATCCCCAACCGAGTATGATATAAAATCCCACTCACAACTGGTAAGTGGTTTTTAACTTTAAGTTGTGCTCATTATCCCAACCAGGTATGACATTAGTAAACCCACTCACCCATTAATGTCGTGAATTCCAATAGACCGGTTCTTTGTATTCACACGAGCTTGTCCTTGCTGGCGTTCCCGGTACTTTGTGTTCCTACACAATATGAATATCCCAGTTCATTATCCTTTGGCCTAATAACCTTCATTTATTTCAAATAAATGAGAAAGTCAAACTATCATTTATTTGCAATTAGGTCCCTAAAGTTATTTCTCTAACTTTAAGTCCCTAATGTCGGTTTTTCCTAAAATTGAGTCCCGAAACTTTTAAAATTTATCATGGACCTCAATTTATTCCATTTCACAAAAAGAGGTTTAAATTTCCAAATTTCAAATTTGGTCCCCCAACTTTTCCAAAATTACCATTTTACCCTTCCTTTACAAAATGGTAAATTTTACCCCAAAAATTCTAAAATTTCTCAATTGGCCCTCTAACATTTTTATTATGCCCAATTGACCCTCAATTTAGGAAATTGTATTTCGGTCCCTCAAATTTTTGAAAATCCCTAATTTCCCCCAATTCCAACTCATTAACACAACCGAATTTGATTTTATCAAATTGACCGATCAAACACCTCTAATTGTTGAAATTGAGTTTCTCTATGTTCATACGATTCCATAGAACTTTAAATCATGAGTCATAATACCAGAATGAGCTAAAATGGAGGTTCGCCGGAAAACAGACTAGAGAGAGAGAAAGCTTCAATTACTCACTGGTGAGGGCATGGTAGTCCAATCTTTTGATCTAGGCAGATAGCTCTCATAATGTGGTTCATCCTAGAACCAAGAATCGTATTAATTGATACTAAATTGGATTAGAATTTTGTCATTGAAATTCGACCGACTCTCTCTCTAACACCGATAGGAAATTGTAAAGGGGAGCCGAATTGGCTTACCTTTCGGTCATAATTCGGCGTTGGAAGGGCTGAGGAAGTGTTGGGAAGGCTTGGTTTGGACTAAGGAGGGTTCAAAATGGCCGATTTTAGCTTGGCCTAAATAGGGCAGTTTTGGTCTGCTAGAGCTGCTATACTGTTCCATCATGCCAGCACTTCTCTAGCGATTCTCGAATTAACTGGAGTTTGCTATCAGATAGTTGACTTCTCCACAGTTCTAAAGAGCCCGACCTCTCCTTCCAAGGTTAAGAAAAATGTTCAAGTTGAAGCTTCAGTTTGAGCTTCACCGGAAAATGGAGCAATAGAGAGAGAGAGAAGTGTTCGGGTGTAAGAAGAATGAATGGGGATGACATCTTTATATAGGTGTAAAACCGTGTATCAAATGGGAGAGATTTATTACTAGTATTAATATTGCCATAAATTCGTGTTATTAATTCTAATAATTTAATTTAGGTATTAAATTATTTGTAATAATTCCAATAATTTAATTTAGGTATTAAATTATTGGTATTAATTACAATAATTAAATATATATTAATTTATGGCTATTTATGATAAGGCGTACGTTCGCATAAAATTTTTTTACCAAAATTTCAGAGTTCTTATGGGTTCTCGTTCACCTGAACCAATTTGATTTTTCTCTTCTAATTTGTCTTAAGTTTCTTTTCCAAGGTTTATTGAACCCTTTAGATCACCTAAAAGTTGTAAATTTCCAAATTGCTTGTTCCTAAATGATTGGGTTTGTAAACCGACTCGGTTTTCTTATCGGTTTGACCGGTTCTTTACCCGATTTTCCTTAACTCAAAAGTGTCAGGTTTACATTATATTTCATGGATATCTTATAAGTTCTAAAGGGATTGGCATTGGCAAGTAAATTAAGGCAATTTGTGATTCGTCAATGCATTTTTTGTGTAATTTATGGCCGAAAGAGTTTGTGATTCACATAGATCATAAATCTTTTAAGCACATCAAGGAACAACACATGTTGAATAAACGTCGTGCAAGTTGGGTGGAATTCATTCATACATCCACTTATGTGATCAAGTGTAAGCAAAGTATAAAAAAATATAGTTGCTAATACATTATTTGGAAGGCACGTTTTACTTACAATCATTGATACTAAATTGCTTAGTTTTGCTTAGAATGCTTTGTTGGATACAAAACTTCTATTTTCAACTGCATGTTTACCACATGTTGTGTTTGCACAAAATTGTTATATTTATTTAGTGACTAAGTGATCACCATTGGAGATTATCTATGGTTTTAATCCATTGGATAGAAAATGGTAGACTCAAGAAAATATTAATCTAGCCAACAAGAGTTTCAAGAATGTTGTTTTTGATCTAGGGATTGGGATTAGCCTACATTTGATGAATGAATAGTTTATGGAGAGGAAACTATCAAAATTCCTTATATTAGAGTGATTATTTAAAGTGTTAAAATTCATCAATAATAATTACAATTTGAAATTATCTGACAAATATACTATTAGTTATAGTAAAAATATTTCTAAGTTGATGTCTTTTGATGTAGGTGATGAAAGATCTAAAGATTTGGGGACAAATCATTTTCAAGAGGGGAGAATGATGTGAATCCAACTGAAGACACTACTAATTCACAAGTCCAATCAACCACACCTGCAAAGGAGGTGAATACTTAGTCAGAAACTGAGTTAAAAGGTCATTTGTGACTAGAAGAGGGCCCAATGATAAGGTTAAGGGTTAAAAGATTCAAAGAAACTTTATATGGGCTAATTAAAGAGATTGCAAAAAAACTAAGTGGAAGCCCAATTTAAGAGCCCAAGAAAAGCCCACGAGAAGGTATAGATTTATTTAATGAGTTGAGATTTATTTAATAAATCTTTTAGGATATTAAATGATAATATTAGATTTTTAATTAGTTAAATTCAGATTTTTAAACTAGTTATTTAAATATCATATATATTTATATTAGATATGGTTGGCATGTAAACATGAGATATATTTTTCAAATCTGATCTGATCTCTTCAAATTGGCCTTTCAAATAGGGATAATTGTTCCTTTTTATGGTGATAATCGGTCTCTTCACTCTCATATGATCTGACCAAGCTTTGAATTGTTATTTTTGGGTTTGAAATGAGCTCAAACAGAGCTTCGTCGAAAAACTGAACGTAGAGAGAGAAAGCTTCAAGAACTTACTATTAGAGGTGTGGTGGTCTGAGCTTTCAATTTGGGAAGAAAGCTCTCATCCACAGGGTCTATCTAGGATCAAGAGCTGATACAATTCGTGTCATGAGCAGTATGAATTTGGTTAGTGAAATTCGGGCACTTTCTCTCCCTAGAATTGAACTATTCCGATGAGGGAGGGCCGAATTGACGTACATGTTTCCTTAGGGAGGTCGAGTGTAGGTTGGAGAGGCTAAGGGGAGCTCGGTTTGGTCATAAGAGGTCCGAATTGGCCAAATATAGACTCGGCAGAATAGGGTACCCTCAAGTCCTATGGAGCAGCTTCACTGTTTGGACCTGTCGGTGCTTCAGTAACGATCCACAGGATGAATGGAGGGCATCATTAGGTAGTTGATTTTCTCCAAAGTCTATAAGACTTGAATTTACCTTCTGATGTTGAAAGAAGTGCCCAAATCGGAGCTCTAGTTAGAGCTTCATCGGGAAGCTGAGCACTTCTTCTTTGGGTGTTTGAGGTGTGTGAAAGACGAATGAAGGGGAGCTCTTTATATAGGAAGCTTGAGCACCCTTCGCTCTACCGGTTTCCATATTGGTCGAGCTTATCCTCATCGAAAAATGCCATAATGAGAGAGAATATTCCCTCATCAGAAATGGAAGTTGGAATCATTCCATGAACAATATTGTCATCCTAAGGAAGAAGATGAGATTGTACATTGGCTCGTCCGGTCTGACAGGGTTCGATGACCAAAAAATGAAAATTGGCTGGTTCAGGCCTAATTCGATCGATTTTCTAAGAATTAAGAATTTTTAAATTAATATAAATTCATTTTTTATCACATGGTGGACTCAATTTTCTAAATTAACATTTTTAATCCACCTAGAAAAATGAATTATTAAACTAGTTCATCATGGTTCAACTTGGTTCGATCTGGTTCATGTCTAGTTCATCATGGTTCAACTTGGTTCAATCCGGTTAGTGTCCAGTTCACCATGAACCGGTCCGATTTTCACGTCTCATCCATTCCTTGGTTCTTCTTCATGACTTTTAGGATTTCTTGGTTACTTAGGATTTTCCAAATCCCCATTTTAACCCTTCTTTACCATATTTGGTTCATTTGTGGGCTCGATTTTCTCATGAAAGGTGACGGTTCTTTTCCTGGTTTCTTTGGTCCAAGAGGATGGGTTTCATAATGATGTTCCAAACCAAAGACAAAAGGACGGAACACTGGGCCGGGAAAGGAACCCAAGCTAGGATTTGGAGAGTTTAAAGTTGATCATAAACCAATGATGAAAGTGGGTAATACCACTAGAATACTCTCAAAAGACCTCAAAGGACCATGAATCAAGGGATGGAGAAGCACCAAGTGAAAACCATCCCAAAAAGAGGGCTGAACCAAATTTCAGGAAAATGCCCCCGATTTATAAGGAGGCCTAAACAACTCATAAAATGGAGGATCTTGAGAGTAATTAAGAGAGGATGAGAGGGAGGATTTTTAGAAAATTTAGTTGAGCCAGGAACCGGTCTGATCGGAGGTGAACCGGCCACGAGATGGTCAAAACTAATCGAACTGACTTAGAGCGTTACACTAATGATGAAAGTGGGTAATACCACTAGAATACTCTCAAAAGTCCTCAAAGGACCATGAATCAAGGGATGGAGAAGCACCAAGTGAAAACCATCCCAAAAAGAGGGTTGAACCAAATTTCAGGAAAATGCCCCCGATTTATAAGGAGGCCTAAACAACTCATAAAATGGAGGATCTTGAGAGTAATTAAGAGAGGATGAGAAGGAGGATTTTTAGAAAATTTAGTTGAGCCAGGAACCGGTCTGATCGGAGGTGAACCGGCCACGAGATGGTCAAAACTAATCGAACTAACTTAGAGCGTTACAACCCCCCCCCCCCCCCCTCAAATTTTTTAGGGTGCTAGAAAAATTGGAATTAAGTAGTTCTTATGTAAACCCCGCTCTTTGGAGTTAAGGAAAACCAGGAAAAGAACCGATTAAACCAAGTGAGAAAATCAAACCAATTCATGAACTGGTTTATGAACCGGAACCGATAGAGAGAGGGAAAACCGGGAAATTTATGGATCCCGAGTGACCTAAAGAGTAAAAAAAATCATGACAAAGGACTATAGGATGAATGGGAGGATGAAAACCAAACTGGTTCAGATGAATCGGATCCAAACTAGATTGAAATAGTTTGGACCGGTTTGAACCACTATTGACCTAGATGTTAAATTCATGTTTCTAGGTAGCTTAAAAAATTCAAATTGGAGAATTGAGGCCACCATTTGATAAAGAATGAATTTAGATTAATTTAGAAATTTTTAATTCTAAAAAACTTGATTGAATTGTGCCTGAACCGGCCGGTTTAAACTTTGAACTCAGTTCGGACCAGTCCGGTCCGGTTTGGAAGAGTGTCATCTACTTCCTTCAAATGCCAGCACTATTCACTCGCCAAAAAATCGAACCAGCACCGGTGAAGAGGAAACATTTTCATTCAGTACATTTCAGTTCATCAATGACTATCATAAAGGTGTCAAACGGACGGACAGTGAGTCCCTAAGTTCCCTATATAAAGAGCCCCTATCCATTCATCCTCTTCACACCTAAAAACCTCACTCTCTGTTAGCTACTCAATTTCCTGGTGAATCTCAAACAAGAGCTCTGATATAGGGTCTTTCTTGAGCCAAAGAAGGTGTGGCCAGGTTCCTTAGAATCAGAGAGAAGTCAGCTACAAGGTGGTAGTCTCAAATTGCTCTAAGGGTCACCGAAGAAGCGTCAGCGTGATCGAACAGTGAAGTAGCTCTGGTAGACCGAAGCTGCACTATTTTTATCGGGCTAAAATCAGCCAATTTGAGCACTTCTTAGGCCAAACCAAGCTCTCCCAACACCTCCTTAACCCTCCTACAATCGAATTAGAACGAAATGGTAAGCCAATTTGGCTCCCCTCTTTAAATTCTGATTGGTGTTAGAAAGAGAAACAACAGATTTTCAATGATTAAATTCTCACTCAATTCAGCATCAATTGATACAATTCTTGATCCTAGAATAAACCTTAGGACAAGAGCTATCTGTCCAGATCCAAAGCTCAGACCACCGCGCCCCCAACAGTAAGCATTCGAAGCTTTCTCTCTCTACGTTCTAGTTTTCGGCGAATCTCCATTTGAGTTCGTTCCAGCGTCAAATCGTGTGATTCAAAGTGCAATTGAATTGTATGAAGATGTGGAAACTCCAATTTAACTTCAATTTCAACAATTAAACTCATTTGATTGGTTAATTTGATGAAATCAAACTCGGTTGTGTTGTAAAGATGAAATTAGGGGAAAATTGAGGATTTCAAAAATTCAAGGGACTAAAATGTAATTTTATAAAATTGAGGGTCAATTGGGCATGATAAGAGTGTTGGTGGACCAATTGAGCAAATTTTGGAATTTTTTGGGTAAAACTTACCATTAAGTAAAGGAGGGGCAAAATGGTAATTTTGGAAAAATGGAGGACCAAATTGGGAATTTGGGAAACCTGAACCCATTTTTTGTGATTTTGAATAAATTGAAGTCCTAAAGTGAATTCTAGAGTTTCGGGACTAAATTTGGGGGAAACCGGCATTAGGGACCTAAAGTTGAAGAAAAATAACTTTAGGGACCTAATTGAAAATAAATGAAAAGTTTGGTTATTTCATTCATTTGTGATGAATGAAGGTTATTAGGCCAAAGAATAATGAACAAGGAAAGTTCATATCGTGTAGGGACACGAAGTACCCAAAACACCAACTAATACAAGTTTGCATGAAGGCAACAAATCGGCTAAGAGGAAATTCACTACACTATCGAGTGAGTAGGATTTAATATTATACCAGTTGGGATGATAAGCACATTGGAAATGAAAAGCCACTATTATGTGGTATTTTAACCATCACACCTGAGATGAGTGATGTGAAAATTATGCAGAAAAACTACTTACCAGTTGTAAGTAGATCATACTCTGTTGGTATGATGAACTTCTTGGACATAAGTAGAAAATCTGCTTATCGGTTATAAGTGACAAATGAAAAGTTTATTTTGTTGGAAGTGCTCTCCCCAGATTGTGTGCCACTGCTTAAAACTTTTGGGAGACCTTCTTGATGGGAGCTCAAATAACTCAAATAGACTTGCGGCCTCGGTTTTGGAACTTGAAATCTAATATGCCTGATTTTGAAAATCTCGAATAGTAGGCCCTAGGCCAATTGCCATGATTAGGAGCTCGTAAACAAACATGATTTTAAGCCATGTAAATATAAGTGAATGAATTGTTTGGCCATGGTACCGAGACAGAACTAGCATACTCGATGGACTGGCAGTAGTGTGACATGACAGATCTACGAATCAGTTGAGACAAACAGCAGCATATTGAGTTAAGGGTTGGGACCGTTGGACCAGTGGCACCACAGATTATATGCTTGTGTGGAAAATTATTGATTTGTGCATGCACTAAGTTTACGGGACCTTCAAGATGCCCAAGAGGGGTAGCGATGTGTCCTAGGGCTTTGGACGACCTGGTGGAGATAAGGGTTGTTGGTCGTACCAGCAGTCTTGAGCAATTCGATGTAGCTTCATGTGCATGAGACCAGGGTGGGGATAGGATTAGGTCTCTGTCCACATATGGACACGGAGTTTTGTTATGGGATTGAGGGTTGGATGTCGCGTAAATCCACTCATTCTTAGGGTAGAAGTGGATGTGCTTCTATCTAGGTGGCCGGTAAAGTCACTCCGATGCCAAAAGTGGGTACAGTGGATGTGCTAGCCTACGAATGTGTGTTCCCTTCATGATGAAGGGCGTGTGTTGATTGATGAACACCCCGTTGTGATGAGAAATGGATATGAAAATCAAGATTTGATCATGAAATGTTTTAAAAGAAAAATAAGGTGTCTGGCACACTCCAATTCAAATTATTTTTTGAACGACATACCTTAAAACACCCTTTCACTGAGTCGTTGAACTCACCACCCACCATTTTTATCCCTTTTCAGAAAATAGAGAAAATGACTAGGGATAACACCAAGCCTTACCCTCTATCAGGTATGCTTAATTTCTCTTAATCTTGCATTTTATATGAAATATGTCATTCTAGGGAATAAGGTTGAAAGTACGCCTGGCTCCTCTTGAGTTAAAGAAGGAGCAAACCCCTCTTGAACCAAGAGAGCGGCGAGTTATTCACGGGGATCCGACCAAACGGCTCGGGGCATGACAACTTAAGTGGTATAAGAGCCTAGTTCCCTTGAAACATTATCAATATTATGCCCTGACATTAATCCAATTTTAAACTATCGTGTAGGAAGGAGAATTCCTAGGAAGTTTGCCATGAAATCCAACCCTCCACCAATAACCCTGATAAAGACATCCAACCCAAGGGAGGAAGCCATACAAAGATTCCTAAAGGGTGAGAAAAGAGTACCCAAGGACAAGTTGGAAGACTACCGGAAACTGGTAGGAGCCTTATTGTAACCGGAAGGCATCATATACCCTCCTCTCAACAAGAAGAACCAGTATCTCCACCTAGAAGCCCAACCCCTCCTCCACCAGTCTCACAACAACTGGAGAGGAATCCAACCAAGGAGAAGCCATGGGATCATTGCTAGGATGCATATGCCACATTCATGAAGATCCACCAAGTACCTCCATCTACTCAACATGGCTTCAATCCCTCCCAATGGGTGAAGTGGACCTATGAGTGTGAGGTTGAGGTAATAAGGCGGTACAGATTGGAGGCTAGACACAAGATTCGTCCTATAAGGGAATACGAATGGACCCCAACTAGTTCCTCAAAACCTTCTAATCAAGAATCCCACAATCGCTCTAGGGTTAACTCTCGACCTATGACCACAATGGATTAAGGGATAGAAAATTTATGTAATAATCCCAGTATGGCAAGAAAATATTTCTTAAATTAATGAAAATGAAAATTTTTATCAAATTTATGAGTTCCTTGATAAATTCAAAGATTTAATAGTGAAAGGTTAAAGTAAAAGGGGTGAAAATCACCTAAGAAAGAAAAGATGGGTTATTTATAGTTGACCTCAACCCTTAAGATTTTCCCTCAAAAGTACAATAAGGAAGAGTTCATCCAAGGGGAATCTTAACTAAGAAGGGAAGAAGGAGTTGGAACAAAGGGAAGTAAACATCAAAGAGTATGGACTTATGGAGAGTTCAAGGAATTGGGGAAATGCTCAAATAATAAGAGTAAGGAAAAATAAGAATGAGTAGAATATTCCAAAGGGAACCAAATGAATGGAAGTTGATCAAGAAGAAAAGGAAGTAAGTGTAGGGAACACCAAGGATGAGAAGAAAATTTGACAATAAGAAAGCCCAGGTATCACACCTACTAGTAAAAGAACTAAAACACAATTTCTTAATAACTCCATAAAAATAAGGAGAGTTATGGAAAGCAAAGGTATGGAACCAAAAAGAAAGAAAAGCCAAAATAAATGAACCATATAAGATCCTTAAGTATAAGTGGAGACAAATAGAAGAATCTTTAAGAAACAATAGTAAGATCAAACATAAAAATCCACGTACGGTAGACACCAGAAGAAGGATGAGAATAGGAAGTAAACCAAGTAAGGAAAAAGCTCCAAGTTAAGAAAACCAACTGAGAAAATGTCGAAAAATTAGAGCAAAATAAGCACTTCAATAAGAAGCACGAATGGCTAAGTGAGTGTTTGGGTAGGTTAAGCATAGTCTACTTACTCAGACATGGAAATTCAATTAAGAATTTTAGATGGATCTAATTGAAGGAAATAACTCCTGTTGACCAAACGTCCGAAGGAGTAAAAAGAAGCTCTAATAAGAACTGGGGAGTAGTAAAGAATACACCCTAACGAAGCAAAGGGAGGAATACCAAGGACACGAAGGTACGAAAGATTTTGACACAAGAGGGATGTGAGGTCCACCTCAAAGGAATAAACAGATGTTGGAGCAAGTGAGAATGGAGTTAAATAAATAAAAAGTATTCTTAAGATCTCAAAAGTAAAGTTAAGCTGGTGAAGATAACAACAAAGAAGGACATTCTAGATTGAATAGTTGTAATGATAAAACTATAAGGGAATTTAGGGAGAAAAGAAGTGTAAACTTAACAAGGAAGGAATCTTGGAAAAATATAGGTGTACCAAATTAGGAAGAGATGGAACCAATAGAATTGGAAAGAAAATAAGCTCCTCAAAGACAAGCTGCTAGAGATGAAAGGATCAAGTACAAAGGGAAGGAAATCATGAAGATACAAGGGATTATTCAAACCCAACTAACGTGTAAGTAGGAAGATGACATCAAAAGACGTTATACGAGTAAGAAAGGGACTAACTGGAATAACGGATCGTGAAATGATCATGATGTGAGTAAGAATGGATTAAGAAAGAGAAGAGACCTTAAAAAGGAAGGACGCTAGTGGAAATGAGGAATCAAGTAAGAAAGGAAGAGTTGTAGTATATAGCGTGTAAAACCCGCCCTTTTGAGCTAAGGAAAACTAGGAAAATAACTGGTCAAACCAAGTGAGGATTCAGAACCAGTTCACAAACTCGATTATTTATGAACGAGTAAGTTGGGAATTTACAACTCTTGAGTGATCCAAAGGGTTCATTAAACCTTTGAAAAGAAACTTAAGACAAATTAGAAAACAAAAACCAAAGTGGTTTAGGTGAACTAGATTCCATAAGAACTTTAAAGTTAAGTGTGCTTGCTTGAGAGTAGTGTAAGGATGGGTGACCTCTTAGGAAGTATGAAATTTTTTGTAACCCGAAATTTTGGTCAAGTTTGTATGTATGCCTTATCATAAATAACCATAAATTAATATATATTTAATTATTGTAATTAATACCTAAATTAAATTATTGGAATTAATACCGAAATTTAATTTATTGGAATTAATACTGAAATTAAATTATTGGAATTAATACCAATAATTTATGGCAATATTAATATTAGTAATAAATCTCGCCCATTTAATACACGGGTTTTACACCTTCCGCATTTCATTCTTCTCACACCTGAACATTTTCTCTCTCTCTACTGCTCCATTTCCTGGTAAAGCTCGAACTAGAGCTTCGACTTGAACAAAGGTCGGGCTCTTTAGAACCAGGGAGAAGACAGCTATTTGATATCAAACTCCAGTCAATCTGAGAATTGTTGGAGAAGCGCCGACATGATGGAATAGTGAAGCAACTCCGGCAGACCAAAGCTGCCCTATTTTGGCCAAGCTGAAATCGTCCATTTCAAGCCCTCCTCAGGCCAAACCAAGCCCTCCCAACACTTCCTCAGCCTTTCCACGGCCGAATTAGGACCGAAAAGTAAGCCAATTCGGCTCCCCTTTACAATTTTCGATCGGTGCTAGAGAGAGAATCGACCGAATTTCAATGACAAAATTCTAATCTAATTCTGCATCAATTGATGCGATTCTTGATTCTAGGATGAACCTCAGGACGAGAGCTATCTGCCTAGATCGAAAGCACAAACCGTCGTGCCTTCACCGATGAGTAATCGAAACTTTCTCTCTCTATAGTTCATTTTCCGGCGAAGCTCCGTTTGAGCTCGTCCTGGCATTAAAACTTGCGATTCACATTTCTAAAGAATCGTATGAACATGTAGAAACTCAATTTCAACTTCAATTTCAACAATTGGAAACATTTGATGGGTCAATTTGATGAAATCAAATTCGGCTATGTTAAGAAGTTGGAATTGGGGGAAAATTGGGGATTTTTGAAATTCAAAGGGGCAAAAGACAATTTTATGAAATTGAGGGTCAATTGGGCATGAAAATAATGTTGGAGGATCAATTGAGGAATTTTGGAATTTTGGGGCAAAACTTACCATTTTTGTAAAACAAGGGCAAAATGGTAATTTTGGAAAAATTGGGGGACCAAATTGGAAATTTGGGAAATTAAACACCTTTTTGGTAAAATTGAATAAATCGAGATCCCAGGATAAATTTTAAAAGTTACGGGACTCAATTTGAGGAAAAACCGAAATTAGGGACTTAAAGTTAAAGAGAAATAACTTTAGGGACCTAATTGAAAATAACTAAAAGTTTGGGTTTTCTCATTCATTTCCAAGGCTGTTATGCCGAGTAATAATGAACAAGGTTGTTCATATCGTGTAGGAACGCAAAATACCGGGAACGCCAGTAAGGACAAGCTCGCATGAATACAAAGAACCAGTCTAGCGGAATTCACGGCATTAACAAGTGAGTGGGTTTACTAATATCATACCAGGTTGGGATGATGAGCACAACTTAAACATAAAAACCACTTACCGGTTGTGAGTGGAAATTTTATATCATACCCAGTAAGGGATGATAAGTACCTCGGTATAAAAATCCACTATTTAGTGGTATTTTAATCATCACCACTTAGAGAAAGTGATGTGAAAATTATGCGAAAAAAACTATTTACCGGTTGTAAGTAGATCATACTCGGTTGGTATGATGAGACTTCCTCGAAGGAAGTTGAAAACCCGTTCATTGGTTATGAACGGAGATGTCCTTATACCGATTGGTATAATGGATAGTGAAAACCTATTTTGTCGGAAGTGTTCTCCCCTGACTGTGTGTCATTGCTTAAACAATTTGGGAGACCTTCTCGAAAGGAGCTCAAATAGCTCTGATAGGCCGGGGGCCTCAGTTTTGGAACTTGGGGGCCAAATGCCCAATTTTGAAAATCTCATACAGTGGGCCCAAGGCCAGTTGGCACGAGCAGGAGCTCGTAAACAAACATGATATATGTGCCACAAAACTTAATAAGTGAATTGTTTGGCCATGGTACCAAGATGGGACCGCCATGCTCTGTCAACTAGCGGCAGTGCGACATGACAGGTCGATGGACCAGTCAAGACAAACAACTGCGGGTTGAGTTGAGAGTCGGGGCTGTTGGACCAGTGGCACCACAGATTACATGGCTTGATAAGAAAACATTGTTTGTGCATGCACTATGAGTACGGGATCATCAAGACACCCATGAGGGGTAGTGATGCGTCCTAAGGGCACTGGACGACCTAGTGGATATAAGAGCAGTTCGTCGTTCCATCTGTCTATGCGAAATCTGGAGTAGCACCAAGCGCATGAGACTGGGGTGGGGATAGGATGAGGTCTCTGTCCTCATACGGACACGAAGAAGTGATTTCGGGATTGTGGGTCGAATGTCACATACATCCACTCATTCCTAGGGTAGAAGTGGTTGTACTTCTATCCGGGTGGCAGGAAAAGTCGCTCTGAAGCCACTAGCGGGTTCAGTAGTGATACTGACTTGCGAATGTGTGTAACCTTCATGATGAAGGATGTGTGTTGGGTGATGACATATTGTGGTAACTAAGAAATAATGGAAAAACCCAAATTTTTAAATGAAGGGATTTTTTTTTTAAAAGAAAGGAGTCTGGCACACTCCATATAAATATTTTTCTTAAAAGTTAAAAGTAGACCTTTGAAAACCCATTCACTGAGTAGTTGTACTCACCCCCTCCCTTATATCCCTTTCAGAAAATCTCGGAAAGCCTACCTTGAAAGACCATCAACTAAGATGCCTGTAAGATAGGTATGTAAAGTTTAAAATTTCATGCAGTTTTGATTATACTATTCCAGGAAATGATGCAGGTTTAAAGGATGCCTTACTCTTTACGGATTATAATAAGGAGAAACCCTTTAATAAACCCAGAGAATGGCGGGTTGTTCACGGGGATCCGACCAAACTGGGTCGGGGTGTGACATAGCGAGTTATCGAGAACTCAAGGACTTGAAGATTGAATGACCAAATAAAGAAGTCTAAAAAAGACAAGTAAGTAAGGAAATCAATATGGTTATAGGGATAGGAAGTCAAAGACAAGTTCTAAAGAATATCACGCGGTAAAGGACATGTAAAGCCTAACTATCTCAGAGAAATATGACTTAGGTAAGGAAGAGTCTATGAGTAAAGCATGATGAGGTCAAGCGTTAAAATGTGGAAAGAAGAAGTGATAACCAAAGAATGGGGAAAGGATCTGTGTAGGATGAAAAGGTGATAACGCTAAAACCTGTGGAAGAAAATAATTGGAACTCCTAGTCCTAAACTCTTAGGTAAAGGAGTTTAGAATGGAGGAATGGTGCCTCAGGAAAGGAGGGATGTAAACTTAAGGAGATGATTCTAGGTCTTCCAGGGAAATATATTTACTAAAAGTAACTCCATGGAATGAAAAAGGGATGTGAACGAAAAGGAGATCTTAAGAAGGTGATATAGGGGATAAATGGAAACAACTGGGAAGGTGGTAGGTTGACAAACTACGAAATGCATATCAATGAAGGTTCATACTAGTAAAAAAAGTGTGAAATAAGTTTTGGGGATAAAACTCCTAAAAGGAGTGGAGAGTTGTAAACCTCGCCCATTAGAGTTAAGGAAAATCGGGAAAAGAACCAGTCAAACCAAGTGAGAAAACTGAACCGATTCACAAACCCGATCATTAGAGAACGAGCAATTTGAAAAATTTATAACTACTAGGTGACCCAAAGAATTCATAAAACCTTGGAAAATAACCTTAGAACAAATTGGAAGAGAAAAACCAAGCCGGTTCAGATGAACTAGATCCAAGCCGGATTAAACCGGTTTATGAACCGAGTCGGTTTATGAATCAAAACCGATAGAGAGAGAGCAAACCAGGAAATTTATGGATCCAAAGTGACCTAAAAAGTCACAAAAGTCATGAAAAAGGACTTTAGGATGAATGGAGGATGAAAACTAAATCAGTTCAGGTGAATCGGATCTGAACCAGATTGAACCGATTTGGACTAGTTTGAACCACTATTGAACCAGATGCTAAATTCATTTTTCGAAGTGGCTTAGAAAATTTCAATTGAGAATTGAGGTCACCATTTGATAGAGAATAAATTTAGATGAATTTAGAAATTTTTAATTTTGAAAAACTCGGTTGAATCGAGCTTGAACCAATTGGTTTAAGCTTTGAATCAAGTTCGGACCAGTCCGGTCTAGTTTGGAATAGTGTCGTCTTCTTCCTTCAGATGATAGCACTATTCACTCGCCGGAAAATCGAACCAATGCTGGTGAAAAAGAAACGTTTCCATTCAGTATGTTTCAGGCCAACAATGGTTGTTACAAAGGTGCTAAACGGACGGCTGACGAGTCTCCGAGCTCCCTATATAAAGAGACCCTCTCCATTCATCCTTTCCACACCTAAAAACCACACTCTCTCTCAGCTACTCAGTTTTTCGGTAAAGCTCGAACTAGAGCTCTGATATATTGTCTTTTTTAAGCCAAAGAAGGTGTGGTCAGATTCCACAGAATCGGGGAGAAGTCAGCTACACGGTGGTAGTCTCAAATTACTTCGAGGGTCACCAAAGAAGCACCGGCATGATCAAACAATGAAGCAGCTCCAGCGGACCGAAGCTGCCCTATTTCTGTCAGGCTAAAATCAGCCAATTTGAGCCCTCCTCATGCCAAACCAAGCTCTCCCAACACCTCTTCAGCCCTCCTACGGCCGAATTAGAATGGATAGGTAAGACGAATTAGAACAGAGTAACCTCGGGATGAGAGCTATCTACCCAGATCAAAAGCTCGGACTGTCACACCCCCAACGGTAAGCATTCGAAGCTTTCTCTCTCTACATTCTATTTTCCAGCAAAGCTCCGTTTGAGCTCTTTGAGGCATCAAATCATGTGATTCAAAGTGCAATTGAATTGTATGAAGATGTAGGAACTCCAATTTAACTTCAATTTTAACCATTAAACTCGTTTGATCGGTCAATTTGATGAAATCAAATTCGACTGTGTTGGAAAGTTGAAATTGGGGGAAACTTTGGGGAAAATTGGGGATTTCAAAAATTTGAGGAACTAAAATGCAATTTTATAAAATTGAGGGCCAATTGGGCATGATAAGAGTGTTGGAGGACCAATTAAGCAAATTTTGGAATTTTTAGGGTAAAACTTACCATTTTGTAAAGGAGGGGCAAAATGGTAATTTTGGGAAAATGGAGGACCAAATTGGGAATTTGGGAAACTTGAACCCCTTTTTTTTATTTTGAATAAATTGAAGTCTTAAAGTGAATTCTAGAGTTTCGAGACTAAATTTGGGGGAAACTGGCATTAGGGATCTAAAGTTGAAGAAAAATAACTTTAGGGACATAATTGTAAATAAATGAAAAGTTTGGTTATTTCATTCATTTGTGATGAATGAAGGTTATTAGGACAAAGAATAATGAACAAGGAATGTTAATATCATGTAGGGACACGAAGTACCCAGAACGCCAACTAATACAAGTTCGCGTGAAGGTAACAAATCGGCTAAGAGGAAATTATTGCACTATCGAGTGAGTGAGATTTAATATTATACCAGTTGGGATGATAAGCACCTCGGAAATGAAAACCCACTATTATGTGATATTTTAACCATCACACCTGAGAGAAGTGATGTGGAAATTACGCGGAAAAAATACTTACCAGTTGTAAGTAGATCATACCCGGTTGGTATGATGAACTTCCTGGAAAGAAGTAGAAAACCCGCTTATTGGTTATAAGCGGAGATGTTCTCATACCCAGTTGATATGATTGACAGATGAAAAGTTTATTTTGTTGGAAGTGCTTTCCCCTGATTGTGTGCCACTACTTAAAACTTTTGGGAGACCTTCTTAACGGGAGCTCGAATAGCTCAGATAGGCTGGAGGCCTTGGTTTTGGAACTTGAGGACTAATATGCCCGATTTTAAAAATCTCGAACAATGAGCCCTAAGCCAGTTGGCACGAGTAGGAGCTCATAATCAAACATGATTTTAAGCCATGAAAACTTAAGTGAATGAATTGTTTGGCTATGGTACTGAGACAGGACCGACATACTCGATGGACTAGCGGTAGTGCAACATGATAGGTCTATGGACCAGTCGAGACAAACAGCAGTAGGTCAAGTTGAGGGTAGGGGCCGTTGGACCAGTGGCACCACAGATTATATGGCTTATGTGGAAAATTATTGATTTGTGCATGCATTGAGTTTACGGGACCTTCAAGACACCCAAGAGGGGTAGCGATGTGTCCTAGGGCTCTGGACAATCTGGTGGAGATAAGGGCAGTTAGTCGTACCAGTAGTCTTGAGAAGCTTGACGTAGCTTCATGCGCATGAGACCAGGATGGGGACATGATGAGGTCTCTATCCTCATACGGACACAGAGTTTTGTTATGGGATTGAGGGTCGGATGTTGCATATATCCACTCATTCTCAAGGTAGAAGTGGGTGTGTTTCTATCTAGGTGGTCGGTAAAGTCACTCTAATGCCACAAGTGGGTACAGTGGATGTGCTAGCCTGCGAATGTGTGTTCCCTTCATGATGAAGGGCGTGTGTTGGTTGATGAACACACCGTTGTGATGAGAAATGGTTATGAAAATCGATATTTGATAATGAAATGTTTTAAAAGAAAAATAAGGAGTCCGACACACTCCAATTCAAATTATTTTTTGAACATCATACCTTGAAACACCCTTTCACTAAGTCGTTGAACTAACCACCCACCATTTTTATCCCTTTTCGGGAAATAGAGAAAATGACTAGGGATAACACCAAGCCTTACCCTCTGTCAAGTATGTTTTATTTCTCTTAAACTTGTATTTTATATGATATATGTCATTCCAAGGAACAAGGTTGAAAGTACACATAGCTTCTCTTGAGTTAAAGAAGGAGGAAACCCCTCTTGAACCAAGAGAGCAGCGGATGGTTCACGAGGATCCGGCCAAACCGGGTCGGGGCATGATATCATAGGTCCATTTAATAGGAAATTGAATGTAAAATTTTTAGCTATTTTTATTTCCCCAAGAACTAGTTAGAAAAGGGGTGAATTGGGCCAATAACTATTGAACCAATCGACAAATTCATTAGAAACCGGTTCGCTACAGTATTGACCAGTCGTTGTGTGACACTAGGCACATGCACACACGACATGTGTGCCCATGTGCGCATGTGTCATCTCCCTCTCTCGAGTTTCGACCCGAATTTGCCTAGAAAACTCGATGGAACTTGGTAGATAGCCCGAATCTATCTTTTGAGGAACTTAATCCATGCATAGAGCCACAGAGTATGGAATGACATAAAGAGACTATAGATAGTCACAGGAGTTTAGAACATATCCATATAAGGCATGCATATCCCCTTTATCAGAATTCACTCAAAATTCATTGTGAAGCTCGATTGCTCCCAATTTCGGTGACCCGACTACCAAAGAGCATAGCTGCTCTATCCAACCACCTCCCATGATGATCTTAGTAGCCCTAGAAATTTGAGGAAATCATCTTTCCATTGCCACCCCTCTCAACCCTCGACTTTACCTCTAGTGTCGCCAACGAGATCATAGAAAGCATTAACTCCAATGACTAGAAACATAACACTTATTTCATAGACAAATTTTGATGGCCACGATGGCCTTCATGAGCTGAGAAACATTCAGCAAGTTTTTAACACTCCAAGCTTTCCATAGCCACTAGCATTGCCCGATTTGAGAAAGTTTTGAGAGAGAATTAAATCTTTTAATTTCAGAATCTCGAGTTAAGTGGTTGAGCTGACTAAAATGGAGCATGCAGGAGTTACAGACCACCAATCAAGGTGATTCAAGTGGCCACGGATTTCTGAGGAAGTAAGCTACCCAACCGCATTAACCTTGATGACTGATATACCTTATTCGGTGAGTTCCAAGCTTTGACCCAACTCTTACTTATTTGCATGCAAGTTTGTGACCAAGCCCGATCGGAACAATTTTGGCTTACTCTAGCCAAACTAAGTATACGATGGCCTAGAGAAAGTCCAAGGGGACCTTGACACTTAATTTGGGAATTTTTAGAGATAATTTTGTCATGGGTCAAAGGTCGGGGACTAAAATAAAAATATTTTAAAGTTAGGGACCCAAATATAAATGAGCTTTATGTGGGATCTTCCTGAGGGGCAAAATAAATTTATGGGGCTGATTGGATAGTTTGGTGAAGTTTAGGGGCTAACTTTGCCTATTTTTGATGGTCTAGGGACCTATTTGCAATAAAGATAAAGTTAAGGACTAAAGTGTAACTAAGAGGATTTGTGCAGCCAAAAGGCAAATTTTGGGCATTCTAAGGACCTAAACATAATTAAAGAAAGTTTAGGGGCATGCATGTGAAAAATAAAGGGAAATGGAGTCCCGAAAGATGAGTCATTTTGCCAAAAGTTATGGGTCATTCAACAATTAATGAGAAATAGGGCATGGACTCCAATACCTATTTGGGACCAGAATGAGACTAAAGGAAATATGGGGAACCAAATTGAAAGACTTGGAAAATTCTAAGGCCCGAAGAGAAAATGTTTTAAATTATAGGGGTAAATGGTAATTTTGCCCAAGTTATGGATCAAATGAAAATTTGGGGAAAGTTTGACCATCGGGGGTAAATAAAAGAAATATGGGCACTCCAATAAGTGCAAAATGGAAATAAAATGACCTTAATCCCAAGGGAATAACCTTAGAAAAGATTATGATTGAGGGCAAGTTTACTGATTAGTTAATCAGGTAGTCCGGACGCGTGTGGGCTAAACTGTAAAACCGTAAGAAAAGTAGAGTAGGTTAAATTATTGAAGGGTTAGAATGAGACTGACTATATTATGCTAAATATTATAGAAAACGTGAAGGATTACTCAAGTGAAAGAAAAGAGCGAGATTTACGGGATCTATCACGGAACAATCAAGTTCTGTGACATAAGGTGAATGGAAATGTTGACAACATGTCAGATTGGACTGACCGGAGCACATGCATGATATATCTATTATTGTGTGAAAATAATAGTAGTCTAACTTAAAAACTCATATAAGAAGTGTAAATGAATTAATGTATATCCACTTAAGCAAAGATAACTTTAAAGGATAAAGTGGTCATAAAATTGATGCTTGCTAAATAGTTAAGTCTATTGGGATTAGAAATTATTGGATTGTAGGTCACTTAATTAATTGAAGAGATAGTCGAGTGACGGATCAAGCTCATATGAATTGTTTTGCTATATTATGTGATGGTTGAAATGTGGGGGTGCGAGTTATACTATGAGACCCGAGTATAGGGTTTTGAGCCAAAACCCATGTAATATGGAGAGGCGGTCAAATGACGGACTATTAAGTATGTTTACATCAAGCACTGTATTATTTAATGATTTAAAACTTTAGAAAGTTCACAAATTAGTTAAAATAATTGAGGGTAACATATGTAAAATAAGATGAGTAGAATAGGCAAAATGATAACGCTTATGGAGTATATGTCTTAGAATGGGTAAGACGCAAAGTAGATAATATCAAAATAAATTGTGATGTTTAACATAAGTAGATAGAGTGGAAGTAACGAGATTCATATGTATGAAGATGGATTCTCGATTAGAAGTAAGCGCGAGATATCATTCTTAAGGTATACTCTTAACATAAACTAAAAAATATTGTATGAGAACTTCAATGATCCATCAAGAGCAAGTGGCACTTACAATGATACATACATGAATTTTTCCAAAGACGACAAGAATTGTAAGATGTTATTAAACTTGATCAATGAACTCCTATGGACATTTTAGCATGTGGTTGGAAATAATATGTTTTAAGTAGTATGTGTGCTAATGTGCCATTTAGCAATGTGGTTCTCTAGTTTACGTTAGGATATATGGAGGTTGTATGAATTTGTTATCATAAAGGACCATGCCTAAAGTGGTTGAATAAATATTTTGATTATGCTAAGAAAACAAGTTCTCCTCAAGTTTCGGATTAGTACATGACCTCAAATCATACAGGCATTTAAGGTCTAATTTGATATGTCATAATTAATCAGAATTTAACTTCCACCACGAAGAGAAAAGAAAATTCATTTTCATGATTTATAAGTATTATATTTATATTTGATTAATACGTATTAAACATGAACCAAATTGAGCAACAAGACAAAGCAATTGAACACGATAGGGTTTCGACCAAAAAAAGTTGAAACCACAAGAAGAAATCATGTCCATAACTCGAAACGCACCATAGGAGACATTTTATGCCATCCAGTAAACTGGATTTATGTCAATAGTAGGGGAGGAGTTGCAAATCATGGATGGGGTGTGGTAATTTATTGATAAAAACTAGACTACCATTTTTACCTATATTTTCTTAGTAGGGTTACTATAAGGATTTGGTTCCTACCCTTCAATTTTTAAATCTTTAAATAAAGGGGGTGAAACCAAGGATCAATGTACCGCCACTTCAAAAGGAATCTCCTCCTTTTTGAGTAACTCCATTAGGTAATTGTTGTAGGCGCAACAAGCCACCCGGAAACCCTCGAACCCGGCCTCCTTGGCCAGGGCCTCAAACTCCTCCTTCGTTCTTTCCTTCCCTCCCGGGTTGTGGGCCAGCATGATGCAGTCGAATTGCACCACTACCTTCGTGGCTAAGCTCGTGTCTGGGTATACAGAGAGGACGCGGTCAACCAGTATCACCTTTCCATGGTTGGGGAGAGCATCATAGCACTTCTTGAGAAACATGAGGCAACTCTCATCACTCCAGTCATGACAGATATACTGTGAAAAAGGAACATTGGGTTGTAATTTATTACTTCTTTTTATTTATTTAAGTTAGAGATGGCAGTGCAATTACTATGATGGTGAAAAAAGAATGCTCACCTTCATGAAGATGGCATCTCCTCTGGGAACACTGATGAACATGTCTCCTCCAACATGTTCCACTCCTATAATGCATCTTTGCAGTTGATCAGTCAATTCAAAAAGTACTGAATAATCATTCAAAGTAGCAATAGCATGACAGGGTGACGGGGATCATTCAACATGGTTTGAAAGAAAAAAAACAAATAAATAAATAGAGGGTAGTTACCCGAAATGGGAGGGGCATTTTCGATCACGTGGGGTAAGTCGAAGTTAATACCCTTCACCAAAGGGTACTTAGAGACGATCATGCTGAGCGCGGCTCCAGTCCCACCACCAATGTCGACCACTGTGCTGAGGCCCTCGAAGCCCTTGTAGGTCTCGAGGATCTTCTTCATGATGATTGTGGAGTGATCGGCCATGGCCCTGTTGAAGACCTGGTTGAATCTGAGGTCGGTTCCGTGGTACTCGAATGAGGGCATCCCATAAGCCTTGTTGAACGGGATTCCGCCTTCTAGAATGGTATCCTTCAGGTAGTACCTATCCAAAAAATAATATAGCAATACGTTAAAGGTGAAGGAACCTTATCTTCTGTATGTTTTTCCATTTACGTTTGTATCATGTTGCTTGTACTCCTTTTTAACGCTGCGCGTCAATAATCCAGATCATGAAGTGATTGGAAGTTACTAAGCTCGGTGGCAAAAAGTATCCCGAGCTAAAGGTAAGTTTAGCTCAGAGAAACAGAGCAGGAGAAAGTAAAATACAGCAAAACAGGGGAGCAAGAAAATCGTGAGAAATTACCAGCTCTCCATGAGGACCTTATCCTGATTGAGGAGGCAAAGAGGGGCGATGGAGACCCCGTCCGCGTTCTTGGTCAAAAACTTGCAGACGGCACCGAGACCGTACAGCCGCTCGACCTTCCCGTCGGGGAGGTCCCTGAGCTTGCACGTGAGGATGGAATGAGTGGCGAGGATCCGGAGGACTCTGTCGAGCATGATGGGGGCCTGGGGGTTGGTGGTGCGGAGCTGGGCGGCGATCTCCAACGGGGAGACGTGGCCGCCGGAGGTGAGGCAGGTCCTGGCCATGATCTCGAGGAGGTCAAGTTCCAGGGCGCACTTGATGACCATGGGGAGGACAGAGGCGCTGGCCAGCTGCATGGCGAAATCGACACACTCCTCTTCCGAAGACTGGGTAGGATTCATCTGGTTGTCCGATGCCGGGCCGAAGGAGTCCATGTTCTTCCGTTTTCATCCAAGTGATTGCTCTTTATAAACTACAAATGGTGGTAAGTTTAGGGAACACTAAATAATTTTAATTTTTTTAAATTTTGATAGGAAACAAACAATACGATAAGACAGATCATGTGTACTATTTATGGAACATATCGGCTTACTCCCCAAATTGACATGGGATGGAGACATAACCATCACACCACCACCAAAAACATATCACTTTCCTTATTTCTTATTTAATCAATAAATTATATTATATTAGAAGTAATTAACTCATATTTAACGTGAACCACTCGTTGGAACCCAAATTTTCATAAAAGTTAGATATAAATATTATTGTTATTCATATTTTACAATCAATAATTATACATTAACATGTTATATATAATAGAAAATAATTTATATTTCTAACCACATCCCCCTTTAAAATATTTATATTCAAACAAAATATTTTATGGTATAACTCTTAGTTATATTTGAGAATTTTGTAAATTTAAAAGTTTGATTGATATAGTTGGTAGGCTATTATTATTTAAATTAGATAAAAGTAAAGTTCTCATCAAGGTGTATCTCTTGGATTTTATTATTTTTTTTGTACTTTTAGGATTTAAGATATTCTTAGGGCGGGTTTGGATTTCAGTAATTTTTTAAATAATTTTGGCTTTTTATGGATTATTAAAAACTATTTTACATTTTTTCAATTTAGAATTTATAGTATTTATTATTATTATTAGTAGAATATATTTTATAATTATTATGTTTTTTAGGTTTTTAATATTTTTATTTTTTTTTTGAATTTTTTAATGATGTTAGGGTTTGTTTTTATTTTTAGAATTTTTAGAATTATTTAATTATAATTTTTGTTATTCTTTAATTTTTAGTACGGTGTATATATTTTGTTGTTTATCATATTTAGAACTTTGTGAACGGAAAAGGGGTATACATATTTTTACTTAAAAAGTTATAAATTATAAATATTAAAATATTTACAATTTTATAAATTAATAAATTTTTTAATTTTATACAATATTTAATAATATTTTAAGAAATATAATATAAAATTAATATTTAATTTGGTTGTCCGCTGCGGCCCAAGGAGTCCATGTTCTTCCCTTTTCATCCAAGTGTTTGCTATTTATAAACTACAAATGGTGGCAAGTTTAGGGAACACTAAATAATTTTAATTTTTTTAAATTTTGACAGGCAACAAACAATATGATGAGACTGATCATGTGTATTATTTCTGGAACATATTAGCTTACTCCCCAAATTGACATGGGATGGAGACATAACCATCACACCCCCACCAAAAACATATCACTTTCCTTATTTCTTATTTAATCAATCAATTATATTATATTAGAAGTAATTAACTCATATTTGACGTGAACCACTAGTTGGAAGCCAAATTTTCATAAAAGTTAGATATAAATATTATTGTTATTCATATTTTCCAATCAATAATTATACATTAACATGTTATATATAATAGAAAATAATTTATATTTCTAACCACATCCCCCTTTAAAATATTTATATTCAAACAAAATATTTTATGGTATAACTCTTAGTTATATTTGAGAATTTTGTAAATTTAAAAGTTTGATTGATATAGTTGGTAGGCTATTCTTATTTAAATTAGATAAAAGTAAAGTTCTCATCAAGGTGTATCTCTTGGATTTTGTTATTTTTTTTGTACTTTTAGGATTTAAGATATTCTTAGGGTGAATTTGGATTTCAGTAATTTTTTAAATAATTTAGGCTTTCTATGGATTATTAAAAACTATTTTACATATTTTCAATTTAGAATTTATAGTATTTATTATTATTATTAGTAGAATATATTTTATAATTATTATGTTTTTTAGGTTTTTAATTTTTTTTTTTTGAATTTTTTAATAATGTTAGGGTTTGTTTTTATTTTTGGAATTTTTAGAATTATTTAATTATAGTTTTTGTTATTCTTTAATTTTTAGTACGGTGAAAGGTGTATATATTTTGTTGTTTATCATTGTTAGAACTTTGTGAACGGAAAAGGGGTATACATATTTTTACTTAAAAAGTTATAAATTATAAATATTAAAATATTTACAATTTTATAAATTAATAAATTTTTTAATTTTATACAATATTTAATAATATTTTAAGAAATATAATATAAAATTAATATTTAATTTGGTTGTCCGCTGCCGACCCAAGGAGTCCACGTTCTTCCCTTTTCATCCAAGTGTTTGCTATTTATAAACTACAAATGGTGGCAAGTTTAGGGAACACTAAATAATTTTAATTTTTTTAAATTTTGATAGGCAACAAACAATATGATGAGACTGATCATGTGTATTATTTCTGGAACATATTAGCTTACTCCCCAAATTGACATGGGATGGAGACGTAACCATCACACCACCACCAAAAACATATCACTTTCCTTATTTCTTATTTAATCAATCAATTATATTATATTAGAAGTAATTAACTCATATTTGACGTGAACCACTAGTTTGAAGCCAAATTTTCATAAAAGTTAGATATAAATATTATTGTTATTCATATTTTCCAATCAATAATTATACATTAACATGTTATATATAATAGAAAATAATTTATATTTCTAACCACATCCCACAAAGATGTATTGAGGACCAAACCCATCACTAACTCATTGATCTTCAACTTTGAACAACTTTTTTTTTTACCATTTTACAACTTTGTATATCAAACAAAAAAATATTATCTCATTTCTTTTGTAGTGTAAAAAAATATAAATTTTGAATTAAAAACCTTTAATATATGGTCTATTATTATCTTAATAATTAATATTTATTACTTTTTTTGCATGTGCATTCTTTCAATTGATAGGAATACCATAAAAATGGCTTTTTACCTAATAAAGATTTTAATTTATATTATATTCATTTTCCTTGAATTAGAAATAAAGGGTTTATATTGCAGAAATTATATCCACTCAATCAACTCCAAATTATTGAGCAAAAAAAATCAACTCCAAATTTGGACTATCAAAATTAAATAAAAAAATCGATGGCAATATATCAGCACACCAACATCAAAATCATTACTTTATTTATATTCAACCAATATTGTGGCTCTAAGTTATATTATATGAGAACTGTGTATTTCCCCATTTAGAAAAGTGATAAGGCAGACGGGTACATGTCTTTCCAGTAGCATTGAATATCCCAACTATATTTCCGTCACACATGACTAATATTGAATATAAATAGATAAGTGATCAAGGGAGAATCTAAGAATTCCTTAGATTTTCTATATAATTTACCCGTAATTCCTCAAATAGATAATTGACATGTTTAATTAATTGATGATGTGTCATATTTTATGGTAGAGCGTTAAGATGACTTTCTTGGTTATATTTGAGAATTTTGTAAACTTGAAAGTTTGATTGATATAGTTGGTAGACTATTCTTAGATAGATTAGATGAGAGTAAAGTTCTCATCAAGGTGTATCTCATGTTGATTTTATTTTTTTTTTTTGTATTTTTAGGATTTAAGATATTCTTACTTAGGGTGTGTTTGGATTTTAGTAATTTTTTAAATAATTTTGACTTTCTATGGATTATTAAAAACTATTTTACATTTTTTTAATTTAGGATTTATAGTGTTTATTATTATTATTATTAGAATATATTTTATAATTATTATGATTTTTAGAGTTTTAATATTTTTATTTATTTTGAATTTTTTATTGATGTTAGGGTTTTTTTTTATTTTTGGAATTTTTAGAATTATTTAATTATGGTTTTTGTTATTCTTTAATTTTTAGTGTATATATTTAGTTGTTTATCATATTTAAAACTTTGTGAACGGAAAAGGGGTATGCATATTTTTACTTAAAAAGTTATAAATTACAAATATTAAAATATTTACAAATTTATAAATTAATAAACTCTTTTATTTTATACAGTTTTTAATAATATTTTAAAAAATATAATATAAAATTAATATTTAATTTGGTTGTCCACGTTCTTCCCTTTTCATCCAAGTGTTTTCTCTTTATAAACTACAAATGGTGGCAAGCTTATGGAACACTAAATAATTTTAACTTTTTTAAATTTTTAAGGAAACAATCAATATGATGAGACAATCATGTGTACCCTTTGTGGAACATATCAGCTTACTCCCCAAATTGACGTGGGATGGAGATATAACCATCACACCGCCACCAAAAACATCACTTTGTTGATTTCTTATTTAATCAATCAATTATATTATATCATAACTAATTAACTCAGATTTGACGTGAACCACTAATTTGGAAGCCAAACTTTCATAGAAGTTAGATATAAATATTCTTCTTATTCATGTTTTCTAATCAATAATTATACATTAACATGTTATATATCATAGAAAATAATTTATATTTCTAAGCACATCCCACAAAGATGTATCGAGGACCAAACCTATCTTTAACCCATTGATCTTCAACTTTGAACAACTTTTTTTTTTTTACCATTTTACAACTTTGTATATCAAACAAAAAATATTATCTCATTTCTTTTGTAGTGTAAAAAAATATAAATTTTGAATTTAAAACCTATAATATATGGTCTATTATTATCTTAATAATTAATATTTGTTACTTTTTTTGCATGTGCATTCTTTCAATTGATAGGAAGACCATGAAAATGGCTTCCTACCTAATAAAGATTTTAATTTATATTATATTATATTCATTTTCCTTAAATTAGAAATAAAGGGTTTATATTGCAGAAATTATATCCCCTCAATCAACTCCAAATTATTGAGCAAAAAAAATCAACTCCAAATTTGGACTATCAAAATTAAATAAAAAAAATGGATGGCAATATATCAGCACACTACCATCAAAATCATTACTTTATTTATATTAAATCAATATTGTGGCTCTAAGTTATATTATATTAGAACTGTGTATTTCCTCCTTTAGAAAAGAGATAAGGTAGACGGGTACATGTATTTCCAATAGCACTGAATATCCCAACTATATTGCCATCACACATGACTAATATTGAATATAAATAGATAAGTGATCATGGAGAATCTAAGAATTCCTTAGATTTTATCTATACTTTGCCCATAATTTCTCAAATAGATAATTGACATGTTTAATTAATTGATGATATGCCATATTTTATGGTATAGCGTTAAGATGACTTTCTTGGTTATATTTGAGAATTTTGTAAACTTAAAGTTTGATTGATAGAGTTTGTAAGCTATTCTTAGTTAGATTAGATAAGAGTAAAGTTAATCAAGGTGTATCTCATGTAGATTTTATTATTTTTTTTGTATTTTTTGATTTAAAATATTCTTATTGTGTGTTTGGATTTCAGTAATTTTTTAAATTATTTAGGCTTTCTATGGATTATTAAAAACTATTTTACATTTTTTTTAATTTATGATTTATATTATTTATTATTATTATTAGAATATATTTTATAATTATTATAATTTTTAGGGTTTTTAATATTTTTATTTTTATTTTTTGAATTTTTTATTGATGTTAGGGTTTGTTTTTATTTTTGGAATTTTTAGAATTATTTAATTATAATTTTTGTTATTTTTTAATTTTTAGTACGGTGAAAGGTGTATATATTTAATTGTTTATCATATTTATAACTTTGTTAACGGAAAAGGGTATACATATTTTTACTTAAAAAGTTATAAATTATAAATATTAAAATATTTACAATTTTATAAATTAATAAATATTAAAATATTTACAATTTTATAAATTAATAAATTTTTTAATTTTATACAATATTTATTAATATTTTAAAAATATAATATAAAATTAATATTTATAAATTATTAATGATAAATAATAAAATTTACAAACTTATATATCAAAAACAGTTCTTTATATTTATAATTTAAAATAATATTCTCACTAATTATTTTAAATAAAGGATGGAGGACAGCATCATCAAGGTAGTTCTAAGTAGCTTCTGTCTAGAAATTGAGGAACAACAGAAGTAAAAACATTAAGAAGTAGAGAGAGGGTTATCTGAATCAAGATTTATGTATTAGTCCTATTAAAATCCAAGACCCAGGGACAATGGTTTACATAGATACAATGATGGAATTTTTTCTAGCCTAAAGAATTGTTTTTAAGCTCTAAAAAATTACATATATGGAAGTGAGGTGCCAAATTGTGACGGTAAGACTTGTTGTGGGGCTTCCTCAATCTACGCCCCATCTTTAAATATATTTAAAGCGAGGCCCATTTTCTAGATCGTCACCGTCTCTTTCGCCGGCTGCTGTGTTCTCTCTCATTACTGTCTCACATTTACTCCGTCTTCCTGATTTTTGTGTGATCCCTGATCTGCTGTCGCGATCTTGATACGCCTCTGCTGCGGTTGCGTTATTCCCCGAGTTGAGTTGAGGTTAGAGATGTGACGACTTCAGCATTTGGTGCATCTTCTTGAAGTTACGGACAGATTAAATTTGTATCTGTCGGTATTTGATACTTCCACGCTCTTCTGATGATCTGATCATATGAGGAACATAGGACATAGATTAGGTTGAGCAATGAGCAAGGTTTCCGAATTATCTTAATACGAATATGGATGAATTTCAGCTTCCATAAATTAATTCTCTCGATTGAATCTATATATTAAAACTCAGTGCCTCAGCAGCAGAGCACCACGAGTACCTGTCTAGTCTTTTCGGAATGTTGTTGTACTTAGTCTGCTGGTTGTTCAAATTTGTTGGTAAAAATATTCTTGCGCAGTAGGAATCTTCTTCCAGTGGTTTCTGGCACATGGAATGAATAGACATCCTCGGTTATTGCATCATCACTGATAAGAATTCTGCAATATAGGAAGGATTCATAACAGTTCTTCTATCTTGAGTGCCTTCTTCATGATTTATGACTTTAACATATTATAATCTACCAATTTACTTTTCCAATGGTACTTAATTCGTATGTAATATCCTATCCAGTACGTTTACATGGATTTTGTTTGTCACTTGTCTGGAGCATGTAAGTTATGTGTATTGTTGCAGATTTGCGATTGACCGGTTATAGATGGAAGGATCTGAAACATTGCGGAAGCGCCTGAAATCAGCTGTATGTCAGTTTTGATTTATCATTCCACTTAAATTGGTGTTATTAAGTGCAGCATATTGTGTATCCTGATCTACTGAATTATACCATGTTTGGAAAGGTAGAGGAGAAAGAACTGAACATCAGGGATGAGGCCATTGCTGATGTAATGGACAAAGAAGAAACTGAGACCAATGCAATGGGGTCTGAAGAGATGGAGCTTCACATTGCACACATACTTGATAAGATTGAGAACTTCACTCAGCAGGTGGTGGATTTTAATTGAAATTGCTAAAACTTAGTTTCAGACCTTTATTTTGACGCCATTTCGCCATGAAAAAAAATGGAAAATTCAGATAATCCATTTCACGTATGTGTAGCACTTGCATTTTAACAGTGTCAGAGCATTCTTTCCCGAGATATGATCGTTGAGTATAAGTTCCATCTGTTCGGGCAGCAACTCAATATAGAGAAATGCATGTTCTTTATTCTGAAAGCAGACTTGAGCTTCTGCTCGACTTGATTATTAGAAATGATGCATGCAGGTATCAGAGCTGCTGGAATCAGGGAAAACAATGATCAAGCAACTGGGTGACGAATTTGAGGAGAGGCTAATTTTGTGAGTTACCTACAAGGATATGGAGTTTCTCATGAAGAATGTGTTCCCTTGTATTATGCTTGTTCTATCTTCTTATGTGAAGGATACACAAGGAACAAGTTGAGAAATGGCAGGAGGAGATTAGAGAACTGAGAATGATTGATGCTATGAATGAAGAGACAAATGCTGTTCTAGAGAATGCTCAGTTCCTTCTCCAAAATCCTCACATGGATTCCTGAATTTCTGGAGGTAATAATCCATATTTGTCTTTGCATTACTGGAATTGGTCATTTGAACTTAACATAATCATTAAACCCAAGAGCTTTTTTGAAAGTAAAGACAATGTTGTGATTAATTTTTGTTTGATTTCGAACAGAATTGTTGGAAAAAGGAATATTCCTATCGATGTTGACTGACTCAATAATAAAATTTTAACTAATTCCAACTTCTTATAGTCCCTTACTAATGAAAGTATTCAAATCTCAGTGGGTTGAACTGGTTTTATTAAATCCTTTCTCCTAAATCAGGAACTTCTTGGCTCATCCGCGACAACCGTTCGATGTGATATCTGTTTCTTACGTTCAACTGAATCTCCTCTCAATTAAACACAGGTTCTCCTGGTCTGTGACTGAAGCACCGTGAGTTTCACGATTCTTCATTTTCTCTGCAGAGGCTAAATTCAGTGGAATAGAGAATCATATTCTGATTTCTGACTGACTAGCAGACCTCTTCCGTTTGCTGCTCAAGGGGTACCAGCTGTCTTAAATTTTCAGCAAGGGGCAATGTGTTAAACAGTCTGCTTTCTCAGTTAAACATTGACAGAAAGGGCTGTAAGATAGTATTATAGCATGATGAGCTTTCTTTCCTTGCATCCCCATGGAAGAAAACTCATGAATCCCCTTCTCATGAATTCCTGCTAATAAATTTAAATATATGTGTGTACGTATATACTGGTGCACCCCCTCTTATGTGAGCCCTACAAAACATGGCACAACTTAAACGTCCCCAATCATCACCATTGTCAACCCCATGATCAACTTCCATGGCCGTACAGGTATGAGAGCTGACTTTTCCCTTTATATATTTCATCAAACTAACTATGATTTTTTTTTTATTTATTTTGCTGCCACCGTACCTGACTTTCATTCACATTCTTGATAAGCAAGGTAGCATATGGACACCACATGCAGTAGTAGCACTTCTGTCAATTGTTATTGAATTTCCTTCCCTTGACTTAGTTTATGTTCGACATATCTTATTTTGCACCTAAGTTCACAGGAAAATATAAGTAGGCATAAAAAACTTATATATATTTTATGCACAAATCACTCATCCGCGAGGAGATTTATTCAACATAGTATGATTGAAATCAATTCAATCTATTATTAAAAATTGATAAAGCTTTTGATAAATTTATAATATTTTGATAAATGTGGTTGCGGCGATTTGAAAAAGAGTTTTTAACTAAAACAGATACTTGCTTACATAAAAAAAATAATAAAACGAAAATGATTGCAGTTTTTATGGTGCTAGAATATTTTTTTATGGATACATGTGGTAGCATATACTTGAAAATTTATTTATAAAAAATTTGATTTGGAGCTATGGTCATTTATATTATTATGTTATATACATTGCATAATTATATGTACATTAAGAAGCTAAATATTGTATTGGAGACAGTTTAATTATGTGCTTTCAATGGACACACTTCGGGTTCGCTAGCTTTCCATGCGGGAGAGCCTCATGGTCTTGTTGATTTAAGCCTTCCTACATGTGCAACTACGAAGGCCCAAATAATCTTTACACAAGAAACGATCCTACTCGTTTCGTCCTCCAATGAGCTCCTCTTTGGCACGAGTATTTTGGATTGCAAGGTTGAATACATTGTGAGTTTCATAAAGAGAAATATGTAAAATTAAGGTAGATTGTGTATAATATATATATATATATAATTAAAAAGAATATATTAATGATATTATAACTATTATCATTTCATTTTCTTCCTATAATTGCATATCTTTATTTTCTATTTTTTTAATATTATCTTTATTATTTAATTACAAATTCAAGAGAGCGATATTTAGATTGATCTTAATCTTAAGTTGAAAAATAGTTTGAAACTTATTAGATTTGTAAAGAAGTATGAATGTATTCAAATGAGTGAAGTTCAACTGAGATAAAGAGAGAGATATATATAGATAAGGGAGAAATTAAGACATACACTCTAGTTTGGATAATATTAAAGGATAGAAAAAGGAAAATGACATTGTAATGAGAAATACTAATACATCCACTCTAGTGGTGACAATATTAAATGGTAGAATAAGGAAAATAATATTGGATAAATGAGAAATACTAGTTTGATAAAATAAAACTTAATAATATTGGAGAAATAAGAAATACTAGTTTGATCAAATAAAACTATAATTACGAGTCTAATGATAGTTGAGTATAGACTAATGATCAATTTAGGAATAGATGTCGATTAAGGTAACTCAATTATAGAAATAGTGATCGAGAAATTGTTGTCAAAAAATTGAGATCTAAATATCAGACTAATTTGAGAAGATATGAGATGTTATTAAGTAAAAAAAATAGATTTGGAATAGATGAAAGTAGTTCAACTAAAACAATGACTGCAAATATAAAATTGATGGTGAAAGAAGATAGAAGATATGAGATGTTATTAAGTAAAAAAAAAAGATTTGGAATAGATGAAAGTAGTTCAACTAAAACAATGACTGCAAATATAAAATTGATGGTGAAAGAAGATAGAAGATATGAGATGTTATTAAGTAAAAAAAAAAGATTTGGAATAGATGAAAGTAGTTCAACTAAAACAATGACTGCAAATATAAAATTAATGGTGAAAGAAGATTTTGCTATAGGGTCGGGCTAAAGTGATAAAAACTACAAAAGTGACGGTACATCAAGTGTAGTAGAAAATGAATCATCATCTGAAAAATGAGCGAGGAAGATCAACATAGTGTAACAGAGAATTCTAATTCTAATGAGCACTAAGAGTAGAAGGAGAAAGATGAAGTTGGACAAGACAATAAAATATTTGACTCTAAATTTGTTGATGGTGGATAAAAAAAGCTTGATTCCAATTACAAAAAAATAATTGCTCAATAAATAGTGCCCTAGACAAACCAGTCAGCTTCTAAAGGGAGTGATGATTCCAACTAGATTCATCAGGTGTAGTTCTGATACAAAATGATGTAGAAAGTAACAAATTGATCAAATAAGATATTACTATAGGGTCGGGCGAAAACCCGACCCCCAAGTATCGTCTTGCTCGGAGTTTTCTCAAAAAAGCTCTAATACTATGTGAGAAGGTATTGTGGATCGATAATGGGTTAGACCCATATGTACTTAAAAGTCATAACTTGTAAGTATTAATAGAGATAATATTAAAGACAATAATAGCAAATGAAAAGATGACAAGTTGTAATAAAGAAAATGGAGCGATGGTGGTTATAATATTATTAATGTGTCGTATTTAATTTTCTATATATATTGTACACCATCTACCTTGAATGAATGAGATAAATTGTGATTCTACATCTTTCTCTCTATCAATTTTTTCATGGTATCAAAGCTAGTGGGCTCGCACCTGTACTCGACATGAGACTATAGACTTGACTCGTGGTCTGCTCGAGTATGGAGGAAAAATATATAACTCGAGGCCATTGTTCCCCCCTCGTTCGGGATCGGAAGAATAATACCCGACTCATAGACAGTTGTTGAGGGCATGTTTAAAATTGTATGTGGCAAATGAATCCACGTTGCACGTGGGGGTGGGTGTTGAGAATATGATCACACAATGGATAAAATAGAGAACTGTTGTGGACTTATAAGGTTGGAAGGGTTCTTGTACACCCCGCTCTTTGAAACTAAGGAAAATTAGGGAAAGAACCAGTCAAACCGAGTGAGAAAAATTGAACCGGTTCATAAATCCGATCATCAGAGAATGGATAAATTGGGAAATTTACAACTCCTATTTGACCCAAAGGGTTATAAAAACCTTGGAAAGGACTTTAGGACAATTTGGAGAAGAAAACCACACCGGTTCAGGTGAACCAAATTCGAACCGAATTTAACCAGTTTGAACCACTATTGAACCATATGCTAAATTCATTTTTCTAGGTGGCTTAGAAAATTCAAATTTGAGAATTGAGGCCACAATTTGATAGAGAATGAATTTAGATAAATTTAAAAAATTTTAATTTTGAAAAACTCAGTTGAATCAAGCTTGAACTGGTCAGTTTAAGCTTTGAACCCAGTTCAATTTGGTCCAGTTTGGAATAGTGTCATCTTCTTCATTCAGATGATAGCACTGTTCACTCGCCTGAAAATCAAGCAGCACCAACGAACATGAAAAGTCTTCGATTAGGGAGTTTCAGGCAATGAATGACCGCCATTAAGGTGCCAATCGGACGAACAAGAAGTCCTCGAGCTTGCTATATAAAGAGCTCATCCCCATTCATCCACCTCATACATGAAAACTCCTCTCTCTCTCTCTCTCTACTGCTCTATTTTTCGATAAAGCTCGAACTAGAGCTCCGACTTGGGCATTTTTTTGAGCCAAAGAAGGCATGGCCAGGTTCTTTGGATTTGGGAAGAAGTCAGCTACATGCCTATAGTCTCCAATTTCTCCGAGGGTCGATGGAGAAACGCCGACATGATAGAATACTGAAGCAACTCCGATGGACCGAAGCTACCCTATTTCGGCCGAGTTAAAATCGGTCAATTCGAGCCCTCCTCGGCCCAAAACAAACCCTCTAACACAACTCCACAACCCTTTTACAACTGAATTAGAGCAGAAAGATAAGCCAATTTGGCTTCACTTTGTGAATTCCGATCGGTGCTAGAGAGAGAACTGATAGAATTTTACTAACCAAATTCTCCCTCAATTCGAGATGAATTGAGGTGATTCTTGATCCTAAGAAAAACCTCAGGACAAGATCTATATGCCCAGATCGAAAGCTCGGACTGCCACGCCCCCGACGGAAAGATCGAAACCTCAGGGTTTCTTCACACTTTTTAGTATTTTTTTAGCGGTTCTTAAGGTTTCTTAGGGTTTTTTAGTATTTGTTTGTGTTTTTTATAGTTACTTAAGGGTTCTTAGCGTTTCTTAGAATTTCTTTGCATTTACTAGGGTTTCATAGTGTTTCTTACCGTTTCTAATGGCTTCCAAGGGTTTATTAGCGTTTCTTAGGTTTTCATAGGTTTTCTTAGTAATTCTTAGTATTTTTTAGCATTTCTTGGGGTTTCTCAATGTTTTTAGGGTTTATTTGCATTACTTAGCATTTGTTTGGGTTTCTTAGGATTTCTTAGCGTTTCATAGTGTTTCGTAGGGTTCTTAGGGCTTCTTGGGACTTATTAGCATTTCTAAGGGATTCTTAGGGTTTCCTAGTATTTCTTATCGTTTAGTAGGGTTTCTCAACACTTTTTAGTGTTTTTTAGCATTTCATAGGATTTAATATTTTTTTAGGGTTTCTATGTTTTTTAAGGCTTTCTTATCATTTATTTCGATTTCTTAGGGTTACTTAAGGGTTCCTAGCATTTCTTGGAATTTTGTTAGGGTTTCTTATCATTTACTAGGGTTTCCTAGAATTTCTTACCGTTTCTTTGGGTTCCCTAGGGTTTATTAGCATTTTTTAGGGTTTCTTAGCATTCCATAACATTTGTTTTAGCCTTTCTTAGGGTTTCTTTGTGTTTTTTAGGCTTCTTAGTGTTTCTTATAGTTTCTTAGCATTTATTAGGGTTTTGTAGGGTTTCTTAGGGTTTGATTGGGTTTCTTAGTTTGTCTTAGCTTTTCTTAGGGTTTCTTAGGGTTTTTAGCATTTTTGAGCGTTTCTTAGAGTTTTTTAGAATTTCTCCGGGTTTTTAAGGGGTTTTATGGGTTTCTTTACATTTCTTAGGCTTTATTAGGGCTTCTTAGCATTTCTTAGGGGTTCTTAGGGTTTTTTAGCATATCTTAGCGCTTGGTAGGGTTTCTTAACACTTTTTAGTATTTTTTAGCGTTTCTTAGGGTTTCATAGAGCTTTTAGGGTTTCTGAGCGTTTGTTAGGCTTTCTTAGCATTTGTTTGGGTTTTTTTTATAGTTCCTTAAGGGTTCTTAGTGTTTCTAAGGTTTCATAGGGTTTATTAGCGATTCTTAGCATTTTTAGCATTTGTTGGGGTTTCTTAGTGTTTTTTAGGAGTTCTTAGCGTTTCTTATAGTTTCTTAGTATTTCTTAGGGTTTCCCAACATTTCTTAGGGTTTTATAGGATTTCTTAGCATTTCTTAGGGTTTTATAGGCTTTCTTAGAGTTTCTTTGCTTTTCTTAGGGTTCCTTAAGGGTCCTTAGTATTTCTTAGGATTTCTTAGTGTATTGTAGGGTTTTTTTTTTACAATTCTTAGCATTTACTAGGGTTTTCTTACTATTTATTAGGGTTTATTAGCATTTCATAGGGTTTCTTAGCGATTCTTAGTATTTCTTAGCGTTTGTTTAGGTTTTTTTTTTTATAGTTCCTTAAGGGTTCTTAGCGTTTCTTAGGATTTCTTAGAGTTTCTTAGCATTTACTAGGGTTTCCTAGAGTTTCTAACCGTTTGTAATGGTTTCCTAGGGTTTATTAGTATTTCTTACGATTTCATAAGTTTTCATAGCGATTCTTAGCATTTTTTAGCATTTCTTGGGGTTTCTTAGTGTTTCTTAGGGTTTCTTAGCATTTCATATAGTTTCTTAGCATATCTTTGGGTTTCTCAGCATTTCTTAGGGTTTTATCAGGTTTATTAGCGTTTCTTAGGGTTTTATAGGGTTTCTTAGAGTTTATTAGCATTTCTTATGGTTCCTTAAGGGTTCTTAGGGTTTCTTAGCGTTTCTTTGGGTTTTTTAGCGTTGACTAGGGTTTCCTAGCATTTTTACCATTTCTTATGATTTCTTATGGTTTATTAGTGTTTCTAAGTGTTTCAAAGGGTTTCTTAGCATTTTTAGCATTTTTTAGTGTTTATTGGGTTTCTTAATGTTTTTAGTGTTTCTTAGGATTTCTTAGCATTTCCTAGCATTTCTTACCGTTTCTAATAGTTACTAAGGTTTATTAGCGTTTCTTATGGTTCCTTAAGGGTTGTTTTGTTTTTTTAGCATTTTTTAGTGTTTTTAGCATTTTTACTGTTTCTTCGGGTTTCTTAGGGTTTATAAGCTTTTCTAAAGGTTTCATAGGGTTTCTTAAGAGATTTTTAGGGTTTCTTTGCGATTTTTAGGGCTTCTTAGCATTTCTTACGGTTTCATAGGGTTTTTTTAGGGTTTCTAAATGTTTTTTAAGCTTTCTTAGTGTTTTTTGGGTTTTTATAGTTCCTTAAGGGTTCTTAGCATTTCTTAGGGTTTCATAGGATTTCTTAGCGTTTATTAGGATTTATTAGCGTTTACTAGGATTTTCTAGCATTTCTTACCATTTCTAATGGTTTCCTGGGGTTTATGAGTGTTTATTAGGGCTTCGTAGGGTTTCTTAGCGATTCTTAGCATTTTTTTTTTCATTTCTTGGGGTTTCTTAGTGTTTGTTAGGGTTTCTTAGCGATAGTATTTCTTATAGTTTCTTAGCATTTCTTAGGGTTTCTTAGCGTTACTTAGTGTTTCTTATAGTTTCTTAGCATTTGTAGTTCCTTTGGTTATTTTTATAGTTCCTTAAGGGTTCTTAGTGATTCTTAAGGTTTCTTAGGATTTATTAGTGTTTTTTAGTATTTGCTAGGGTGTTTTAGCATTTCTTACCGTTTCTAATGGTTTCTTAGGGTTTATTAGCATTTCTTAGGGTTTGATAGGATTTCTTAGTGATTCTTAGCATATTTTATAGCGTTTCTTGGGGTTTCTTAGTGTTTTTTGGGTTTCTTAGCATTACTTAGCATTTCTTAGCATTTGTTAGGGTTTATTTAGTGTTTCTTCATGCTTCTTGGGGCTTCTTAGCGTTTCTTAGTGATTCTCAGGGTTTCTTATCGTTGGTATGGTTTCTTAATACTTTTTAGTATTTTTTAGCGTTTCTTAGGGTTTCTATGCATTTCTTAGACTTTCTTTGCATTTTTAAGGTTTTTTTTATAGTTCCTTAAGGGTTTCTTAGGATTTCTTAGTGTTTACTAGGGTTTCCTAGCATTATATACCGATTCTAATGGTTTCCTAGGGTTTATTAGTGATTCTTAGCATTGTTTTAGCGTTACTTAGCATTTCTTATAGTTTCTTAGCATTTCTTAGGGTTTTATAGGGTTTCTTTGAGTTTTTTAGTATTTTTTAGGGTTTCTTTGCGTTACTTAGTATTTCTTAGAGTTTTATTGCGTTTCTTAGCATTTCTTAGGGTTTCTTAGCATTTCTTTGGGTTTCTTAGCATTTCTTTGGGTTTCTTAGCATTTCTTTGGGTTTCTTAGCATTTCTTTGGGTTTCTTGGCGTTTGTAAGCATTTCTTAGAGTTTTTAAGGTTTTGTAGGTATTTTAAGGGGTTTTATGGTTTAAGGTTTTCTTAGGGTTTCTTAGAGTTTTTTTTTTATGGTTTTTAGGGATTGTTGACGTTTCTTAGGGTTTCTTAAGGCTTCTTGGGGCTTCTTAGTGTTTCTTAGGGCTTCTTAAGTCATCTTGGGGCTTCTTAGCCTTTTTAAAGGATTCTTAGGGTTTCTTATTGTTTGGTAGGGATTTTGAGCACTTTTTAGTGTTTCTTAGGGTTACATAGGGTTTTTTAGGTTTTCTAAGCGTTTCTTAAGTTTTCTTAGCATTTTTTGGTTTTCTTTGGGATCCTTAAGGGTTCTTAGTGTTTCTTAGGGTTTCTTAGAGTTCTTAGCGTTTCTTAGAGTTTTTAGGCTTTCTTAGGGTTTTTAAGCGGTTTTTAGGTTTTTTTTAATAGTTTTTAGGGTTTATTTGCATTTTTTAGGGTTTCCTAGGGCTTCTTAGCATTTCTTAGGGATTCTTAGGGTTTCTTAGCCTTTCTTAGCATTTGGTAGGGTTTCTTCACACTTTTTAGTATATTTTAAGCATTTCTTAAAGTGTTTTAGGCTTTTTCAGCGTTTGTTTGGATTTTTTATAGTTACTTGAGGGTTCTTAGCGTTCCATAGTGTTTCTTAGGATTTCTTAGCATATACTAGGGTTTCTTAGTATTTCTTATCGTTTCTAATGGTTTCCAAGAGTTTATTAGCCTTTCTTTGGTTTTCATAGGGTTTCTTAGTAATTCTTAGCATTTTTTAGCGTTTATTGGATTTTCTCAGTGTTTTTAGGCTTTCTTTGCATTACTTAGCATTTCTTTGGGTTTCTTAGGATTTATTAGCGTTTCATAGTGTTTCTTAGGGTTCTTAGGGCTTCTTAGCATTTCTAAGGGATTCTTAGGGTTTCCTAGCATTTCTTATCGTTTAGTAGGGTTTCTCAACATTTTTTAGTGTTTTTTAGCATTTCATAGGATTTAACAGTTTTTTTAGGGTTTTTAAGCTTTTCTAAGGCTTTCTTAGCATTTATTTCGGTTTCTTAGGGTTACTTAAGTGTTCTTAGCATTTCTTAGAATTTCTTAGGGTTTCTTAGCATTTCTTATCATTTACTAGGGTTTCCTAGAGTTTCTTACCATTTCTTAGGTTTTCCTAGGGTTTATTAGCATTTTTTAGGGTTTGTCAGCATTTCTTAGCATTTGTTTTAGCATTTCTTGGGGTTTCTTAGTGTTTTTTAGGGTTTATTAGTGTTACTTAGTGTTTCTTATAGTTTCTTAGCATTTCTTAGGGTTTTGTAGGGTTTTTTTAGGGTTTAGTAGCGTTTCTTAGGGTTTTATTGGGTTTCTTAGTTAGTCTTTGCTTTTCTTAGGGTTTTTAGGGTTTCTTTGGGTTCTTAGCATTTCTGAGCATTTCTCAAAGTTTTTTTAAGATTTTTTAGGGTTTTTTTTGGTTTCTTATCGTTTATTAGGGTTTCTTAGGCCTTATCGGGGCTTCTTAGCATTTCTTAGGGATTCTTAGGGTTTATTAGCATTTGTTAGTGTTTGGTAGGGTTTATTAGCATTTTTAGTGTTTTTTAGCGTTTCTTATGTTTTCATAGAGTTTTTAGTGTGTCTAAGCATTTTTTAAGCTTTCTTAGCGTTTCTTTGGGTTTCTTAGGTTTCCTTAAGGGTTCTTACCAATTTTTAGGATTTCTTAGTATTTCTTAGCCTTTACAAGGGTTTCCTAGCATTTCTTACAGTTTCTATGAGTTTCCTAATGTTTATTAGGGTTTATTAGCGCTTCTTAGTGTTTCATAGGGTTTATTAGTGATTCTTAGCATTTTATAGCGTTTCTTGGGGTTTCTTAATGTTTTTTAGGGTTTCTTAGCCTTAGCATTTCTTAGAGTTTTATAGGGTTTCTTAGCGTTTCTTAAGGTTTTATTGGTTTTTTAGAGTTTCTTAGCGTTTCTTAGTGTTCCTTAAGGGTTCTTAGCGTTTCTTAGGATTTATTAGGATTTCTTAGCGTTTCTTAGGGTTTATTAGCATTTTTTAAGGTTTCATAGGATATCTTAGCGTTTATTAGTGATTCTTAGTATTTTTTAAGCGTTTCTTGGGGTTTCTTACTACTTTTTAGGGTTTCTTTGCGTTACTTACGATTTCTTATAGTTTCTTAATATTTCTTACGGCTCTTAGCGTTTTTACGGTTTTGTAGAGTTTTAGGGTTTATTGGGTTTCTTAGAGTTTCTTAATGTTTTTAGCGTTTCTTAGTATTTCTTAGCGTTTCTTAGAGTTTTTAAGATTTTTTGAGTTTATTAGGGTTTCATAGGGCTTCTTAGCATTTCATAGGGATTCTTAGAGTTTGTTAGCATTTCTTAGCGTTTGGTAGGGTTTCTTAGCACTTTTAGTTTTTTAGTGTTTCTGAGGGTTTCATAGGGTTTTTTAGGTTTCTAAGTTTTTCTTAGTATTTCATACCGTTTCTTTGGGTTTCTTAGGTTTCCTTAAGGATTCTTCACGTTTCTTAGGGTTTCTTACCGTTTATTAGGGTTTCTTAGGCCTTATCGGGGCTTCTTAGCATTTCTTAGAGATTCTTAGGGTTTATTAGCATTTGTTAGTGTTTGGTAGGGTTTATTAGCATTTTTAGTGTTTTTTAGCGTTTCTTATGTTTTCATAGGGTTTTTAGTGTTTCTAAGCATTTCTTAAGCTTTCTTAGCATTTCTTTGGGTTTCTTAGGTTTCCTTAAGGGTTCTTACTATTTTTTAGGATTTCTTAGTATTTCTTAGCATTTACAAGGGTTTCCTAGCATTTCTTACTGTTTCTATGAGTTTCCTAATGTTTATTAGGGTTTATTAGCGTTTCTTGGGGTTTCTTAATATTTTTTAGGGTTTGTTAGCCTTAGCATTTCTTAGAGTTTTATAGGGTTTCTTAGCGTTTCTTAAGGTTAAATATGTTTTTTTAGCGTTTCTTAGGGTTCCTTAAGGGTTCTTAGGATATCTTAGGATTTATTAGGATTTCTTAGCGTTTCTTAGGGTTTATTAGAGTTTTTTAATGTTTACTAGGGTTTCCTAGTGTTTCTTATCGTTTCTTAGCATTTCTTAGGGTTTATTAGCATTTTTTAAGGTTTCATAGGATATCTTAGCATTTATTAGTGATTCTAAGTATTTTTTAAGCGTTTTTTGGGTTTCTTAGTACTTTTTAGGGTTTCTTTGCGTTACTTACCGTTTCTTATAGTTTCTTAACATTTCTTACGGTTTCTTAGCGTTTTTATGGTTTTGTAGAGTTTTAGGGTTTCTTAGGGTTTTATTGGGTTTGTTAGAGTTTCTTAGTATTTCTTAGTGTTTTTAGCGTTTCTTAGCATTTCTTAGCGTTTCTTAGAGTTTTTAGGATTTTTTGAGTTTATTAGGGTTTCTTAGGCTTCTTAGCATTTCATAGGGATTCTTAGGGTTTGTTAGCATTTCTTAGCGTTTGGTAGGGTTTCTTAGCACTTTTTAGTTTTTTAGCATTTCTTAGGGTTTCATAGGGTTTTTTAGGGTTTCTAAATATTTCTTAGTCTTTGATATCGTTTCTTTGGGTTTCTTAGGTTTCCTTAAGGGTTCTTCACATTTCTTAGGGTTTCTAAAATTTTTGTAGGGTTTCTTAGCGTTTATTAGTGTTTCCTAGCATTTCCTACCGTTTCTAAGGGTTTCCTGTGGTTTATTAGAGTTTATTAGCATTTCTTAGGGTTTCATAGGGTTTATTAGCGATTCTTATCATTATTTTAGCGTTTCTTAGGGTTTCTTAGTATTTTTTGGGTTTCTTAGCATTTCTTAATGTTATATAGGGTTTCTTAGGACTTCTTAGAATTTCTTAGTGTTTCTTAGGGTTTTATGAGAGTTTCTTAATGTTTACTAGGGTTTCCTAACTTTTCTTACCGTTTTTAAGGGTTTCTTAGGATTTATTTGGGTTTATTAGCGTTTCTTATCATTTTTTAGCTTTACTTAGCATTTCTTAGGATTTCTTAGGGTTTCTTAGTGTTTCTTAGGGTTTTATAGGGTTTCTTAGCATTTCTTAGGGTTCTTAGTGTTTCTTAGGGTTTCTTTATATTTTTTTTATCGTTTCTTATCGTTTACTAGGGTTTCATGACGTTTCTTATTGTTTCTTAGGTTTTCTCAGGGTTTATTAGCATTTCATTGGATTTTTAGCGACTCTTAGCATTTTTTAGCATTTCATGGGTTTCTTAATGTTTTTTAGGGTTTCTTAGTGTTAATTAACATTTGTTATAGTTTCTTAGCATTTCTTAGGATTTCTTAGCATTTTATTGTGTTCATTAGAATTTCTTAGCATTTTATAGGGTTTCTTAGAGTTTCTTATCGTTTCTTAGTGTTTCTTAGTGTTTCTAAGCATTTTTTAGTGTTTATTAGGGTTTATTAGCATTTCTTAGCATTTTTTTAGAGTTTTTAAGGTTTCTTAGGGTTTTTAGGGTTTTTTTTAGGGTTTTAGGTTTTCCTTGAGAGTTCTTAGCTTTTTTTAGGGTTTCTTAGGATTCTTTTGGGTTTTTTAGCGTTTCTTAGCATTACTAAGGTTTCCTTGCATTTTTACTGTTTCTTAGGGTTTATTAGCGTTTCTATGGGTTTCATAGGGTTTTCTTAGGCATTCCTAGCATTTTTTAATGTTTCTAGGATTTCCTAGTGTCTCTTACCATTTCTAATGGTTTCTTAGGGTTTATTAGCGTTTCTTAGGATTTTATAGAGTTTATTAGCATTTTTTATGGTTCCTTATGGGTTCTTTGGGCTTTTTAGTGTTTCCTAGTGTTTTTATCGTTTCTTAAGGTTTCTTAAAGTTTATTAGCGTTTCTAAGGGTTTCTTAAGGGATTTTTAGAGTTTTTAGGGTTTCTTTGCATTTTTAGGACTTCTAAGCATTTCTTAGGGTTTCTTAGCATTACTTAAAGTTTGGTAGGGTTTCTAATCACTTTTTTGTATTTTTTAACGCTTCTTATGGTTTCATAGGGTTTTTTTAGTGCTTCTAAGCATTTTTTTAGTCTTGCTTAGCGTTTGTTTGGGTTTTTTATAGTTCCTCAAGTGTTCCTAGCGTTTCTTTTGGTTTCATAGGATTTCTTAATGTTTATGAGGTTTTCATAGGATTTATTAGCGTTTACTAGGATTTCCTAGTGTTGCTTACCATTTCTAATGGTTTCCTAGGGTTTTTGATCGTTTATTAGGGTTTAATAGAGTTTCATAGTGATTATTAGCATTTTTAGTGTTTCTTCGAGTTTCTTAGTGTTTTTTATGGTTTCTTAGCGTTACTTAGCATTTCTTATAATTTCTTAGCATTTCTTAGGGTTTTATAGTGTTTCTAAGTGTTTCTTTAGGTTTTTATAGTTCCTTAAGGGTTCTTAGCATTTCTTAGGGTTTCTTAGCATTTGCTAGGGTTTTTTTTAGCATTTCTTACCTTTTCTAATGGTTTCATATGGTTTATTAGCATTTCTTAGGGTTTCATAGGATTTCTTAGCGATTCTTAGCAAATTTTTTAGCGTTTCTTGTGTTTTCTTAGTGTTTTTAGGGTTTCTTAGCATTACTTAGCATTACTTAGCATTACTTAGCATTTCTTATAGTTTCTTAGCATTTCTTAGGGTTTTTTAGCGTTTCTTTGCATTTCTTAGGGCTTCTTGGGGCTTATTAGTGTTTCTTAGTGATTTTTAGGTTTTCTTAGCATTTCTTAGCATTTGATATGGTTTCTTACACTTTTTAGTATTTTTTAGTGTTTCTTAGGGTTTATTAGGGTTTTTTAGGGTTTTTTAGCGTTTCTATGCATTTCTAAGTCTTTCTTTGCATTTCTTTGTATTTTTTTATAGTTCCTTAAGGATTCTTTGCATTTCTTAGGGTTTCTTAGAAGTTTTTAGCGTTTACTAGGGTTTCCTTGCATTTCATACCAATTCTAATAGTTTCATATGGTTTATTAGCGTTTCTTAGGGTTTCATATGGTTTATTAGCGATTCTTAGTATTTTTTTAGCGTTTCTTGGGTTTCTTAGTAATTTTTAGGTTTTCTTAGCATTACTTTGCATTTCTTAGGGTTTTATAGGGTTTCTTAGAGTTTTTTAGTGTTTTTATGTTTTCTTAGCTTTACTTAGCATTTCTTTGTGTTTCTTAAGATTTCTTTGGGTTCTTAGGACTTCTTAGCATTTCTAAGATATTCTTAGGGTTTCCTAGCATTTCTTATCATTTAGTAGGGTTTCTTATTACTTTTTAGTGTTTTTTTAGCATTTTTTTGGATTTAATAGGTTCTTTTAGGGTTTCTAAGCTTTCCTAAGGCTTTCTTTCCATTTATTTCGGTTTCTTAGGGTTACGTAATGGTTCTTAGAGTTTCTTAGAATTTCTAAGGGTTTCTTAGGTTTTCTTAGCGTTTCTTAGCATTTACTAGGGTTTCCTAGCATTTCTTACCGTTTCTTAGGGTTTCCTATGGTTTATTAGCATGTTTTTAGGGTTTCTTAGCATTTGTTTTAGCGTTTCTTGGGTTTCTTAACGTTACTTAGTATTTCTTATAGTTTCTTAGCATTTCATAGGGTTTCTTAGGGTTTTATTGGGTTTCTTAGAGTGTCGTAGCGTTTCTTAGGGCTTTTAGGGTTTCTTAGGGTTCTTAGCATTTCTTAGCGTTTCTTAGACTTTTTAGGGTTTCTTAGCATTTTTTAGCGTTTGCTAGGGTTTCTTGGCGTTTCGTTTCTAATGGTTTCCTAGGGTTTATTAGCATTTCTTAGGGTTTAAAGAGGTTTCTTAGCGATTCTTTACATTTTTAGCATTTCTTGGGCTTTCTTAATGTTTTTAGGGTTTCTTTGCGTTTTTTGGGCTTTTTGGGCCTTATTAGCATTTCTTAGGGATTCTTAGGGTTTTTTTAGCATTTGGTAGGGTTTCGTAACACTTTTTATTATTTTTTTAGCGTTTCATATGGTTTTTTTTTATTTCTA